>JAAGEH010002534.1:40391780-40536097 GCA_011751065.1 Lasiurus cinereus | reverse complement strand
CCCCTCTCTTCTCCATTCACCCTCTGTCTCTATTTCTCTCACTCCCTCTTTTTCCCTCTGAAAGCTTTTAACTTCTTTCCTTTATTCCTGGTTTGGAGAAATTTTGTAATTGCATATCTAAGGCTGAGCATTCTTTCATTATTTTACTGGACACTTCCATACTTTTTCAGTCTTATGTCCTTCAATTAGGAAGATTTTTTTCTATTGTTCTTTGATGATTTCCTCTTAATTTTTAATTTTTTCTTCTCCCTTTGTAATAGCTATTAGAGAAATATTATGTTTTCTAGACTTAGCCTCTTTTATTTTCATCTTCTATTATTCATTGTATCTTTTTTGAGTTGTTTAGACTTCATCTTTCTTTCATTAGAACATTGTATGGTTATAATATTATTTCAAAAATTTCTGTGCATCATCAAATAGAAATATTTAAAGTTCTAACCCTTCTCTTTGTGTCCTCCTGCTCATTTATTTTTCTCTTGCTTCTTTAATATTCATCTTTTCCCCTTATGTTGAAGGATCTTTTAAAAATATCTGCTGATATCAAGAAAACAAGGAATTGAACAACTGAATGAGAATTCTGCATGTTACTGATGGTGAAGCATCCTGCTGACTGATAAGGGTCACTTCAGGTGGATAGTCGCCTGAGCTAGGGATCCTCTGGTCTCCTGCCTGGAGTCAGACACTCTGTTGTCTATTTCGGTTCACAGTGGTGGGGATAAACGCTTCCATCCACAGCTTTTCAGTTGCTCCCTTGTTTCCAGATCTTTGTTTCACTCACCTCCTTCCCCATATTGGGATCCTTTAATGCCTTAACCTCTTCAGGGAGAGTGCTTTGGCTTCCTTATTGTCTAAGTGCCCCATATGTGCTTAATGTGATAATTACATATAAGCAGGTCAAGAAGTTCCAGGAGGATTGGTGTTCATTCTTCTTTACATTTTTGGTAGAGTTCACCAGTGAAACCATCAGATCCTGGAGTTTTCTTTGTTGTGAGTTTTTCTATTACTGATTCAATCCCTTGTTAGTTATACATCTGTTCAGATTTTCTATGTTTTCATAATTTAATTTTTGGGAGTCTGTGCTTCTAGAGATTTATCCATTTTATCTAAGTTATCCTTCTGCAAGAATTGTAAACTTTACAACTTTAGAACACAAAATAAATTAATCATGAAAAAGCAATTTTCTTTAGAGAGATGATGTAAAATGTTTTTAATAGATCCTTCAATATTTTTAATATCCATGTTGGCAAGAAATGAAAAACATAGGAACTATCTTGCACTGCTGTTAGTGGTGTTAATACAACAACTGAGAGAATATCACCTATAAAATATAAAATGCTTATAATCATTGATCTACCCATTAGAATGGGTACAAAATATACTAGGAGAAATGTGTATTATTACATGCACACTAATGCAAATTGCAGGTTAATTAAATCTAAAAATTCAAAAAAATCTAAATGTCATTATCAGGAAAAAAGCTGAGATTCTGCATTTTTCCTATTAAAATATAGTTGATACACAATATTAGTTTCATGTGTACAACATAGTGCTTCCACATTTATATTCCTTACAATATGTTTACTACAATAAGCCTAGAAACCACCTATTTTTTTTTTTTATAACTGGAGGTTCATACTTCTCTTTTTTTTTTTTTAATATATTTTATTGATGTTTTACAGAGAGGAAGGGAGAGAGATAGAAAGTCAGAAACATCAATGAGAGAGAGACATTGATCAGCCGCCTCCTGCACGCCCCACAGTGGAGATGTGCCCGCAAGCAAGGTACATGCCCCCGACCGGAATCGAACCTGGGACCTCTCAGTCCACAGGCCGACGCTCTGTCCACTGAGCCAAACCGGTCTCGGCGAGGTTCATACTTCTTATTTCTCTTCACCTTTTTCACATATCTCTCCTTTTCCTCTGGCAACCATCTGTTTGTGCTCTGAATCTGAGTCTACTAGTATACCTGTTTTGTTTTACTTGTTTGTTTTTTTAAGAATCTACATATAAGTGAAACCATCTGGTATTTGTCTTTCTTTGTCTGATTTATTTCACTGAAATAATACCCTCTAGGTCTCTCTAGGTTGTCACAAATGGCATGGTTTTGCATTGTTTGAAAAGTATTTATGTGGCAGTCACCATTTATTTTAATTGTATTGTAGTTGATTGCTTTAAATTTATACAGCCTATTTGGTGTAAGAATTTTTACCAGATTTCTATCTTTTCCATATTTTTTTCCTACATTTATTGGTTCATCTATGCATTTATTCATCCTTTCATTCCAAAAATATTTACCGAGCTTCTTTCCTGGGCCTAGGGTATTCACTAGGTAGAGAGTAGTGAATAAAACAAAACTCCTCTTTGAGGAGATGAGGTATAAACATCATTTATATCTCCATCTATTTAGGTCTTCCTTAAGATCTTCCAATAAAGTTTTACCATTTCTCTTATTTATTTTCTTATTAGTTTTTCTTCATGTTTCCCCCTTTGTATTGGCTTGAGAGAGTTATATTCTTTGAATTATTACCCCTGGAATTTCAGTCTTCATATTCCAAACACAGAAGTTACCCAGTATCTCTTCTCAAACAATACAGAGTCCTTAGAATGCTATAAGTCAAATCTACTAGTATTCCTTCCAGTTAACATTCAATTATTGTGGTGTATTTTATCTTTATCTTACTTTAATTATGTTTACCTACTCTCCCAACTTGGGTTGTTATTTTTTTAATCATTCTAGTGTTTATTTATATGTATCCACATATATACCTTGTCTGTATTCTTTTTGAAATATGTCCTATTAAAATTCTTTGGAGTACAGGTAGTTCAGAAACTCTGTTGCTGGTTTTTAATCTTAAAATATTGTTATTTCAAACTTGTTGTTGAAAGATTTTTATGAAGAATACAGTTCTTGGTTAATTATATTGTTATTGTTTTATTTTGTTTTGATCAGTACTTTGAAGATATTTTTTTTTTCTACTGATATCCTTCATCCCATACTATTCTGGAGAAGTCGACTATCTGTTTAATTTTTATAGTACTTTTGTTACCTTTACTCTCTGATCCCTTTATGATCTTTTCTATCTTTGTTGGTCAGCAGTTTCATTATAATTATTATTTCTGAATTGATATTTTTATAAAATTCTAAAGCATTTATATAGAAAAAATCATGTGGTTGACTCTCTATTCTTTGCATTATTACATGCTATCATATTATTTCTCTTTATTTTTACTTTCGCTTTTTTCTATGCATTATGAACCAATTTTCAAAGTCATACATCATATTGTTGTTCAATTTTATGTTCAAATGTTCTCTTTTAAATTTAAAATTCTTTTTTTGTGCATAATGTGAATTTTAATTTAACCTCATAGTTTTAGTTTTCTTTCATTTATTTTTAAACTTCAAAGTGCTCTATTTTTATCTCCATCTTTGTCTCAGCCCATTTGTCTTCCAGTTTCTTGTTCATATTTATTTTTCAAATTTGTTGAGGGCAGCAAAGATAAGGATATGAGTTCTAAAATGTCCTGAATTATTGTAGTAGAGAAATGCTTTTCCTCAGAGTCTTTTTCATAATGCTCCCTCTGGGTATTCACGGTGAGGTGATGAGTATTAGCTGAGAATTTTCCAATAAGAAGGCAACAGACAAGGAGAGGAGTTTCCTAAGTACATCTCTGTACATTTGGGTGTTAACTGGCTTTGCTTTTTAGATGGACACATGACATAAGTATATGTGATTAATGAGCATTTCATCACTTAATAAACTTCAATGAATTACAAGATTATGTTTTGCCCATTATATTCTCTGACTACACCAGAGTAAGATGCAGTCTATATTTTTTCTTGGTTTGGGGGTATACCCTGAGAGACTGTCCTCCTAAGTGGCCTCACTGTCAGGACTTCTTCTGCATCTGTACCCATCAACCACATTTCTTTGTAAGTGACACTGCATTCAGAGCATACTGTGCTCTCCACAGAGAAGTCAACAAAATTAATTGGTGGGATTACAGTGAAGCAAGAAGGTGCAGCTCAGAAAACACCTGATTAAGAAGAAAACTATAAAAAAAATCTGTGTTACGTTTGCATAATGAAATACTGTGCAGCTGTAAAAAAAGAAGGATCTCTTACTCTTTGAGACAGCATGGAAAGACCTGGAGAGCATTATGCTAAGCAAAATAAGCCAGTCAGAGAAAGACAAGTATCATGTGATCTCACTTATATGTGGCATCTAATAAACAAAATAAACTGATGAACAAAATAGATCCAGAGACATCTAGGCATGAACAGACTGGGGAATCTTAGAGAAAGGGGTGAGAAGTGATTAACCAAAGAAGTTATATACATATAATGCATGACCCATGGACACAGACAGTAGTGTGGTGAGGGCCTGGGAGTGGGGATAAGGGTGTTAATAGAG
Organism: Lasiurus cinereus; assembly: GCA_011751065.1. Classification (NCBI taxonomy): domain Eukaryota; kingdom Metazoa; phylum Chordata; class Mammalia; order Chiroptera; family Vespertilionidae; genus Lasiurus; species Lasiurus cinereus. The sequence goes on along the minus strand of JAAGEH010002534.1, from coordinate 40,531,686 downwards.
GGGGGGAAGAGGGCCATCTGTAATACTTTCAAGAACAAAAATAAAAATTTTTAAAAAAGAAAAGAAAAAAGAGACCAGATTATAAAATTATCCCCACATGCCCTGGCCAATAATATCAGTGGTTAGAGCACTGGCCTGCACACTGAAAGATCCTGCGTTTGATTCCCCATCATCTCTCTCTCTCTCTCTCTCTCTCTCTCTCTCTCTCTCTCTCTCTCTTTCTCTCTAATAATCAATGGAAAAATATTCTTGGGAGAGTATTAACCAAAACAATAAACAAACAAATAAACAATCCCTGCACAGTTCAGGATTGCTATTTCCACCGTGCATCCTCACATCCCTGTGTTAGGATTAACACGGAGTTAATTTAAGACTTCTTTTCTCTTTAATGCTTTCTGTCCCATTCTGCTTCTGAAGATAGGGTGCATGATGTTGAAGAAGGCATTTTGCTTTTACCCTCCACATTGAAATTGGAAATTTCTCCATGGCAGTTCTTATTTATTTTTCAAATGTTGTGATTGGGTTTTGTGGTTATTTACCTATCTGTGTAATACTTTTCAAGGGAAATTGGGAGAAGTGTGTGCTAGTATTCTGAATTGATAACCTGGAATTCTGTGTTTGCGTATTTCCCTTTATCGGCTTCCTCCAGGATTTTAAGAATTTGTGTATCATTTATATAACACTAGAGGCCCATTGCATGAAATTCATGCAGGGGGCGTCCCCTTAGCCCAGCCTGCACCCTCTAGAATTCAGGACCTCCGAGTGCCGGCAGTCCGGACCTCCCTCTCACAGTCTTGGACCGCTGGCTCCTAATCACTCACCTTCCTGCCTGCCTGGTCACCCCTAACTGTCCCCCTCCTACCGGTCTAATCGGCCCTCATTGCTTCTGCATGCTGCCCTGATTGCCCCCAACTGCATGCTTCCTGCCAGCCTGGTTGGTCCTAACTGCCCCCCTCCTCCCCCGGCGGCCTGGTCACACCTTACTACCCATCCTACTGGCCTTGTCATCCCCAAATACCCCCCTATGCCAGTTTGGTTGCCCCTAACTGCTCCCCGCTACTGGCCTAGTTGCCCCTCACTGTCCCTCCATGCCAGCCTAATCACTTCCAATTGTTCCCCCTGCTGCCTGGTCACTCCCAATTGCACAACCCCCACTGGCCTGATTGCCCCTAACTGCCTCCCCTGCTGGCCTGGTCACCCCAACCACCCTCCCTGCTGGCCTAGTCACCCCTCATGGCCCCTCTGCTGGCCTGGTCACCTTTTACTGGGGCCCCCCACCCCCCGCGGGCCTGGTTGCCCCCAAAGCCACCCATCCATTGGTCTAGTCACCCCTCACTGCACCCCCTACCAACCTGGTAGGCCCCAACTGCCCTCCTCTGCTGGCCTGGTCACCCCAACTACTTGCGGGGGGGGGCCCCCCCCCCCCCCCCCCTGGTCACCCCTCATGGTACCTGTCAGCCTGGTTGCTCCATACAGCCTGCTGTTCAGTTGTTTGGTCATCCCTCACTAACCTTCCTGCTGGCCTGGTCATAGGCAGAAATCTTGTGAGGGTTAATTTGCATATTACTTCTTTATTATATAGGATAGGCTATATCACCTTGAGACTGCTGATTTTTTAGAAATATATTTTATTGATTTTTTTACAGAGGGGAAGAAGGGGATAGAGAGTTAGATATATCAATGAGAGAGAAACATCAATCAGCTGCCTCCTGCCCACCACCTACTGGGGATGTTCCCTTGACCAGAATTGAACCTGGGACCCTTCAGTCAGCAGGCCAGCACTCTATCCACTGAGCCAAATAGGTTAGGGCAAGACTGCTAATTTTTTATATCATGATTTCTGCTTCTATTCTTCTCTAGAAGACTTGTCATTTCACAAAATTGAATCAGCTTGATTATGAAAGAGTCATCTAATTGGTTGAATAGCAAGATGATGAATAGATTGCCTACACCTCTCTTTCATGGGATTAGAGAGTTAAATGCTTTACATCTAAAGCAACTAAATTACTCCAACTATGACTTCATCAGTAACTTCAGCCATTTTTCATCTAGATTTCTGAGTTCATGTATGTATTAAAACTGCACATTTCCCAACTTTTCATTTTGAAATTTTAAAAACATACAGAAAAGTTGAAAGAATATTGCAACAAACACCAACATATCCTTAACCTAGATTCATCAATTATTAACATTTTGCCATGTTTGGAATCCTCTTTGAGTACGTGTGTAATTGTTTTGTATTTGCTGAACCATTTGAAAGAAGATACAAAATTGCAGACTTCATGACACTTTGCTTGTAAGTACTTCAGTATATATCTCCCAGAATAGCATGTTCTTTAATATAATGACAATATCACTATATACTAAAATATTTAGTCACACTGATACAATATTATCTGATATACAGTCTCTATGCAAATTTATTTGTCCAAATTATATAGCTATTTTTAAATCCAAGATAATCATGTATTACAATCGTCATTTTTTTTTAGTCCCTTTTATTCTAGAACTAGAAGCCCAGTGCAAGGATTTGTGAACTAGTGGGGTCCCTCAGCCTGGCCTGTGGGGATTGGGCCAAAACTGGCTCTCCAACATCCTAAGGGGTCCCAGATTACAAGAGGGCAGTTCTTGGGTAACACACCCTGGAATCAGGCTCCCTCCTCTCTGGTTCTGGGTGCATTAACTGAGAACCCAGCTGCCAAGTCACTGTGGCTCAAAAACTCCAGTGTCTAACCCCTGGTGGTCATTGCAGGTCATAGCTACCTGTCAGATGGTCGAACTGTTGGATGCTTTTGTAGGCTTTTATATATATATATAGATAGATAGATATCCTGTTTTTATATGTCAAATCCAGATTCCAATGCAACTGTATTTATCTAAAATGTATATTTCTCTGATAGGTAAAAATAATAAAATGATTTATCTTTGAATCAACTATGTTCCCATAAAAAAGAAATATCTTTTTGTAAATCTGAGAAGTATCAGTTAATGGCTAACATGATGTCTTACTTTACTCTATTAACATAAGTTAAACCAATTACAATCATAAACAATTGTAGCTTACAAATTGTTGTTCAAATTAGAAATATTTTTTAAAATATATTTTATTGATTTTGTACAGAGAAAGGAAGAGAAAGGGATAGAGAGTTAGAAACATCACAATGAGAGGGAAACATCAATCAGCTGCCTCCTGCACGCCCCCTACTGGGGATGGGCCCACAACCAAGGTACATGCCCTTGACCAGAATTGAACCTGGGACTCTTGAGTCTACAGGCCGACACTCTATCCACTGAGCCAAACCAGTTTTGGCTCAAATTAGAAATATTTTAATGCCTACAGCTCATTTCACTGATCACTAAGATGCATAAGTATAATGTTTTTTAATCACCAAACATTTTATATGTCTGTTCATATTTAACACTCATTTTATTACCGCTTATTTCCCTCTAATTGTATATTTCCTCATAATTTTCAATATCTATTATGTTTTCCCATTATTTTCTCTATTCCTTATCCCACCCTTCCACTGCCCAAACTATCTTTCACAGCAGTATTCCTGTTAGGAACATTTTTATGGTATTAGACATCCAAACATTGAGTTAAAACAACTGGGGTTACTTCTTGGTTCTAGTAAACATTGGGTGACCTTTTAAGGTTAATCTCATTTAGCCTTAGTCTCAAATGGATTAATAAAATGCGATAAAAGCAACCTAATAAAGTGAATGCCATCTGAAGCACAGACAAGTTAAATCCTTTGCCCCAAAATACAGCTGACAAGTGGAGAAACTGAATACAAACCCAAGCGGCTGAATCTGGAATCCGAGATCCTAACACTGTACCCTATCGCAGTCTCAGGGCCAGAAACCTAAGAGCCTTTGAGTCTGAGATCCAATTTTTGTCTCTCAGGACGCCCCTGTGGCCATTTCTTTCCCATTTGGGAGAAAGCTTTCCATGGACCCGCTCCACTCTCTGAAGCCTTTGGTTTCCTTGCACTTCCCGGCTGCCTCCCAGGACTCCATGTCCTCTGCAATAGGGTTGTAGACAATTAGTTCTGTTAGTCCACCCCTGTTTAAGGACAGAGGAAAGGTGGTGTTATCATGAAGAGTGAAGATGGCAAAGAAAAGTAGTACTTCATTGTGCAGGAGTAGCCACCCGACCTGTTTCTCTGTGTTCAGTTCCTTTCCAAAAGGCACCACAATTATCTCCAACTCTGTCCCTGTCAGACTAAGCGGATGAAATGATAGAGAAAGCATATTATGCACTGGAATTCACTGGAATTGGATTCCTTTACTGTTCTAGGCCTGATATGAGACATCTCTTTAAAAACAAGGCTACTAATACCTGTCTTGCTGGAAATGCTGAGGAGAGAAACTAGTGAGACATAAGCACTTAGGAAGTGGTAGCTAGTTTTATTTTTTCTAACAAAGAATCTTATGTGCATTGAAGGAATGTTCTCTGAAACTCTTGACAATATTTCAGTGTAATTATTAGTATTCCTGGGAATCTGAAATACATTTATCTCACAAAGACTTGATATATGTCCAAGATTATCAGAAATCATTCTAAATATATGGATATTATCTTTTTTATGTTTTCTTGCTTTGTTGTTTTGTTATGTTGCTTTCAGAGAGAGTAATATCCAATATATGCTACTTCAACATAATTTCATATAAGTGGAATCAAATCTATAATAATAAAAGCATAATATGATAATTAGTATGGACTTCCTTCTGGATGTCCTTCCTTCCAGATAAAGCCTCAGCAAGCGGGAACAAGGCAAAGGCAGTGACGGGCGGGGGTTGGGGCCAAGGCTTTTGCTTGTCTTTTGTGCATTGGGCCTGTAGTCCTATATAATAAAAGCCTAGGTGTCGTCGCACACCACCCTCATGTGACATCATCACAAGATGGCTGCCACAGATAGTTGCCTTCATGTCACCGCAAGAGGGCCATCACAAGATGGCCAGCAGGGGAGGACAGCTGGGGTGACCAGGTCTGTAGGACAGGGAAATTGGGGGCAATCAGGTCAGCAGGGGAGCAGTTAGGCATCAATCAGGCTGGCAGGGAAGTGGTTAGGGGGAGATAAGGCTGGCAGACAGAAGCAATTAGGGTCAATCAGACAGGCAGGTAGCCAAGTGGTTAGGAGCCAACAGTCCCAGGTTGTGAAAGGGATGTCTGGCAGTTGGACATCCTACAAGGGGTCCCAGATTGGAGAGGGTACAGGTTAGGCTGAGGGACACCTCCCATGCATGAATTTCATGCACTTGGCTTCTAGTCTATAATATTAAAAGCATAATATACTAATTAGACTGGATGTCCTTCTGTTCTTCCAGACAAAGCTGGGGCTGCAAGGGAAGCACAGGTTCTGGGTGCCAGAGGGAAGCCAATACTGACAGCCGGGGGAAGGAAAGCCTACTCTTGCATGAACTTTGTGCATCAGGCCTCTAGTATTTTCACATAAAACTATATGAGACTTCCCTGGCCAGTGGTTTAGTGGTTAGAGCTCAGCCCATTCACCAAAGTGTCACTGGTTTGATGCCTGGTCATGTACCTGGGTTGCAGATTCAATCCCCTTCAGATTAGGGCATATGAGGGAGGCAACCAATTGATATGCCTCTCGTATGGATGTTTTTCTCTCTCTGTTTCCTCTTCTATCCCTCTCTTCTGCTCTCTCAAAACCAATGAAAAAATATCTTCAGGTGAGGATTAACAACAACAAAAATTACTTGAGACAAATAGCAACAACAGTGTTGTATGATTCCTGGTTTAGGGGAGTGATAATATTTTTCATAAATTTGCAAGAAATAGATACCATGGGTGTGGATTACGTATATGTGGAGGCTTCTGTTTTAATCTTGAGAGTCATTACAAATATGACTCACCTGGACACTTTAATAAAAGAATTGGTCATAAACCAGAGTCAATTCTCAACCTCAATGCAATTGTTTGGGACCAGATAATTCTTTGATGAGGGGACAGTCCTGTGCATTGTAGGCTGTTTAGCAGTATGTTAGACTCTACTCCCCTATAGGCTAATAGCACTAGCTCACTTGTGACAACCAAAAATATCCCCCAAACTTTGTCAGATGTCTCCTGGGGCAGTGGTGGTGATGGTGCAAAATCACCCTCGTTAAGAATCACAGCCTTAAAGTCACACTATATTTAATCTACCTGGAACAGGTCATCAAAGAATTGAGAAAACAGTTCTCAGTAGGAAAAAAGATAAAATAAAAAAAGGCTTCAAATGATCCATTACTATTGATTTTTATATTCAGGACATTCTTTTGGTCAAGATATTTTCCTAAAAGTCAAGAGAATACACGCACATTCTCACAAATGCACTTACGACACCTTTCTGCTTGATAGATCCTTCCCTGGCAAAGTTCTTTGCTCCCAAGGGCTGCAATTTCCTTCAGAATCCAATACACCAATTTCCTGCTCACATCTTAGAGCTATTGTTCTCAACTCAGTATCTCATCGTAGCATTCCCACCCCCTACCCCACCACTTTACAGAAACTACCTTCTTCCAGACACCATGAAGTTAAGGACTCAGTATTACACAATTTAATGGTCCATTTTAAGACTTACCAAAGATCTGTGAATTCATTTAAACAATGATTCATCATATTTCCTTCTCAGAAGCAAAACCCAAACCCACTTTCCATTCTCCCATTTATTGCTTTTCTACTTAGTGTACTTTAGGTTTAAACTCTTTAGCACCATATAAAGCTCAATATAGCTGAGACCGGTTTGGCTCAGTGGATAGAGCGTCGGCCTGCGGACTGAAAGGTCCCAGGTTTGATTCCAGCCAGGGGCATGCACCTTGCTTGCGGGCACATCTCCAGTGTGGGGTGTGCAGAAGGCGGCTGATCGATGTCTCTCTCTCTCATCGATGTTTCTGACTTTCTATCCCTCTCCCTTCCTCTCTGTGAAAATCAATAAAATATATTTAAAAAAAATAAAGCTCAATATAACATTAAACTAAGATAGTATGAAATTTAAGGTGTCATGATGATACCAAAACTTGTAAGATCTTTGGTGAAACAAATTGACTTACATTGTTTTACAAAGAGATTCCTTGCATTCCTCTCTATATTATCACAATAATCTTTAGCACAAAGCATCAAATGGTGGCCCCTAACTGGAGAAGTCCCTGTCAATCTGGTGGGTAACTAAAACATGGAAATTGTTCAGGTCATAAGGAAGCAATAGACTTGATCTCATAAGACACTGACTAGGATATTGGGATGACTTAATTTCTCTCTCTTGTGCCTCTTAACATCCCAGCCTTTGATGTTTGCTATAAAATCAAGACCAAGGGAATGATGAGGTTTGGAGTTTATTTGTTCCAAAGAGGTAAAATGTTGAAGATAATTTAAAAATTTGGTGAGTGTTTCTGACTGACTCTGCTGGGGGACATAGCGAAATTCAGACAGGCAGGAGTTTCGAGGCATTTCCTCTCACTCTCTGCCTATTTAAGCAAGAGTAGTAATTATAATTGTCTGAATCTACTGATAGATTTTCCCTCCCTTCTTCTTCATCTGCTGAGAGAAGGATGAGGTCAGTCTGACATGACTGCTTCTGAAGGGGCTGAGATGCAGTATCTTAATAATTCTACACTCATGTTCCCCCGACCCCCTTCCCCTTAGGCTAATCAGTAACAGTCCACAGGTCATAAGAAGCAGTAGACTTATCTCACCAGACAATGGCATCTAGAGTTCTGACTCCTTTACCAAACTGTGTTCTGGTTACTTATGTATAAACCTTAGATCGCTTACTGGTCTGTGAGATCCTTCAGAGCAGGTCTATGTCGTTGTCTGGCTTCAGGGACTCAGCTCTGAGCAACAGCCTTTGGTCTCCAAAAAGAATAGAGAAGACCTATGTCTGATATCTGCTCAGTGTGGCTTTTGCTTCTGACCTGACCTGAAAACAGTGGCAACAGTGATAACCTCTTAGCTTCCTTTTTATATACATTACATCAACAAATGCTATTCAAGCAATAGTAGTAATTATACTTGTCTGAATCTACTGATAGATTTTCCCTCCCTTCTTCTTTCCAATTATTAAGTATTTGAGTGACTGCTTTGTGCCAAATACTCTTCTAGGCACTAGAATTCAGTGGTGAATATGACAAAGTTCTGATCTTAGTTGATTTTGCACCTTGGTGTAAAGCTCAGACTTAGCCTAAAGATCTGAAACGTGATTTGGCCACCTTTTCCCACCTAGGTGGTATATGCTGGGGTCCTGACAAATGGAGAGTAGAAGTGGCCATCATATTCCCTTTCAATGTCCATTGCACTGGGGTAACCCAACGCTGCATGCATATCTTTTGCTCAGGTTGGTGTCCTTGTTCCTCATGACGCCAGGGACTGGGAACATGGAAACAGCCTCTCAGAAAGATGGAACCATCTGGAAAAGCTTTGTTTTACAAAACAATTTTTTTCATTTCCTCTTTTCATATTGAAGTAACCTTTAGGACTATGGGTTCAGTCGCCACCTCTATTTGGAGAAAGTGCCTGTCCATCTGGTAAGTGACTAAAACAGAATTTTTCCATTCATAAGGAGACAATCCATTTGACCCCACAAGACATTGGCTGATTTGCTGTCTCATAACCCCCTTTATTATTATTATGAGAAGCATTCCCTTTAAGGAAAGATGTCCAGAAAAGTTACTTATATTCAGTATAGGGGGGAAAAAAGGCCTCTAGAACCCTGCAGGATGAATGATATGGAGGTTTTCTTTTTCTAAGTATGTTCTAATATAAATTTTCTAATTTAGTCTATCATTAGAAATGTAAATTATCACACGTAATGTCTTATAACTGGGATTTTGCACCAAAAGTAAAATTATTTCTATTTTTGCAAGTGGCAAAAACAATAGACATTTTAAAACTGGCATCATGGGAATCTGTGGAAGAAAAGCTAGCCAAAATAAAGACAGGATGGTTCCATGTCAGGAAAGAAAATGGGTTCTGGTAAAGTCACATTTGATTTTCTGTTCGAGAAATGAATTCATTCAAATAAGAGGATATTTTGGGAGATATTCAGAAATGTATTTCAATGGGACACATTTTTGCTTTCTAATGACAGCTGAGTCCCGTTTGAGCTTAAATTTTCCTTTCGTATGCAAGGAACCAGCAGCAAAAACCAAGGTGCTGAACATAGTCATTTCACTCAGCATATTTGCTGCATGTTTTTCCATGCTATTGTTTCTACTTCCTTCCTGAGGAAATTATTTAGTTTTATTTAGTGTATGTTTATTTTTGTTTTAGGTCCCAGAATTTCTAAGGTCACCAAATCACGAGAAATTCCCTCCAAAGAACCAAATGAAATCATGGTTTAAAGCTGCTATGTGTGTGCTGTCCAAAACAGAGTACTTGTCCCTTTGGTTTCCATCAGCTTTTTTGATCAGATTGTGGGAACAACCCAGACCCCAAGCATCCTTTTCCTGAAGGTCACTGTAGTGCCAGGTGAGGCAAGACATCAGGTCACATCCTCAATTGGACATTAAATTAGATATTTATTAACTTGGAGTCAATATGACAATAATTTATCTTTAAATTATACTAATAATGGATAATGGATATGGATTAACTTGGGATGTTCCCAATGCCAAGTAAATGAAGTCAGCAATGTAAGAAACATGCCTCTGATTTATCTTCATAGAAAAGAAACAACATGTGACCAGATGATTATTGAATTTCCCAGAGCAAACAGGAAATGGGAGGTGGGAGAAGGTATGAGCTCTACACATGGCTGATAGCACATGTCCTAGGAAGATTGCTCTAGGCAATGGTAGGTGGAGGCAACTAGAAAAAGCCCCAGACCATTTTTTAAAAATAATCTAATAGGAGACAGTAAGACCTGGTTGACATTAGGAAAGAGGTGACCAAATAGTATTCAGCCAATGAGGTACCAGAAGAGGGACTAAATAAATGGGCTCTGTTCCCTGCCCCATGTGTGTTCCTGTACAATGGGCACCTGCCCTTGAGAATGTTATTAAAGTCTCATTTTCACCATGCTTCTGTTTGTTTCTAGAGCATCATTTTGCCATCAAGTGAGGCATTTCTCACAAACAACATTTCTTATATTGGAGTATTTACAAGTGAAAAATAATAATCCTTCCATGAGTACTTGAAACATTGGAGGACCACTTTGTAAAGCCCATGATTTTCTAACCATTATGCTGTACATTCGAAACTGATACAAATAATATTGAATGTATAACTGTAATTGAAAAACAGATAAAGCCATACCTGGCAGTCTAGACCATTCGGCATTCTCAAAGGCACTTTTTATTTTTATTTTTTATTGCTGGGACTATTGTAGATCTCCTAAACTTTTACCCATTGCCCCCTTCCACCTGGTTCCTTCAGCACCCAGGCCTTTATAATACTATTGTTTGTATCCATGGGTCATACATATATATTTAATTTCTGCCCACCCCCTCCCTGCTTGCCTCTGAGATCTGTCATCTGTGCCATGTTTCCATGTCAAAGGCACTTGTTTAATTCTCCTTTCCTCTTATGCCAGGTCTTTGTGAACCATTGGCCTCATTTTTCTTCTCACCAAACAAGCTCCTGGCACCAAGACAGGGGTTCTCCATGCACGTTTCTTTGTCATGGAGTGGCACCTCTGAATGAAATCAAATAACACATTTCTCTGGGGAGCCAGCCTTGACCATCTAGTCTTATCTCTAGTCACCAAAGCACCTCACATGATACATACTCGAGGGCTTTGATGGTTGAGAGAACTGCAGTGAGGGAACAGCATGGTTGGGATGGGCAGGGGAGAGGAAGGGCATTGGAGCCAGATAGCCCTGGGGCCAGTGCTCAGAGTCATCCTTTAGGTCCTCAGTTTAATGGTTTATCTTCTAGACTCATTTTCCTCAACTATTAAAAAATAATGTGTAATACTTTTGGGTGGTTATGAAAACCAGATAAATTGTCTATAGTGTTTCTATTGTGTCTCACCCCCATTCCTATTGTGATACTCTGTCTCTTTAGCAACACAAGCAGCACAGCTTCCTTCAGCTTGAACATAGGGTTCCTTTTCTCCACAGTGTTTCGCACTTGCTGTTTTCTCTTCTAGGAACCCCCTTTCTTTCAATCTTTAGAACAGTGGTCAGCAAACTCGCGAGCCACATGCAGCTCTCTGGCCCCTTGAGTGTAGCTCTTTCACAAAATACATGGCCTGAGTAAGTCTATTTTGAAGAAGTGGCATTAGAAGATGTTTAAGTTTAAAAATTTGGTTCTCAAAAGAAATTTCAGTCATTGTACTGTTGATATTTGGCTCTGTTGACTAATGAGTTTGCTGACTACTGCTTTAGAATATCAGTGATTCTTATTCTTTAGGTTTCAGATTAAATGTCACCTCCTTAGTGATACTCTCCCTGGCTACTCTCCCTGGGCAGCTCTATGTCCAATCCATCATAAGCCAATGCTTTTATAAAATAAAATAAATTTTTACTACAGAAACAAAAAATTTAAAATAAAAATAACACGCACAATATATTTTTAAAATTAGGTTCAATCATCATTAAATTTCTTTACAGTGTCTAGATGCTTATATTCAATTTCTGATCTTATCTCCTAGGGGTCCACATGCAAGAGTGGCACCATATGAGAAAGTATCTGGTTAGCAGGAAAGAGCTCAGACCAAACAAAAAAAAAAAAGCTACAGATGGAACAGCCTTCATGGGATCTGCATGAGCGTATGATAGAGAAGTTTCCTGTGGAATAATTCAAGAGCCAGTCATATCACTATTTAGTTGTTGCTTTGGGAATTACATTTCTATTTTTATTTATCTCCTTATTTGTACTTTCTTTTAGTTTAATATGATGCCCCTAAAATCAAACTACTGGTCAGGTTCTTTGGAGAGATCCTTCATATTTCTGGGATAGCAGCTAAAAATTGCTAATTATAACATTTCTAAAATATTACTCAAGTTTCGTGCCGCCAGCATTTCTGACAGAAAGAGTTCCAAAGGAGGAATATGCTCATGCATATGCCTTAGTTGTATGCTAAAAGAACAATGATTCTCTGATCAAGGCACACTTTCTTTAAATCATTTTTGTTAGGTTCTGAATATTTATATCCCCAGGAAAGAGGTAGGTAACAGTTACTCAGCCAAGATTTGATCAATAAAACCAGAGGCTGGAGTAGGGTTGAAGGGGTGAGGAGTATTTGTTAGAAAGAAAACAGAAAGCACCTTTAGGGATAAATAAAAAGACAGCTGGTAAGATGAAGATGATTTATAGATGGCCAGAAGATGAACAGCTAATACTTTTTCCTTAGACAAGCCTGTACTCAAGGGCATGTGCATTATAAAATATGAGGAATCAAAAAATAAGAAAAGCCAAAAGCATGTGGATCATTAGTCATTGATGAAGAAAAAGACAAGACTTATTTGAATGCTCAGAGAAATGATTTTGGGGATTTTTTAGCCTGGAAGTCTGGGTAGATTGTAAATATGAAGCGGAAAAAGAGCACAAGAGTCACAGGTATCTGTTGAATGAATTGAATGGATTCAGATTAGTGTGCTGAGGGCTCTGCAAACAATAATTAGGATACTCAGGTTTTTCCTGGTGGCTTTTCATATAGTGGGAATATAGCCTTAAAATTGCATAACCTGCACTTAAAAATATTGAAACCATTTGGTGAGTGGGAAAGGGTACCAACCTTGATTTCAGGAGACCCAACTGCAGATTCAAGTCCTTTAGGACCTCAAGGTCTACCCATCTGTGAGCCATCAACAAACCTTCTCTTGTCTCAATCTTGCTATCTGAAATATGGGAACAATAGTCATTCCTGTGGTATCTGATTCACCAAGATGCTGAAAAGATCAAATCAGCTCATATGTGAGGGATAGGGAAGAATAAAATGACTGAGATATGTAAAAATGAGAAATAAAAGGATACAATTACCTGTAGCTTAACTTGGCCTTGATTCATTAGAGATGGAGTAAATTTAAAGCATTTATTTTCCAGATAGTTTTTAAAGTACCTGTATGAGCTCCATTTATTAAGTTGATATTAATGACTTGAGGGGTAGAATTTTCCTTTTCATAAAGTAAAACTGAATATGGTGATGTTTATTTATTGATGGTGATGCTGTTTTATTACCCTTATTCTCCTCATCAAATATTTCAGAATGGAAGTGGACAGAAACAAACCACCCATCACTTATTGTGTTTTCTCCAGTCAGTTTTTTGTGGCTCAGGGGAGAAAACTGCTCCAATGCCAGGGTGCCTCTACTGTTTTGTGTTCACCTAGAGCAGTGGTTCTCAACCTTCCTAATGCCGCGACCCTTTAAGACAGCTCCTCATGTGGTGGTGACCCCCAACCATAAAATTATTTCCGTTGCTACTTCATAACTGTAATTTTGCTACTGTTATGAATTGAAAATATCTGATATGCAGGATGTATTTTCATTGTTACAAATTGAACATAATTAAAGCATAGTGATTAAGCACAAAAAACAATATGTAATTATATATTGTGAAATATTTATTTCTAATTACAAATAAATGAAATTTTGTCTTGAATCATGGTATAGCATGGGTAACAGTCTTAATATAACAACAGTAAACTACATTGCTACATTTTGCTACATCGAGGAGCAGTGTGTTGGTTCCTAAGACCATGGGAAATAGGTGTTTTCCAAGAGTTTTAGGCGATCCCTGTGAAAGGGTCGTTTGACCCCCAAAGGGGTCGCGACCCACAGGTTGAGAACTACTGACCTAGAGCTTATGATGAGGTTAAGAGCGAGCTGACCTCAGACTGTGGGGCCCAGAACTCTAGTTTCTTTCTTTGAAGCACTCCTCCATGTCAGGCATTATAACACTCCAGGGGCCTCTAAGAATAAATATAGCCGCTGGGGTCCATATCTCTGGGTCCAGTTTGTTGGCTAGCAGCCAGTATCATTCTCCCAAGACCTGCCTCTATGTAAATATGCACAGCCAAATACTGAGGAGCAGCTGCTAATCTCTAAGTGCCTTAATTTGTTGGAGCCTTATTTCCATGAATGTGCTTTCCTTTGTCCCCATCTCTCACCATTAAAGGCAAACTAATTAGCCCAATTTATTACATGGGAAATCCTGTAATGGTGTCCAGTGCATTTTAGTGCTAAGGATTTCCCACAGCACCATTGTCCACATCCTAGAAAGACAGAATGACCTCCAGGGAGCATTTCTCATTTCCCAAAGTAACAGCTGATCTGATTTTAAATAGATTCATGTTGCTTTTCAATATTTAAAAGGAGGTGTGTGGTGGGGGATGGAGAGAGTAAAATTTAACCTTCTGAATTCCAAGCAGTTTTGGATGAAAAGGCTAAATTTTAAATTTTGCTTCTTAATCTCTACATTATTATTGTAGGAAGTCAGCAGACTCAAAGTATCAGGTGAGCTGGATCTCTGGACCTTAGGACAGTGTCAAAGGGGTTGTAGCTTTTAGATTATTTGGAAGCCTAACAGCTTGATGTGCTAGAGAGGCGCGAGGGTACTTACAATGTCCAAAGAAAATGACAACTGAATGTATTGCACAAATGGGTTTTTGATTCATTGCAATGGTTCCTATGATTATGAGAGGCATGGATATCTAGTCATCCACTTAAAACTTTGCGAAAACTGAGCTAATTTTTTACAGCTTATAGTTTTTGTTTTAAGATGGTTCCAATATTTGCTGTTAAAGACAGTCTTAATACAAGAGTAACTACTTAGCTGGAAAATATATGTAAAAATAGACAATTCCAGAAATATGACTATTGTCAGAGATTTGCATATAGTATATAAACATTAAAAATATATATAACTAGAGGCCCCATGCATGAAATTCATGCATGGGGGTGGAGGGAGTATCCTTCAGCCCAGCCTGCTCTCACAATCCAAGACTTCTCTCTCCCAACTGCTCATCTGCCTGCCTGCCTTCCTGATTACCTCTAATAGCTTCTGCCTGCCAGCCTGATCACCCCCTAAATATTCCCCTGCCAGCTTCATTGATGCCTAACTGCTCCCCTGCCAGCCTGTTTGTCCATAATTGCCCTCCCCTGTGGGATTGGGTACCCTCAACTTCCCTCCCTTGCAAGTCCCTACCAACTGTCCTCCCCTGCTGACATTCTTGTGGTGGTTATTTTGTGTCCACATGAAGGCAGGAACTTTTGACCACATGGTGGTAGTCATCTTGTGTGTTGGAGTGATGGTCAATCTGCATATTACTCTTTTATTAGATAGGATAGAGGCCTGGTGCATGAGTGGGGACCAGCTGGTTTGCCCTGAAGGGTGTCTTGGATCAGGATGGGTGTTCCCTTTGGGCATGGGGTGGCCTGGGTGAGGGGCCTGTGGTAATTTTCAGGCTTGCCATGCCCCCCAGCAACCCAAGCAGAGGCCCTGGTATCTGGAATTTATTTATCTTCTACAATTAAGACTTTGTAGCCTGGAGCAGAGCCAAGCCTTCTGCTCGCACAGCCATTGAAACTTGGTTGCCTTAAGTGGGGGCCTGGGCCAGCCAGGGTGTATGGAAAGCTTGGCTTCTTTCATCACCAGGGGCAACCCAGGCCTCTCTCCTGAGCTCTCTGTGGCCATAGCCATCTTGGTTGGGTTAATTTGCATACTCACTCTGATTGGCTGGTGGGCATGGCTTGTGGGTGTGGCTTGTGGGTGTAGTGGTGATGTGGTCAATTTGCATATTATTCTTTTATTAGATAGGATAATTCATTGAAAAGTACCAATGATACGTAGAGTGTTATGACTAAAGATCAATTGATTTGTAATATTAAAAGCACATAGCTTATAATAAAATAAATCCCAGAGAATAACTTGGTATTACTGATTATGCTGAAAGACAGTACTATATTCTGCTACTTGCAAGGTAAGTGACCCTGTGTACAGAACTGATGTTTGTCCCTCAGCAAATAGTGGTCATAGCATTATACACTTCACACAGTTGCTGAGAGGATCACACAAGGTCATACATAAGGCGTTTTCAGCATTGCCTGCCCAGAGTTAGCACTGAGCAGAGGTTTAATGTTACTATCACTACTGCTGATAACTACCACTGGAGGCCTGGTGCACAAAATCCATGCAGCCCAGCCTTCACCCTCTCCAATCTGGGACTGCTTGAGGGATGTCCAACTGCCTGTTTAGGCCAGATCCCCCTAAACCGGCAGTCTGACATCCCTCTTACAATCCAGGACCCCTGGCTACCAACTGCTCACCTGCCTGCCTGCCTGATTGCCCCTAAATGCTTCTATCTGCCAGCCTGATCACCCCCTAACCATTCCTGTGCCAGCTTGATTGATGCCTAACTGCTCCCCTGCCAGCCCGATTGCCCCCAACTGCCCTCCCTTGCCAGCCTGGTCACTCCTAACTGTCTTCCCCTGCAGGCCTTGTCACCGCAAACTGCACTCCCCCTGCTGGCCTGGTCACCCCCAACTGCTCTCCCCTGCTGGCCTGGTCACCCCCAACTGCTCTCCCCTGATGGTGTGATCCTCCACAACTGTCCTCCCCTGTAAGCCTGGTCCCCCTAACTGTCCTCCCCTGCAGGCCTTGTCCTCCATCTTCCCTCCCCTGTAAGCCTGGTCCCCCTAACTGCCATCCCCTGCAGGCCTGGTCACCCCTAATTGCCCTCCCCTTTAGGCCTTGTCCCCCCTAATAGCCCTACCTTGTGGCTTGGTCAACCCCAACTTCCTTCCCCTTCAGGCCTGGTCACCCCAACTGCCCTCTCCTGCAGGCCTGGTCCTCCCCATGTGTTCTCCTCTGTAGGACTCATTACCCCAAACTATACTCCCCTTGCTGGCTTGGTCACCCCCAACTGCTTCCCCTGCTGGGCTGGTCACCCCCAACTGCCCTCCCCTGATGCTTGGTCCTCTCCAACTGTCCTCCTCTACAGGCCTGATCCCCCAACTTCCCTCCCCTGCAAGCCTGGTCCCCCAAACTGCCCTCTCTGAAGGCCTGGTCATCCCTAACTGCCCTCCCCTATAGGCCTGGTCCCCCTCCAACTTGCCCTCCCCTGTGGCCTGGTCAACCCCAACTGCCCTCCCCTGCAGGCCTGATCATTCCCAACTGCCCTCTTCTGCAGGCCATCTATGGTGGCCATCTTGTGTCCACAAGGGGTGGCCATCTTTGACTATATGGAGAAAGCATCTTGTGTGTTGGAGTGATGGGAAATTTGCATATTACCTTTTTATTACATAGGATTTTTATCACTGCTATTACTAATACTCTCTTTTCTAGTTTTCATATATTTTTGAAGATAAAAATTATACATATGTTCCAAACTCATAGGTCTTCATTCTGAGAAATGCTATTGAGAATCTCTGAAGATAGAATTTCTAGTTTGAGGAGCATGATTTAGTTGTGGACTCTTCACCCAAATCAGGAATTTTGGAAAAAGTTAGAGGCACTTTTGAAATTCTTTAGAAGAACCCCTCCTGTGCTGTAGCATTTGAAGAAGCATTTAAAATTTAGGGGTAGCAAAATTATTCCCCTACTAAGAGTGAGAGTAAGAGACAAACACAGTGGCCAAGAAGTGCTGAGCAATACTCAAGTGACTGTTAGTGTACTAAAAATGTTGCACCAACTTATCTTAGAAGGAAGCATTTCCTAACCAAATCTTGACCCAGTTCCTTGTTATCATTATTTGGAAAAATTAGTTTCTTCAATTTTCTTCACTTTCTTATTTCTCCATATATTGCACTTAAGAAAGTTAACTAGAAATGTGGTTAGCTTACCAGTTTTAACATGTGTCCAAAGTTTGAACATCTTTCCTAAGCTAAGGGCCTAACACGGACTGATCATATAATTTGGATGACATTAATTTGATTTAGTGGAAATAGAAAGCAATTATTGCTCAGTATTTTAAGAAAGTATTCTTTTTGCTACTTTTATATTTTCTGATGAGAGGTATGCTCATGAGGAAGACTACAGATACTTTTAAAAATTCTAATATGCATTTCATGCCTCTTTGACTGAATTAATAAGATGAAATGCTATAATCATGAATACATATATACTCAAATATTCATTTGTCATTCAGATCATAATTTGCACAAATTAAGCTCTTTGACTTCAGAACATGTGCATATGTAAAAATCTTCAAAATAAAATGTTAAGTTAGCATTCCTGGTGATAGAAATATACCATACCATTTGCAAAATGGCCTCTTCTTATACCTACCAGTGCAGAAACACTGGGCCAAATTTATCTCTTCACCTGTGGGGGGAGAACCATGTGGCTGTAGCCTCAAGCTTGAGAGTTCTCACATTTTGGCCATTCGTCTGTTGCCTAATGGTGACATGGGTAGTAAGAGAAACCTCATCATGACTTTTGATTGAAATCTGTCAGTTCCTGCCACTGACTTAGTCTAAGAATGGAGGATGAACCATATGTGGAAGAATTTGAAACCCCTGATACCCTTCTGTACACCTTAAAATTTGGTTCATATCTATATATATAAAGAGCCAGGGTCCATAACAACTGAAAGCTGGACCAACTGGAAGTCAGTGCTGGGTTGCTGTAGTGACCCAGCAATAACTGCCACTGCTGCAGGTGCTCAGACACAGCACTGGCTGCCAAGGGGGCTGTGGATCTGTTCTGAAGAGAGGGCTGGCGAGAGAAGCATGGTATGATCTGTAGTCTCAGTGGCAGCTGTTGATCAGCCCTTGCCTCTCTCTTTCTTTCTGGGCCTGGGCAGAGCTGAGCCTCTCTTTCTCTTGGGCCTCTCCTGGGGCATCTGATCAGCCTCACCTCTCTGATCAGGCCCGTTGATAGGCTTAGAGAAATTGACTGGCATAGAAACTGACCTATCAGAACCAAATCTGGGTGAACTGCAAAGGCAGAACCTAAGATAAGGGCTGAAGAGGGGTTTTAAGGGCAATAGCTGTTTGGTGTAAAGTGTAAGAAAGCAGTTCAATTTTTTAAAGACCTGTTTGGCAGTATAGTGCATATGGTTGGCTATCAGTTCAGATACAGGGATTATGTATTTTTGCCTGCCAAGAGCATCTTCTCTTGATAAAAAAGGGTCCCCCACCCCACTTAAGCAATCCTATTCTATATAATTTATCTATACTACTAAAAGGGTAATATGCTAATTAGACCGGGTCTACCAGACATCTTCCAGATGTCTGACTTCCTTCCAGACAAAGCCATTGTAGTGGGGACTGTTAGTTGCAATCAGGCCAGCAGGAGTGGGTTGTTGGGGGTGAGAACAGGCCAGCATGGAGAGAGCAGTTAGAGGCAATCAGGCAGGCAGAGGGAATTAGTTTCGATCAGGCTAGCAGAGGAGAGTAATTGGGGGTGAGATCAGGGATTAGGGGCAATCAGGCAGGCAGGCAGATGCAGTTAGGGGAGATCAGGCAGGCAGGCAGGTGAGAGGTTGGTTAGGAGCCAGCAGTTCCAGATTGATTGGGACTAAACCGGTGGTTGGACATCCCCCAAAGGGTCTCCAATTGGAGAGAGTGTGGGCTAGGCTGAGGGAACTCCCCTAGTATAACATAATGAAACATGTGAGTCCAGGAGCTTAAATCATGAATAGAATAGTAACTTAGTAACCCAGGCTTTTCCTCTCCTCAATTTACCCCACTGTACTTTATACGACCAGCAATCCTTTATAATAAAAGCCTAATATAAGTTTCTGGTCTTCCAGTTGTCTGTTCAACCAATCAAAGCATAATATGCTAATGATATGCTAAGGCCACTCAACTGCTCACTATGATGTGCACTGACCACCAGGGGGCAGATGCATTGATTGGTAGGTTATCTTGTTGCTGGGGTCAGGCTGATCTGGACTGAGACGGGCCAGACATACCCTAGAGCCCTTCTGCAGTCCTACCCTAGCTAGCCAACCTCCCTTGTTCCTCCCTGGCCCTGATTGTATAACAGTTTGGTTCCTCAGCCTGGACTGCACCCTCTCACAATCTAGGAACTCTTGGGGAAAGTCAGAGAGCTGGTTTTGGCCTGATCTCGTTCAACACAGGAACTACACACTTGGGGAGCACTGCTCAGCCAGAAGCCAGGCTTGTGGCTGGGGATTGCAGTGGCAGTGGTGGGAGCCTCTCCTATCTCTACAATAGCGCTAAGGATATCTGACTGATGGCTTAGCCCTGCTCTCTGACATCCCCCAAGGGCTCCGAGACTGTGAGAGGGTGCAAGCTGGGTTGAGGGACCCCTCTGAGTGCATGAATTTCATGCACAGATAGGGTCCCTATGCCTGGCTGGCAATCAGAGCCAATCTGTGGGGTGACCGGTAGGACAATTGAGGGGCCCCCAATGGCATCTGTCTTAGCTAACCTGGTGCTGCCTACTCACTGGATCCACTCCCTACTGCTGCCATTTGTTCCCTCTCTCTGTAGGGTAACTGGCAAGGAGGTGGAGGGGGAGGCCCTGCTAGCACCTGCTTTAGAGGTGATGGGCAGGGTGATCAGGGTGTGGTGGTGCCAGCCTGTTCTCTGGTCAGCCCCACCCCCAAATTGCCCCACTGCCACTGGTCACCTCCCTCTGCTCGCTTACTAACCCTGTCCTCCCCGTCCCCTCATATCCCCCACCCCCCACAGCTGATGGTTTCCTCTTTCTGCGGGGTGACCAGTGGGGTGATTGGGGTGTTCTTGCTGGCACCACTTTGGTTGGCCTGGGGCCTGCAGGATGGGGGCAGCTCCTGCATTGAGCATTTGCACCCTGGTGGTCAGTGTGTGTCCTAATGACTGGTTGTTCCACTATCAATCTGCCATTCAGTTGATTTGCATATTAGGCTTTTATTATATAAGACTAGAGAAGCTTCTGAATTAGTAAGAATAACTACATAAAAACTATTGTCCCAATAACTTAGCAAACTTGTTTAGAACTCAATTTGAAGTGGAAAAATTTTATGATATTAAATCAACTATTTCTTATTTATCCTATCTAATAAAAGAGTAATATGCAAATTGACCATACCTCCACTACCCTCACAAGCCATGCCCACCAGCCATGCACACCAGCCAATCAGAGTGAGTATGCAAATTAACCCAACCAAGATGGCTATGGTCACAGAGAGAACAGGAGGGAGACTTGGATTGCCCCTGGTGATGGAGGAAGCCAAGCTTTCCCCATATCCTGGCCAGCCCAGGCCTCCGCTTAAGGCAACCAAGTTTCAATGACTGTCCGAGAGAAGGCTTGGCTCTGCTCCAGGTTACAAAGTTTCAATTGTAGAAGATAAATAAATCCCAGATACTAGGGTCTTTGCTTGGGTTGCTGGGGGTAATGGCCGGCCTGCAAATCACCATAGGCTCCTCACCCAGGTCACCCCACGTCCCAAGGGAACACCCAATCTGATCTAGGACATCCTTCAGAGCAAACCAGCTGGCCCTTACCCGTGTACCAGACCTCTATCCTATCTAATAAAAGAGTAATATGCAGATTGACCATCACTCCAACACACAAGATGACTGCCACCATGTAGTCAAAAGATCCTGCCCCCATGTGGACACAAGATGGCCACCACAAGATGGCCAGCAAGAAAGGGCAGTTGGGAGGGACCAGGCTTGCAAGGGAGGGCAGTGGGGGTGATCAAGCCTGCAGGGGAGGGCAGTTAGTGGTGACCAGGCACATAGGGGAGGGCAGTTAGGGGCAAACAGGCTGGCAGGGGAGCAGTTAGGCATCAATCAGACTGGCAGGGAAGTGACTAGGGGGTGATCAGGCTGGCAAGCAGAAGCAATTAGGGGCAATCAGGCAGGCAGGTGAGCAGTTGGTAGCCAGCAGTCCTGGATCGGGCCTAAATGGGCAGTCAGACATCCCTCAAGGGGTCCCTGATTGGAGTGGGAGTAGGCTGGGCTGAAGGACACCCCTTGTCCCCCATGCACAAATTTTGTGCACTGGGCCTCTAGTGAATAAATGTTTTTAAGTCCTCATGTCATTAGTTCTGGATTGAGCACTGAGAGAAATTTAGTCAGGTAGAATCCTTGTACTTTACACAGCCATGTATAATAATCAAAGCATTGTTTTTCATGCAAGGACAGAAGAAAATCTGCCTTTATAATCATATGTATCCATATAACCAGTCAGTAGGATTTAATTATTTGAACGATTTTTTCATTGATTTGAAATCTCCCCTTCAAACTTCCCTATACTTGCAATATACTCAATTAAAATAATTTTTACCAAGACAAAATTCACACAAAAAAATTAAAGGCTTTCAACTCCAAATTTGTTGATCAAATATTGAGTTTGATATGTGCCAACATGATCAGAGAACATATAAATTAATGCTCAAAATTCAGTCCAAATTTTAGTCCTCAGAGCTATAGTAACTGGTGCCCCCTCCACTCCTGCACCTTTGGCTCTGGGTTGGGAGGACTGATGTGTAGGAGAAGCAGTTTCTTTCATTTTTGCACCAGTGGGGTAACCAGAGTTAAATTGTTGTCCGTCATTTATTTATTTATTTATTTATTTATTTATTTATTTATTTATTATAATTTTATTTATTTATTATTATTTTTTCCCTCTATTGGCCTCCCCACCCACCAGTACATGCCCTCATCTGTCCCCACCCCTCCCCCCGCCTTCCCCCATTGCCCTGTATCTACTGGCTATGCCTACACACACATGCATACAAGTCCTTCCCTTGATCTCCTATAGGCCCCACCTCCCCAACTTACCCTGCCTTCCCACTGTAGCACGAGAGTCCTTTCATTGCTTCTTTGCCTCTGCATCTGCTTCCCCCCCTCCATCCCCTGTTTCTTGTCTTTAAAAACATCTTGCCCCTGTAGGCTAGAAATAAACCCACCAGAACAAAATAAAAATGATTGAGTCCTAATTTCAATGTCTGATAGCTTTGAGTCCCAGTTTCAATGTCGAACAGTTCCTTATGTGTACATGTCATCAATGGTATCTGGATACTGGAGAGATGGTGGCGATGCTGGTCCAACCTTCTCTGGTTTGCTACTGGGCATCCTGTAGTGATGCTCAGCTGCTAACTGCTCACGTGGCAAGGCACCATCAGTGTCTTCCATCTCTGGACTGTTTCTACTCTTACCTTCGTGTTTGGCACAGACCTGTCAGTTCCTCTCTGCTCTGCAGGAGTCCACTCGGTCTTGGAGATGTTTTCTGAAAGTATATAAACATATTCTCCACCAAGAGTTAATACAGGAATCTTTTCTTTTTTTAATTTTGATTAATTTTTTAATACATATCTCCCCATTCCCCCCTCTCTCCTAGGCATACCCCACCCCCCAGTGTCTATGTTCATTGGTTATGCTTATATGCATGCATACAAGTCCTTTGATTGATCTCTTATCTACCTCACCTAACTTTAATCTTCCTGCTGTAATTTCACAGTCTGTTTGAAGCTTTACTGCCTCTGTATATATTCTTTTGTTCATCAGTTTACAATGTTCTTTATTATTATCCACAAATGAGTGAGATCATCTCATGCTTCTCCTTCATTGACTGGCTTATTTCATGAAGCATAAGGTTCTCTAGTTCCAACCAGGTTGCTAAAAATGGTAAGAATTCCTTCTTTTTAATGGCAGCATAGAATTCCATTGTGTAGATGTACCACAGTTTTCTGATCCACTCATCTGCTGACAGGCACCTAGGCTGTTTCCAAATACTAGCTATTGTAAATTGTGCTGCTATGAACATAGGGGTGCATAAATCCTTTCTGATTGGTGTTTGTGATTTCTTAGGATAAATTCCTAAGAGTGGGATTACAGGTTCAAATTGGAGATCCATTATTAGTTTTTTGAGGAAACTCCATACTATTCTCCACAGTGGCTGCACCAGTCTGCATTCCCACCAACAGTGCACAAGGGTTCCTTTTTCTCCACATCCTTGCCAACACTTATCGTTTGTTGATTTGTTGATGATTGCCATTGTGACCGGTGTAAGATGGTATAGCATTGTCATTGTGATTTGCATCTCTCGGATGATTAATGACTTTGAACATGTTTTCATGTGTCTCTTGGCCTTCCTTCTGTCATCTTTCAAAAAGGTTCTATTTAGGTCCGTTGCCCATTTTTTTATTGGATCGTTTATCTTCCTTTTATAAGTTGTATAAGTTGGCTGTAGATTTTGGAGATTAAACCTTTGTCAGTGATAGCATTTGCAAATATATTCTCCCATACAGTGATCTTTCTTGTAGTTTTGTTGATGGTTTCTTTTGATGTGCAAAAGCTTTTTATTTTGATGTAGTCCCATTTGTTTATTTTTTCTTTAGCTTCCATTCCCTTTGGAGCAGAATCAGTGAAGTTCTTTTGGCATATATCTGAGATTTTGCTGCCTGTGGATTCCTCTAGTATTGTTATGGTTTCCCTTCTAATGTTTAAGTCCTGTATCCATTCTGAGTTTATTTTTGTATTTGGTGTAAGTTGGTGGTCCAGTTTCATTTTTTTACATATATCTGTCGAATTTTCCCAACACCATTTATTGAAGAGGCTATCTTGGCTCCATTGAATGTTCATGCCTCCTTTGTCAAATATTAGCTGAGCATAGTAGTTTGGGTCGATATCTGGGTTCTCTATTCTATTCCATTTGTCTATATGCCTGTTCTTGTGCCAGTACCAGGCTGTTTTGAGAACAGTTGCTTTGTAATATAGCTTGAAATCTGGTATTGATATCCCACCTACTTTATTCTTCTTTCTCAGGATTGCTGTGGCTATTCGCGGTCTTTTTTTGTCCCAAATGAATCTTTGAAGAGTTCTTTCTAGGTCTGTGAAATATGTCGTTGGTATTTTAATGGGTAGTGCATTGAATCTATAGATTGCTTTGGGTAGTATGGACATTTTAATTATGTTGATTCTCCCAATCCATGAGCATGGTATGCTCTTCCATCTGTTAACATCTTCCTCTATCTCTTTTTTCAGTGTCCTGTAGTTTTCTGCATATAGGTCTTTTACCTCTTTAGTTAGGTTTATTCCTAGGTATCTTAATTTTTTTGGGCGATGGTAAATGGGATTGTTTTTTGAGTCTCTCTTTCTGTAATTTCACTATTAGAGTACAGAAATGCCACAGAATTCTTGGCATTAACTTTGCATCCTGCTACATTGCCAAATTCATTAATTAAGTCAATTAGTTTTGGGATGGAGTCCTTCGGGTTTTTTAGGTACAATATCATGTCATCTGCAAGTAAGGACAACTTTACTTCTTCTTTTCCAATTTGGATGCCTTTTATTTCTTCTTCTTGTCTAATTGCAATGGCTAATACTTCCAGTACTATGTCGAACAGGAGAGGTGAGAGTGGGCATCCCTGTCTTGTTCCTGTTCTTAGGGGAAATGGTTTCAGTTTGGGCCCATTGAGCATGATGTTAGCTGTGGGTTTATCATGTATGGCTTTTATGATGTTGAGGTATGATACTTCTATTCCCACTTTGCTGAGAGTTTTTATCAAGAAAGAGTGTTGGATTTTGTCAAATGCTTTTTCTGCATCAATTGATATGACTATGTGATTTTTATCTCTCAATTTGTTTATGTGATGTATCACATTTATTGTTTTGTGGATATTGTGCCATCCCTGCATTCCTGGGATGAATCCTGCTTGGTCATGGTGTATGATCTTTCTGATGTACTGCTGGATCCGATTTGCTAGAATTTTGTTGAGTATTTTGGCATCTATGTTCATGAGAGATATTGGCCTATAATTCTCTTTCATTGTGTTGTCTTTATCTGGTTTTGGTATTAGGGTGATGCTTGCTTCATAGAAGGTGTTTGGAAGTGTTCCTTCTTCTTGAATGTTTTTGAATAGTCTGAGGTAGATAGGTTTTATTTCTTCTTTGAATGTTTGGTAAAACTCTCCTGTGTAGCCATCTGGTCCCGGGCTTTTATTTGCTGGAAGCTTTTTGATGACTGCTTCAATTTCTTCCATAGTTATAGGACTATGGAGATGTTTAGATTCCTCCTCATTGAATTTTGGAAGGTTGTATTTTTCTAGGAAAATGTCCATTTCTTGCAGGTTGTCCAATTTGTTGGAATAGAGTTGTTCATAGTATTTTTTAACAATCCTTTGTATTTCCACAGGGTCTGTTGTTATTTCTCCTCTTTCATTTCTGATTTTGTTTATTTGGGTCTTCTCTCTTTGCTTCTTGGTGAGCCTGGCTAGAGGTCCATCAATCTTGTTTATCCTTTCAAAGAACCAGCTCTTTGTTTTGTTGATCTTTTCAATTGTTTTTTTTTTTTTTTTTTGGTCTCCAAGTTGTTTATCTCCACTCTGATCTTCACTATTTCCTTCCTTCTGAGTACACTGGGCTTTTCTTGTTGCTCTCCTTCTAGTTCTTTGAGTTGTAGATTTAGGTAATTTATTACCATTGTTTCCTGTTTTTTTGCAGTAGGCTTGTAGGGCTATGAACTTCCCTCTCAAGACTGCTTTCACTGTGTCCCATAAATTTTGTATTGTTGTGTTGTCATTGTCATTTGTTGCCATGATGTTTTTTATTTCTTCTTGATCTCTCTGGTTACCCAGTCGTTGTTTACTAGCATGCTGTTTAGTCTCCATGTTTGATTTCTTTGTATTGTTTTTATTGTAGTTGATTTCCAGTTTTATGCCACTGTGGTCTGAGAACATGCTTGATATGATTTCTATCTTCTTGAATTTGAAGAGACTATTCTTATGACCCAACATATGATCTATCTTTGAAAATGACCCATGTGCACTAGAGAAGAATGTATATTCTGTGGCTTTGGGCAATGTTCTGAAGGTGTCAATTAATTCCATCTGGTCTAGTGAGTCACTTAGGATTGATGTTTCTTTGTTGTTTTTTTGTTTAGAGGATTTGTCCAATGGTGACAGTAGGGTATTAAAGTCTCCTACTATGATTGTATTGCTGTCAATCTCTCCCTTAATATCCTCCAAGAGTTTTTTTTTATGTATTTAGGTGCTCCTACATTGGGTGCATATATGTTTACCAGAGTTATTTCTTTTTGTTGGATTGTTCCCTTTAGTATCATGAAGTGTCCTCTTTTATCTCTTGTTATGTCCTTCACTTTGACATCTAATTTGTCAGATATAAGTATTGCAATCCCAGCTTTTTTTTTCATTTCCATTTTCCTGAAATACCATCTTCCATCCCTTCATCCTCAATCTGTGTGCATCTATTTTCCTGAGATGGGTTTCTTGCAGACAGCAGATATATGGATGATGTTTTCTTATCCAATAGGTTATCCTATGTCTTTTGATTGGAGCATTTAATCTGTTTACATTTAAAGTTATTATTGATAGGTACTTATCTGTTGCCATTTTTAGTCCTTACCCCCGTGTTCCTTCATTGCTTCCTCTTTCTTTTTATTACAGCAGACTCTTTAACATTTCTTGCATTGCTGGTTTGGTGGTAATATATTCCCTTAGTCCTTTTTTGTCTGTGAAGCTTCTGATTTCACCTTCAATTTTGATTGAGAGTGTTGCAGGGTACAGTATTCTTGGATTCAGACCGTTCCTTTGCATGACTTTGTATATTTCATTCCATTCCCTTCTGGCTTGATGAGTTTCTGTTGAGAAGTCAGTAGCTAGTCTTATGGGGGTTCCTTTGTAGGTAACTTTCTGTTTCTCTCTGGCTGCTTTTAAGATTCTTACTTTGTGATGGTGTTTGCCAATTTAATTATAATATCCCTTGGTGTCAGTTTGTTGGAGTTCATTTTGCTTGGGACTCTGTGAGCTTCTTGGATTTGTGTGGGTTTTTTCTTTCCTATATTGAGGAAATTTTCTGTCATTATTTCTTCAAACACGTTCTCTAATCCTTGTTCAGTTTCCACTCTTCCTGGAACCCCAATTATGCGGATGTTGTTTTGTTTCATGTTATCACAAAGTTCCCTTAGGCTCTCCTCTTGCTTTTTAACTTTTTTTTCTAGAAGCTGCTGTACTTGGGTATTTTTTCCTACTGTGTCTTCTAGCTCACTGATGTGGTCCTCTGCTTCTTCTAGTCTACTTTTGATGCTTTCTATTGAATTCTTTAAAGCAGTGATGTCATTTTTTTATTTCTTTTTGCATTTTCTTGCTGCTTCTTCATCTCCTCTTGGGTCCTCTTCTTTTCCTCTTGGCTCTTACTCAGATTGTCGATTTTGTCTTCCATTCTTTTCATCTACCTTATGATCATTTTCTGAACTCTTTCTCTGGCAGGCTTATTTCTGCTTCTATTTCGTTTACTTCCTTTTCAGGTGAAACCTGCCTTTCTGTCTTATGTGGGCTGTTTCTTTTTCTGCCCATGGTCTTTCTTGTCCAGGTGTCTGGTTATGTAGTTCTTTCTCCTACGTTGATTGAAACGCACAAACTACAACACAACCAGGTACAGCACACAAGGCACTGAGTAGAAATGTATTCAAGATGATAATAATCACAGATAAGATGACCACCAATGAAAGACAAATTAGGGGTAAATATAGAAAGAAGAAAAGGAAAATGAGGAAAAAAGAAAAGAAAGAAATGCCAAAATCAAATTGGGAGAGCGAGAAAAAAAATAAATAAATGAACAAAAAAATAAAAATAAGAAAATAAAAAGGAGAAGAAGAAGAAGAAAAGTGGAAGAGAAAAAAGTCAGAGAGAAAAGAAAGTGTATAAGAGAGAAAAGGGGAATAAACTATAGATGTCAGGAGAAAACTCCAATAGAACAGTCACTAATCCCAGTAAAGGCCAGCAACCAGTACCTAGAGATTAATACAAACTGCAAATAGCAAGTGGTATCAAGGTCGGCGAGGGAACAGAGAGGTGAAAAACAAAGCAGGCAAAAAGCAAAATAAAACCAGTAGATTAAACTAAAATAATCTCACAAAAAATCAATATAATCACTTTTCAGGCAAATAGCCACTAAATAACATCGAGAAAAAACAACTTTTTGGCTAGTGAAGACAAGAAGAGAGAGTTTTGTATGGACTTGTTGTAGGGGATTTGAAATTAGATATATAAATGGGGTGAAATTTTAACCAGGTAAAGAGAAAGAATAGGGGGAATCTAAAGTTGGAAAAGGGAAAGAGAAACAAGACAACAAAATGGGGAAAGTTAGGAGGAAAGTGTTGGCATAAAGGTAGAGTTGAGTTGGAGTAAAATTATGCTAAAGGAAACATGAAAATAGAATGTAGAACTCTCATCCCAAAATAAAATAAAGAGAAAACAAAATGACACTTGTTTTTTTTCCAAAAGGGTAAAGTACTAGTACTAATTAATAATACCAGTTTAAAACAAAAATGTAATAATTAAAAAGGTAAAATCAATTGAGGCAGAAAGAAAAATGTAGTCTTTTAATTAAAATATGTAAAACTGAAAAAAATTAAAAATTTAAAAAAATTTTAAAAAAAGGAAAAAAAGAAAAAAGGAAAAAGAAAAAAAAATAGGATGGTCATTCACTTCCACTATTATTCTGCTTGGCACTCCTATTTCCCAGTAGGGAAGGTATTGCAGTTCCCTGTGTTCCCCTATGGTGTTTTAATCTCTTTATTCTTTTTTGGTTATGCGAGAGTCAATTTTTGTGTCATCCACCGGGTGGCAGTGTTTCCGAATTGATCTCTGAAACAAAGCACAGGACCTCTCTAGGCTGTGCTTAGATCCTGCTACTCTGTGGTTCTCAAAGCCACTTTGTGGGGGTTTTGCAGCCGGGACACTGTAATAACTCCCAGGCTGTCCCTCTGCCCCAGAAAAAAATGAGTCATTTTCCAGAGCTCTCCTCTGTCAACAGCTAGGAGAGTCTGCCTCCACACTTAGGGATCACGCCCTGCCCTGCCCACCTCCGCGGACCTCTCCAGGGGCAGCTTTCCCGCAGCCCGTCTCTCAGGCGAAATCCATCCTTTCCGTGTGCCCTGTTGATCTCCGAATCCCCCGCCTGGGAAGCCGTGCTCTGGGTCCCCGGCTGTTCAGTGGGTGCCTCATTCAGCCACAGCTTTCAGACCTCCGCAGATGTCCACCTCCCTCTTATCTCAGGCGAAATCTGACCTTTCCGTGTGCTCTGTGGATCTCTGATTCCGCCGCATGTCTGCGCCCATTGGAGAGCGGAGTTCTGGGTCCCCGGGTCCCCGGCTGCTCGATGGGTACCCCAGCCACAGGCTTCAGACCCCCGCAGACATCCACCTCCCTCTGCAAGATGGCGAGGTATCCACGTTTGCGCTGGTGGCTCCGGCAGACAAAATCCTCGTGGCAGTGGGGCTGCCTGGCCGGGAGAGCCCCGTCCAGCAATCTCCCACCTTCTCCTGGAGGATAACTGACCCCCAACTTGCCAACAAACATTCCCAGTGCGACTCTCAGCCGCTCTCTCTCCCTCTGTCCAGCGACAAAGCTCCAGATGCGTCTGTCTACTTCACAGCCATTTTCTCTCAGGAATCTTTTCTATAAAATTGAGTTGGGATCCTTTTTATTTTTGCCTACCTGCTTTTCCTTTGGCTTATTTTGACACCATGTGCATTTTTCATGGGTGTCTTGCTGTTAGCATTACAAATGGAAATTAATTTTCTGAAGTGAAAATTTTCTAAATGTAATTTACTTACCAGATATTTTTCCTTACATGCTATTATCCTACTCCTCCCCCTTTTTTTTTGATTGATGGAGAATTTGGTAAAACAATTTTTAATGCAATCTTGATAACTTTAAATTTTAACTTTTTGCACACAAATATGACTGTTTTCTGTTCATTACATATTAAACAATTTTACCATGAGATATCAATATAAATTTTAATTAATACTTTAGAAACAGCTTTTTGTCCAGTACACTTAAATTTTCTTGGGTGTTCGCTTATTTCAGTTCGCCAATTTAAATTAATCTGAAAGCTTGATAACTCTTTTACATCAAATTTAATACTCTACCAACAATCTTATATTACCCTGTATATATTAGTGGAGAGGTTTATTTGCATTGAGTTGGCACTGAGCATTCCTAGTGCTAGGCTGAATTTAGATATAGGGCAGCTGCCGTTGGCATGTTTCTGTCTGTTACCTGGGTCCCGATCTGTGCTGAGCATGGGAAGCGAGGTAGTCATGGAGGCAGAAAACTGCCCTCAGAAGGGGTGAAGGTTCAGACCTCTGCAAGGTTGGTGTGGGGGTTGTGTGAGGGTCTGTGCCCCACCTCTGTTGATCCCCAAGTTCTCTCCTGATGGCCCCTCTGCGACTGTGCCTGTCTTAGGTTGTTCCTTCCCTGAGTAATCTTACCCGTCTCTGGCTAACCGGTCATCCTCCGGGGCCAAGCAGGGTGCTGTGAGGTTCAGTTCTGTCTCCATGGTAGCCTATGACCCCGTGGCCTCTACAGCCAGCACCTGCCTCAGGGATCCCCTTGCCTGCTGGCGGGCCCCCCCTGGCACTGTTCACTTATCTCAGGGAATTCAGGTTCCTTCTCCAGGAATGGCCCAGCTCACACCATTTGGCAAGAGATATATTCATTATACCAGCCACCTCGAGGCTTCAACCTCAGGATGAATAGAGAGCTCAGGCTACAGCTGAGGGCCATTGGGTTATGAGAAGAGGGTCTCTCTTGGCAAAAGAGGAAAGAGGGCCAGTATAGAATATACTCAAGTGCCTTCCCAGGGCCTCAATTTCTTCTGAAAGGAATTAAATCCTTTCATGTCCTCTTTTTAAATTGCTGCTAAACATTCAAAGAATTAGTTTGTATGTTTGTTTGGGGTAGTGTTTCAATATGCTGTTGTTAAATATCAAAAATTAAATGATATTATCGGATAATATCATGTAAGGATATTCTTTGCTCTAGGCCATGTCAATTCAATTTCAAACGGGCTGACAATTTCTTTTTGTAACTTCATATAAACTATTTCAGGGAGGCAAAAACACAGATTACTTACCTTGGTTCAAGAGGCCAAATATATTGACTTTCAATTATGATCCTTTTGAAGTTTAAAGGAAACTTCTCTTTATTTCCTTCCAAAATGATTTTCATGTTACTGAGTTTCATTTAAAAATCTTTGTCTCATGAAGTAATTTCTCTTAAGGTTATGGAGACCACTGTATGAATTCCCTCTCCGCCACACCTTCCCCATTGTATATGCCCAATGCTTATACTCATACGCATGTACAAAGGTCCCCTGTTGATCTCTCCCACTTGTTCCCACCAACCCCCACCTTCCCTGAGGTTTGATGCTTTGATCAATGTTTCTCATTCTCTAGATCCGATCTTGATTATCAGTCTATGTCATTCATTATATTCCATAGATGAGTGAGATCATGTGGTATTTGTCTTTCTCTGCCTGGCTTATTTCACTAAGCATAATGCTCTCCATCTCCATTCATGTTATTGCAAATGGTATGAGCTCCTTCATTTTTACCACAGCATAGAATTCCATTGTATAGATGTACCACAGTTTTTTAATCCAATCATCTGTTGATGGGCACTTAGGCTGTTTCCACATCTCAGCTATGGTGAATTGTGCTACTATGAACATTGGGGTGCATATATCCTTTCTGATTGGAGTTTCTAGTTTCTTGGGGTATATTCCTAGTAGTGGGGTCACTGGGTCAAATGGAAGTTCCATTTTTAGTTTTTTGAGGAGACTCCATACTGTTCTCCACAGTGGCTGTACCAGTCTGCATTCCCACCAGCAGTGCACGAGGGTTCCTTTTCTCTGCATCATCTCCAACACTTGTCGTTAGTTGATTTGTTATTTTAACAAATTTGTTGATGATAGCCATTCTGACAGGTGTGAGATGGTACTGCATTGTTGTTTTGGTTTGCATCTCTGTGATGATTAGTGACTTTGAGCAGGTTTTCATGTGTCTCTTGGCCTTCCTTCTGTCTTCTTTTAAGAAGTGTCTATTTAGATCAGTTGCCCATTTTTTGATTGGGTTGTTTATCTTCTTTTTGTGAAATTGTATGAGTTCCCTGTAAATGTTAGAGATTAAACCCTTATCATTGAGATCATTGGCAAATATGTTCTCCCATGCAGTGGGCTTTCTTGTTGTTTTGTTGATGGTTTCCTTTGCTGTGCAAAAGCTTTTTATTTTGAAGTAGTCCCATTTGTTTATTTTTTGTTTAGTTTCCATTGTTCAAGGAGCTGTGTCAATGAAGAAGTTCCTTCCTCATATGTCGGAGATTTTGCTGTCTGTGGATTCCTCTAGTATTTTTTATGGTTTCCCGTCTTATGTTTAAGTCCTTTATCCATTTTGAGTTTATTTTTGTGTATGGTGTAAGTTGGTGGTCTAGTTTCACTTTTTTGTATGTTTCTGTCCAATTTTCCCAACACCATTTGTTGAAGGGACTGTCTTAACTCCATTGTATGTTCATGCCTCCTTTGTCAAATATTCATTGAGCATAGTGGTTTGGGTCAATTTCTGGGTTCTCTATCCTATTCCATTGATCTATGTGTCTGTTCTTGTGCCAGTACCAGGCAGTTTTGAGAACAGTGGCTTTGTAATACAGCTTGAAATCTGGCATTGAGATCCAACCTATTTTGTTCTTCTTTCTAAGGATTGCTGCAGCTATTCGGGCTCTTTTTTATTTCAGATGACTTTTTGGAAAGTTTGTTCTAGGTCTGTGAAGTATGGCTTTGGTATTTCCATGGGGATTGCATTGAATTTATAAATTGCTTTGGGTAGAATGGACATTTTGATGATATTGATTCTCCCAATCCATGAACATGGTATGTTCTTCCATCTGTTTATGTCTTCCTCTATCTCTTTTTTTAGAGTTGTGTAGTTTTCTGCATATAGGTCTTTTACCTTTTTAGTTAGGTTTATTTCTAGGTATTTTAATTTTTTTGGTGCAATGGTAAATGGGATTGCTGTTTTAGTCTCTCTTTCTGTAAGTTCATTATTGGTATATAGAAATGCCAAAGATTTCTTGGTGTTAATTTTGTATCCTGCTACATTGCTGAATTCATTTATTAAATCTAATAATTTTTTGATGGAGTCTTTAGGGTTTTCTATGTACAGTATCATATCATCTGCAAATAAGGATACTTTTACTTCTTCTTTTCCTATTTGGATGCCTTTTATTTATTTTTCTTGTCTTATAGAAATGGCTAATACTTCCAGCACTATGTTAAATAGAAGTGGTGAGAGTGGGCATCTCTGTCTTTTTCCTGTTTTTAGGGAGAATGGTTTTAGTTTTTGCCCATTGAGTATGATGTTGGCTGTGGGTTTGTAATATTTGGCTTTTATTATGTTGAGGTATGATCCTTCTATTTCTACCTTGCTGAGAGTTTTTATTAAGAAAGGGTGTTGGATTTTGTCAAATGCTTTTTCTGCATCAATTGATATGACTATGTGATTTTTATCTCTCAATTTGTTTATGTGATGTATCACATTTATTGATTTGCGGATATTGTACCATCCTTGCATCCCTGGGATAAATCCTACTTGGTCATGGTGTATAATCTTCCTGACTTATTACTGGATTTGATTTGCTAGTATTTTGTTGAGGATTTTGGCATTTGTTTTCATAAGGAATATTGGTCTATAATTCTCTTTCATTGTGTTATCTTTATCAGGTTTTGGTATTAGGGTGATGCTGGTTTCATAGAAGGAGTTTGGAAGTTTTCCTTCCTCTTGAATTTTCTGGGATAGTCTGAGAAGAATGGGTTTTACTTCTTCTATGAATGTTTGGTAAAATTACCCTATCAAGCCATCTGGCCCTGGGTTTTTGTTTGCTGGAAGCTTTTTGATGACTGCTTCAATTTCTTCCTTAGTTATCCGTGTGTTGAGATTTTTAGAATCTTCCTGTGTGAGTTTTGGAAGATTGTGTTTTTCTAGGAATCTGCCCATTTCCTCTAGGTTGTGAAATTTGTTAAAATAGAGTTGTTCATAATAGTTTTTTAACGATCCTTTGTATTTCTGTGGGGTCTGTAGTTATTTCCCCTCTCTCATTTCTGATTTTGTTTATTTAGTTCCTCTCTCTTTGCTGCTTGGTGAGTCTGGCTAGAGGTTCATCAATCTTGTTTATTCTTTCGAAGAACCAGCTCTATGTTTTGTTTATTTTTTTGTATCTTTTTTTGGTCTCTATGTCATTCATTTCTGCTCTGATCTTTATTATTTCCTTCCTTCTGCTCATAGTGGGCTTTTCTTGTTGCTCTCTTTCTAATTCTTTGAGTTGTTGAGTTAGGTGATTCATTATCATTTTTTCTTGTTTTTTGAGGTAGGCCTGTAGAGCTATAAACTTCTCTCTCAGCACTGCTTTCGTTGTGTCCCATAGCATTTGCATTGTTGTGTTTTTATTGTCATTAGTCTGCAGAAAATTTTTAATTTCTTCTTTTATCTCATTTATAACCCAATCATTGTTTAGTAACATGCTATTCAACTTCCAACTGTTTGACTTTTTTGGAATGTTTTTATTGTAGTTTATTTCTAATCTTATGCCATTGTCGTCTGAGAAAATGCTTGATATGATTTCAATCTTTTTGAATTTGGGGAGACTTTGCTTATGACCCAATATGTGATCTATTTTTGAGAATGTCCCGTGTGCACTCGAGAAGCATGTGTATTCTGTAGCTTTGGGGTGAAATGCCCTGAAGATGTCAATTAGGTCCATCTGATGTAGTGAGTTATTTAGAATTGCGGTTTCTTTGCTGATTTTTGTCTAGAGGATTTGTCCAGAGATGTCAGTGGTGTATTAAAATCCCCTACTATGATTGTATTGCTGTCGATCTCTCCCTTGATATCCTCCAGGAGTTTGTTTTTTTTTTTTGTATTGAAGGGCTCCTGTATTAGGTGCGTATATGTTTACCAGAGTTATATCTTCTTGATGAATTTCTCATTTTAGTATTATGTAGTGGCCTTCCTTTTCTCTTGTTATAGCCTTTACTTTGAGGTCTATTTTATCAGATATAAGTTTTGCTACCCCAGCTTTTTTCTCATTTCTATTTGCCTGAAAAATGTTTTTCCATCCCTTCACTCTCAGTCTGTGTGAATTTTTTTTTCTGAGGTGGGTCTCTTGTAGACAGCAAATGTATGGGTCCTGTTTTCTTAACCATTCAGCTACTCTATGTCTTTTGATTGGTGCATTTAACCCATTTACGTTTAATCATATTATTGACAAGTTCATGTTTGTTGTCATATTTTTCCTTAGTGTTTTTGTTTATTTGTTTGCCTTTCTCTTTCTTCTTTTTACAGCAGTCCCTTTAGCATTTCTTGCATTATTGGCTTGGTAGTGATAAACTCTCTTAGCCCTTTCTTTTCTGTAAGGCTCTTGATTCCACTTTCAATTTTGAATGATAGCCTTGCTGGGTATAGTATTCTTGAGTTTAGAGCCTTGTTTTGCATCACTTTATGTATTTCATTCCATTCCCTTCTGGCCTGGTTGTTTCTGTTGAGAAATCAGTTGCTATTCTAATAGGAGATCCCTTGTAGGTAAGTTTCTGTCTCTCTCTGGCAGCCTTTAAGATTCTTACTTTGCCGTTAGTGTTCGCCAATTTAATTATGATGTGTCTTGGTGTTAGTTTTTTTTTGGTTCAGCTTGTTTGGGACTCTGTGTACTTCTTGGAGTTTCATATTTTTTTCCTTGCCAATATCAGGGAAATTTTCTGTCATTTCTTCAACTAGGTTTTCTATTCCTTCCTTTTCTTCCACTGCTTCTGGTATCCCAATTAAAGGTATGTTGTTTCGTTTTGTGTTGTCCCAAAGCTCCCTTAGGCTCTCTTCTTGTTTTTTAAGTCTTTTTTCTAGTTGTTGCTGTGTTTGTGTGTTTTTTCCTACTTTGTCTTCTAATTCACTGATGCAGTCCTCAGCCTCTTCTAGTCTACTGTTTAGGCCTTCCATTTTGTTTCTTATTACAGCTATGTCATTCTTTATCTCCTCTTGGTTTTGTTTCATTTGGTGACATTCTCATTCAGCTCCTTATAGTTCTAATTGAGTTGTGTGATATTGTCGTTGAGTTGTGTATAATTGTCTTCCATCCGTTTAAACATCCTTAAAACCATTACTCTGAAGTCTTTCTCTGAAAGGCTGGTCACTTCAATTTCATCTAACTCCCTTTCTGGTGATTCCTCTTTTTCTTTCCTTTGGCGATTGTTTTTATGTCTTCCCATGTTTTCTTGTAATGTTTTAATTGTAGACCTAATTATTTTACTACCCAAGTTTTTTTTGTGTTTTTTTTTGGGGGCGGGGGGTGGTGGTAGTGGTGGTGCTACTGGTGTATTCTCTCAGTTCTCCTGTGTTTGTTAACATATTGTAGTTTCCTACTTGATCTATTTGAGTTCTCTTGATGTAGATCTGTGAGCTGAGCAGCACAATTGTGGTGTCTAGAAGTTGGCTGTCGTGGAGAGGAGTGTCCTGATTTTTGCTGTTTAGCACCCTTAATTGAGGTCACGTGTGCCCAGTAGGGATAAACAGTGGCACCAATCACCCATCTGTTGGGGTGATGTGTTTCAGGGGCCTACATCCTGGAGAGACATGGTGGTGGTGTCTAGAGTTAAAAAATCACACCCGTGGGTTCTTCCAGTGGCTCCCAGGCACTGTTTAATGGGTGGACCACCAGAAACATGCTGTTTAATGGGTGGCGGCCTCGAGGGTGCACTGCAAACGCTGGTGACCAGGGAGCTCCACAAACCAGAAAGGAGGGTACTCCACAGACAGGGGACCAGAACACACAAACACAGGGTCTAGGGCGCCATAGACCGGCGACCCTGATGCGCAAACGCGGGGATTAGGGTGTCAGCAAGCTGGCGCCAAGGCCAGCCGCGGGCGTGCGCAGTGACGCTTGTTGGCTCCGGAGTTCTGCCAGCGGGGACTGGCCCCTGACGCGCAAACACGCGACGGGGGTGTCCGCAAGCTGGCGGGAAGGTGTCCGCAAGCTGGCGTGCAGGCCCGCTGCACATGGTGGGGTGTCCGCAAGCTGGCGTGCAGGCCCGCTGCACATGGTGGGGTGTCCGCAAGCTGGCGGGAAGGTGTCCGCAAGCTGGCGTGCAGGCCCGCTGCACATGGTGCCCGCGGTGCCCGGGAGACCGCGAGCCGGGACCCCGGTGTGGCCGCTGCCGCCGCTGCGCCGGTGTCGCCGGGCGGGCGGGCGGGCGGCGGCGCTCACTGCTTTGGAGGCGGGGGTCCCAGGGTCCGTCCGCGGGATGCGGGCCCGGGGAATGGTGGGCCCGCGGGGCTGCGGGACTCTGGCTGTGGTGGCTGTTGGGTCCAGGGCCACTCCAGGGCCCGTCTAGCTGGCGGTGCTGGTGAGCTCCCAAAGAAAGGCCTGTTTCCCTTCAAGATGGCGTGGGCTCCGCGCCGAGTCCCACAGTCCGGGGAGTGAAAGCCGCGCGGGGAGGGCGGGCTCTCCCGCCCGGGAGGCCCTGGACTGCCCGCCCCACTGCCCCCGCGCGACTCAGCTGTCCCTCACTCAGTCACACCCCCACCGCACCCCCTCGCACTCTCTTTTTGTCCCTCACCCACTTCCTCTCCCTCACCTCCGTCCGGACAGCCGCCACCATCCCAAGCATCCAGTGTTGTCCTTCTTTTCAATCTCTGCTCTTATCACTCATTGTTAAAAGTACTCCTTTCCCTCACAATTCCAGGCAATTGGTCTTGGATAATAATGTCCCTAAGTTTATTCTCAGCTGTTCATATGCCACAAGCTAGCACCAGTCAAGCATAACCATGCCAGATATATGTATTTTTCAATCTGAAATGAGGGCATAAATGATTCGTGCAAGCCCTTTGGCTAGTTGACATGACATATCTGTGGGTATGTCACTGTCCCAGATTCATGCATGAGCAAACTCATAGTTTTGTGTGTTCCTGGGGAATCACAGATGATCAGTTACTATAAAGAATTATTTTTCCTTAAGGATATTCTCTTTGGGTTCATACGATCTTTGAACATTGCAAATTGCTTATTGATGGGATCCCTTTTCATATTTTACTCATGCACACTGCTCACATGAGTCAAATAAATAACAGTCCTCACTGGTATGGACATAGCGGATGTTGGTCAGCCAGGAGAGCTTAGACAGAAATAGAGAAACAGATTTCACATAAGAGAAATGGATAAAACTGAAAAAATTAGAGGAAATAAAAAATGATCTTTAATTTCTTTCCATAACTTATAGACACTAACAAGATTCTTTTCATATATGTATAAATTTTTAAATTATAATAGACATTACACTCTCTCTCACACACACAGATGGGTAAACATCCACATGCACTTGCTCCATAAGCCTTCAGGCCCAGCTTTTAATGAGGTAATAGATTTTCTTGAAAGGGATCCAAAATTAAATAGCCGTATAATGGTTTTTGTTACATGGCAAATGGTATTATATCAGGGACAGGACAGAAGGTGTTGGGTAATGTCTAAACAGGGTGATATCTAAATGTTTTCTAAGGCTTTGGTTGATTTGAAATATTCAGTGTAAAGTAAATTAGAAGGAAAAAAAATCTCTCTTTGATTTTGTACTTGTTTCTCTTCAAAGTAAGAGTAGTTGAGTTTACAAGGTCTTTTATGAAATACTTTCTGATAAATTTAAAATAGTTTTATTCACATGATTTATGAAGTATGGCTTATATTTCTATTTAGTCATTGCTTTCAGTTCATGTCTTACATGAATCTGCTGATAAACTGTTATTTTTATCTTGCCTGTATCTTTCTCTTTAATGCTGATAACTCTTACCTCTGTGCTTGATGAGGCTGTGATCTGACAACCAGCGATTTTAATAGCCTATGTTTTGAATGTTTATTCCTCCTCCTTTGTGTGCTATCATTTTTTCCTTGAGCTCATGCACAGAAATACTAAGGTGTGTGTAAAACTTAGTAATAGTACACTTGTTATGAGAATTACACCCAATAAATGAGATGTCAGTACTGGCAGGATCTCCTTCATTTTGAGATGGGCCTGATAAAATTGAAGAGAGTGTTTAATGCACTGTTTAAGCATTGAGATGTGGTATTTGTGTTTGAAGCTTAATACCAGACTGGTAAAAAAAAAGTCAAAAGTGGCTTGCTATGATTGAATATTTTGTTGTTAAGCCATTATTTTTGTGATGAAAATTTGGCAAGCCATAGTGATGTGGATTGTAATAAATTTCTCTGGACAGTCATCATTGCAAAGTGTCTGCTGAAGGACTTAAATCTGTTGATAGCATGGAAAACACTCTTAACTTTAAAAACTGAAAATATGAAATAATTCATAAATACAAAATAGTAATGGACTTTTTAGTTAAGTTGTAAAAATTAAAAATAAATGAACAACCATACAGCTTCCATCCAGCTAGAGAAAAGAACATTAATAATATATTTGAAGCCCCTATCTGCCTATCTCTTATTCTTTTTTTCTCCTCTATCCAGAATTTTTCTGAATTTTTGTCTACATGACTCCCTTTCAATTCACCACACATGCATGAGTCCTGAGGACTACATTGTTTTGTTTAAAATATTTTTAATTTAAAATATTTAATATATTCTTCTGCCATATATGTACCAACATGTTGCTGGGGCTCATACATGTTGGTACATATGGCTGTTCACCATTTTTTTTCAGAGCTGCATACTAGTCATGCATTATTGTTTTCATTTTCCTATCAATGTGCATTTTGGTTCTTTCTAGGTGTTTGCTACTACAAATGAAAATCTTCCAGACAGCACACAGAAGAGTTATTCTGGGGTATGTACTAAATAATCCCAGGTACCTTAGCAAAAACAGTTGTATTAATTTACTTTCTCCCCAGATGTATGTTAACATTTCTCGTTCTATAACCCCTTTAATATTTGTATTATCTGATTTTTATTCCCATTAAAGAGTAGTTCATTGTGGTTTTAATTTGCATTGTTCTGAATTGATAAGGTTGCGAATCTTTTCATTTTTAAATTGGCTATCCTTATAGCTTCTTTTGGGAATTTTTTTTTATCCATTTTGCTGTTGTTGTTTTTGTAATTGAGATATAACAGCTCTTTAATATTCTGAATATGAGTCTCTTTCTGGATGTATATGTTTAACATCAATTTGTGGCTTACTTTTTCACATTCTTTTTTTTCCCCCTAACATCTTACATATGTCTACTTTTTCCCAAATTGACCCCCACCTCAGCCATTCCCAGCCCAGGCAAGCCCCCACTGCCCCATTGGTTATGCTCATATGCATGCATACAAGTCCTTTGGTTGCTCTCTTATCCCCCCACCCCTGCCATTTGTCTCTGGATCTATTCTTGTTCATCAAATTATGTTGATCATTATATCCCACATATAAGTGAGATCATGTGATATGTATCTCTCTCCAACTGGCTTATTTCACTTAGGCTAATGCTCTCCAGTTCCATCCATGCTATTGTAAATAGTAAAAGTTCCCTCTTTATTATAGCAGTGTGATATTCCATTGTGTAGATGTATCACAGTTTTTTAATTCACTCATCTCCCGATGAGCACTTAGGCTGTTTCCAAATCTTAGCTATTGTAAATTGTGCTACTATGAACATAGGGGTACAAATATCCTTCCTGATTGTTGTTTCTGTTTTTTTGGGATACAGTTCTAGGGGTGGGATCACTGGATCAAATGGGAGTTCCATTTTTAACTTTTTGAGGGAATTCCATTTTTAACTTCCACAGTGTCTGCACCAGTCTGCATTCCCACCAGCAGTGAAGGAGGGTTCCTTTTTCTCCAGATCCTCTCCAGCACTTGTCATTTGTTGATTTGTTGATGATAGCCATTCTGACAGGTGTGAGAATAATGAATTACTTCATTATTGTTTTGATTTGCATCTCTCAGATGATTAGTGACTGTGAGCATGTTTTCATATGTCACTTGGCCTTCTGTATGTCCTCTTTCAAAAATCACTTTTTAGGTCCTTTGCCCATTTTTTGATTGGATCATTTATCTTCCTTTTTTTAAGTTGTATAAGTTGTCTATGAATTTTGGAGATTAAACCCTTATCTGAAATATCATTGACAAATATGTTCTCCCATGCAGTGGGTTTTCTTGTGTGTGTGTTCTTTTTGTTTTGTTTTGTTTTGTTGCTTTGCAGAAGCTTTTTATTTTGATGTAGTTTCATTTATTTATTTTATCCTTAGTGCCCATTGCCCTAGGAGCAGTGTCAGTAAAGATATTGCTATAACATATGTCTGCTATTTTCCTGCCTATGGAGTCGTGTAGGATTTTTATGGTTTCCCATCTTACATGTAAGTCCTTCAGACATTTTGAGTTTGTTTTTGTGTATGGTGTAAGTTAGTGATCTAGTTTTATTTTTTTTTGCATGTATCTGTCAAAATTTCCCAACACCATTTATTGAAGAGACTGTCTTAATTCCATTGTATGCTCTTGCCTCCTTTGTCAAATATTAATTGAGCATAATGACTTGGGTTGATTTCTGGGTTCTTTGTTCTGTTTCATTGGTCTATATGTATATTCTTGTGCCAATACCAGACAATTTTGAGAATGGTGGCTTGGTAATATAGTTTGCTATCTGGTATTGTGATCCCCCCAACTTTGTTCTTCTTTCTCAGGATTGCTGTGGCTATTTGGGTCTTTTTTTATTCCAGATGGATTTTTACAGTTTGTTC
Organism: Lasiurus cinereus; assembly: GCA_011751065.1. NCBI lineage: Eukaryota > Metazoa > Chordata > Mammalia > Chiroptera > Vespertilionidae > Lasiurus > Lasiurus cinereus. The sequence continues at coordinate 40,489,340 of JAAGEH010002534.1, read as the reverse complement.
TAGATCTTTGAAATATGCATTGGTATTTTAGTGGGGATTGCATTGAATCTGTAGATTGCTTTGGATAGTATGGACATTTTAGTGATGTTGATTCTACCAACCCATGAATATGGTATGTTCTTCCATTTGTTTATATCTTCCTTTAGCTCTTTTTTCAATGTTCTATAGTTTTCTGAGTATATGTCTTTTACCTCCTTAGTTAAGTTTATTTCTAGGTATCTTAATTTTTTGGTGCAATGGGAAATGGAATTTTTTTTTCATTACTCTTTCTGTGAGTTCATTATTGGTGTATAAAAGGCCATAGATTCTTGGGTGTTAATTTTATATCCTGATACATTGCCAAATTCATTTATTAGGTCTAGTAGTTTTTTGATACAGTCTTTGGGGTTTTCTATTCTTTTCACATTCTTAAGGTGTCATTTAATGAAAAGAAGTTTTAAATATTAATATAGGAGAAAATACTATACCATTCAGCATACTGAGCTGACTAATTTTTACCTTCATTGATCAGCACCACAGTCTTTCAAATAGGATGCAGTCTAATCACCCTGGAACTGCCTGCCATCTATAAAACAAGCAGCTCTTTGTTGATCAGTCAAGAGCTGTTTATAGGGCACTGTGCAAATGGCAATAAAACCCAGCAGTTCTGCCTGGCCTGCGTGGCTCAGTGGTTGAATGTTGAACCAAAAGGTATTGGTTCTAATTCCCAGTCATGGCACATGCCTGGGTTGTGGGCTCTATCTCCAGTGGAGGGTGTGCAGGAAGCAGCCAATTGATGGATGGTTCTCCCTCATCATTGATTTTTCTATCTCTTTGTCTCCCTCTCCCTTCCTCTCTGAAATCTGTCAATACTAATAAAAAGGTAATATGCAAATTGGTCACAATGCTGTCAAAGTAACAACCAAACAGCAGGCTGTGTGGGGTGACAAGGCTGGCAAGGGGGTTAGTGAGGAATGACCAAACGACTCATCAACAGGCTGCATGGGGCAACTAGGCTGGCAGGGAGGTTAGCAAGGGATGGCCAAATGACTGATCAGCAGGCTGCATGGAGTGACCAGGTCGGCAGGATGGTTATCAAGGGACAACCAAATGACTGAGCAGCAGGCTGTGTGGGGCAGCCAGGTCAGCTGGGGGTTAGTGAGGGACAACCAAATGAATGACCAGCTGGCTGCTTGGGGAAACTAAACAGCAGGCTGTGTGTAGAGATCAGGCCGGCAGGGGGGGCATTGAGGGGCAACCAGACTGGCAGAGGGGGGCTATGAGGGGTGACTGGGCCAGCATAGGGGGCAGTAAAGTATGATCAGGCTGGCAGGTAAAGGCAGTTAGAAGCCAGCAGTCCCAGATTGTGAGAGGGTTGTCTGATCCCTGAGATTGGGCCAAAACTGGCAGTTGGACATCCCCCAAGGGGTTCTGGATTGGAGAGGGTGCAGGCTGGTCTGAGGGGACCCCATCACTCCTTGCACAAGTTTTGTGCATTGGACCTTTAGTAAAAATATATTAAAAAAATACTCAGCATCTCCTAAGGCAGTTCCATAGTGTATCCTAAAGGGAAGGATTATACTTGCTTATAGGTATAATCTTATAAATACACTGGGTAACTTTTTTGAGCAAATGACATAAAATACAAATCATGTACATTAATATTCTTAAGAACTAAAAGCTTAATGGCAGATTATAAAATAATTATAATAACTGTGAGAGACTAAAGATTAAGTCTTACTATAAAATTCTTTAGAGTAAAATCATCATCAAATAGCAACAAATGAACAGCTATGACCAAATAAATCACAAAGAAAATAATGTACAAATTAATAAAATGGCAGAGATGTTCAAGTATGCCAATAATTCAGAAAATGAATATTTAAATGACAGTTACATATCATTTTTCAAAAGTCAAACAGTTGGAGAGGAACATTCAAAATCTATTGGTGGAAATGACAATTACTATATCTTTCAAAATGTATAAAACAACATTATGCAAACAAATATGAAGAACTTCCAATATATTTTCTTTCAATCCTTTATTTTTATTAAAAAATTCATTATTGATATGATTAGATATCTATGTCCTAGTGGCCCGGTGCACAAAATTTGGGCACTCAGGGGGCTGGGGTTCCTCTCGCAGTCCAGGAGCCCTCAAGGAATGTCCGACTACTGGCTGAGGCTTAGGGAGTGGGCCTAAGCCGGCAGATGGATATCCTTAGTGCCGCCATGGAAGTGAAAGAGGCTCCTGCCATCACTGCTAAGCTCTTCAGCCATGAACCCAACTTCTGGCTGAGTGGCGCTCCCCCTATGTGAGCGCACTGACCACCAGCTGGCAACTCCTATGTTGAGCATCTGCACCTGGTGGTTAGTGTGTGTTATAGCGACCGGTCGTTCCACAGTTTGGTCAATTTGCATATTAACCTTTTATTATATAGGATAAGGATGCTTAGTATAGCATTCATTTACAATAATAGAAAAAACAAAAATTTTTAGATGTAAAAAATGACATGATTAAATTTTGGAAAGCACATGTTAGAATATTATGCACCCATGTAAAATATATCTTAGCCCTGATCAGTATGTTCAGTGGTTAGAGCTTCTGCCTGGTACCAAAGGGTCTCCAGTTCAATTTCCTCCCAGTTAAGGGTTCAGACCTGGGTTGTAGGTTCAATTGGTGGCCCTGGTTAGGGTGCATGCAGAAAGCAACCAATCAATGTGTCTCACATCCATGTTTCTCTCTCTGTCTCTCCCTTCTCTCTACTTGACCCCACTCCTGCCCTTCCACTATCTCTAAAAATCAATGGAGAAAATATACTTGGATGAGGATTAACAAAAAACATCAACAACAAAACATCTTTGAAGAATATTTAATAACATGAGTAAATGTTCATGCTATGGGGTATGAAATCATTTATATGTGGTTCATTGTATTCATGTTTGTATTTGGATGTATGTATGTAAGTGTATAAAATTTTAAAGAAAATACACCATATATTAATAGTAGTCATTACTGAATGATGTAAATGTAGATATCTTTTTACTGTTGTTGTTAATACTCACCCAAGGATATTTTTTCCATTGATTTTAGAAAGAGTGGGAGGAATAAAGGAGGGGGAAAGAGAGAGAGAGAGAGAAACATTAATGTAAGAGAGACACATTGATTGGTTGCCTCCCACACATGGCTTGACCTGGACCAGGGCTCAGGCCTGCAACCCAGGTACATGCCCTTGATCAGGAATAGAACCCAAGACCCTTTGGTGTACGGGCCAATGCTCAAACCACTGAGCAACATTGGCCAGGACTGTAGGTAATTTTGGATGTTCATTTTTAAACTTTTCTCTATTTTCCAAATAGTTTGCAACAATCAAGAATTGTTTTTATAAGTAGACAAAAAAATATCAATGAAAATAGATTCAAGGCTATTGAAAAAATAACCCAAGCAGAAGTCTGGACAATATTCTCCATCTTATATTCCTTTGGGAAAATTTATTTGAATGCATAGCCTTTTCAAGTTGTACACTATTGAAAGGAACCCAGCTTGGTTGATTTTTATATTTCACAAATGAACTTGACCTATGGGTCATACTATGTGTTTTCATCAAAAGTGCTAAAAAGAGTGCAGATCTCCAAGTGAATGGTTTGTATGTTTTATGAAACAACTCTCCACACTTCAAAGGGAATCTCAGTTGGAATAGCTGTGTGACTTTAGTTATCAAAGGAAGTCAGCCATTGTGAACAGAAACTCACTTCTGCAAAACCTGATGAGCTCTCAGCCTGCTTGATGAGCCAAGGTGAAAATCCCATTTTCTCATGAAAGTCAAGGCTATGCACCATATTGCCAAACTTAAAAATAACAGTGTTGTAGGCTTCTGATGCAATGGTAAAAACGAAATCCAAGAGTAGCTTCTATTCCTAACAGATTAATCTTCTTTCCTGAAGTAATACAGTTTTCAATTATCTCTAATTTATTTTAAAATAAAAGAAATTAAGAAAAAAATATTTACATTAAACTCACATTCTTTTTTGCAATTGCAACTCCATTATTTCTCATGTATCTAATGGTGTGTGTTAAGACTGAATTTCTCTTCGAATAGGCAAGGAACACAGCCCTCTTGTAGAGAGCTGTAGCTATTTGAATGAAAATGGGCCTGTTTCCAAATATGAACTAAAAGCATGCAGATTGAATTAAACATACTCTTCCAAATCAGAACAGTGGCAATGATGTGACTTGTTTATACAAGACCACAGAACCCTGGCTTTGATGCTTCTGAAAACATTTTAAAAGGAAATGGACAGAATTTTCTGATTCTATGTTTTTTTGTTTGTTTTTTTAATTAGAAAGAGTTTCTAAACTACAAAGAAGGAAGGCAATGTTCATATTTTGGGGAACTAGGCTTTTCTATACACAAAAGCCGAATTCCTCAAAATATGACCCTTGCCTTCCTTTTTTGTAATTTCCACTCCTCATGTCATTCTGAACCACTCCTGGGTTTCCCAGTGACTTGCACATACTTTTTTTCTTTAATTTATTTTAATCCTCACTCAGGGATATTTTTCCATTGATTTGTAGAAAGAGTGGAAGAAAGAGGGAAAGACAGAAACATTGATGTGAGACAAACACATTGGTTGGTTGCTGCCTTTATGTGCTCTGACCAGAGAAGAGCCCGCAACCGAGGTATGTGCCCTTGACTGGAATTGAACACAAGACCCTTTGGTCTGCAGGCTCTATCCATTGAGCCATACCGGCTAGGGCCCACATGCTTGTTTCACTCTCTGAGGTTAGAGCAAATGGAATGAACTCTGTATGAAGATGGCCTCATGCAATGCCTGCCCCCAAATTTAAATTTATTAAATATATCAGCAATCTAATGAGAATGACAACTTAGATTATACCCCTCAACTCTTGGGACTAGAAAGGAAAGTTGATGTTAATTCTTAAATATTCAGCTTTCTGAATGATCTCCTAAGCCTTTTTTGTGGTTTTAATTGTGGTGATTCTCTTTCTCTGCTTCTCTTAATAGGATTCTTTCCATATTTTATTTGTGTTTAACACTATGTAGAGTAGTGGCTTTTCTTCTTAATAGCCAGTAAACAAACTGTAAACCCTGAAACTGTGATTGCCTTTAGGTAGAACAATAATAAGCCCTCACTTTGGCTTCTCCATACCCAAACTTCTTGCAGAAGAAATAAGAAATTCTAAGAATCTTTGTGGGTCTATTTCTTTCTGACTTACTCTGTGTGAGCAACCTAATAAAAAAAATATTCTAAGAACATTTCAGAGAATAGCTTTTCTGCTGCTGCTTGAAAAGCTAGCATAGATTGGAAAGTGACTTCAGTTCTCTCTCAACTTTCCTTTTCTGCTGTTCATTTAGAATAAGAACATCTTTCTTTTGTAGCCAAAAAATAACTGTCAGCAGTGACATTGTACAAGAGATTCCAGGGTTGTTCTTTTTTCTTGTGTTCTCTGAAGAGAGAATGATTACACTGTGGCTTGCCATTGATTAACTGAATCATCCAACTATAGAGAAATGAGAAAGACTATCACAGAAACCATAGCAACCTCCACAATAATGATTCCTGTAATGACATGCTTTCAGAATGTCCAGGCCTCCAGATGGCAATTGTTTATAATTTTTGCCTGTGGTTCTGGATCACCCAGAGTGGAATTGGCTGGGGTTCACTTCTGAGGCTCATTCTGATTATGGAAAGGGGGAGGGGGAGAGCCCATAGTGCCTGCTATGAAACAGAAAAAAATTGCTTTTATATGTTGTATGATCAAGGCAGGATTATTTATACTCACCCCACTGCATTAGAAATCAACATGTATCTTCTCTTAGTGTGTTCAGGTTTCTATAACAAAATATCATACACTGAGTGGCTTAAATAATAAACATTTATTGCTTATAGTTCGCAAGATGGAGAAGTCCAAGATCAAGGTGCCAGCAGACTCAGTATCTAGTGCAGATGATCTCACTGTGACCTCACATAGCAGAAGAAGCAAGGGAGGTCTCTGGATTTTCGTTCTTAAAATATGCTTTTAATTGATTTCAGAGAAAGGAAGGGAGAGGTAGAGAGAGATGGAAACATCAGTGATGAGACAGAATCATGGATCAGCTGCCTCCTGCATGCCCCTACTGGAGATCAAGCTGAAACCTGAATATGTGCCCTGACTGGGAATTGAACTATGACCTCCTATTTCATGGTTCGAAGCTGAACCACTGAACAACACTGGCTGGACCTGGGGTCTCTTTTATGAGGGTACTGATCCCATTCATGAGGTTTCACACTCATAACCTAAGCACTTTCCAAATGCCCCACCTCAGAATACTGTCACATTAGGAATTGAGTTGTAGCATCTAAATTTGAGGGGAGACAAATATTCAGCTTATGGCATATCTTCAATCATTAATTGATCTTTTAATTTCATTTGATAACCTAAGTGTTAGTCTCCTTCTATTTCTTATGAGGAACAATTTGTTATTCAAGAATGAGAATATTAAAATTTACTAGTGGTGCTTCAACAATATATTTTATGAGAACATCTATTCTATTGACAACAATAATCAAAAGATGAGAGGCTGCAACTCTGGAAATAAAACTTCCATAGCAGTATTATCACTTGGAAACCAGGGGGAAAGACCAGAAGTAATCACCTTTTAGAACTTAAACTGGTTTTTTTTTTCTTTTTCATTTTTAATAATCTTCCTCAATACATTTGAAAAAAAAATTAATTCCATTATTTATACATACAAAGCCAAGAGAATACTGTAGTCTAAAACATTGTTACTCTAGTATTTAACAATTTGTTGGTATTTGGTGAAACCAAAAATGGAAGGCAAACATGGGAAATACCTCATAGATTGTTTTAAATGTAGTCACTTGCTTATTTAGAAGAATCAAAAGATAGCTTCTTATTCAAACTTATATTGTGCTAATTTTGTATTTTAACACTACTCTATAAAAGACACTCCTTTTTCTTTTTTATCTATTTATTTATTTATTTTTATCAAGCAAACTGAAAATGATGACTATCTAGTGTATGCTAAATACTTCGGTAGACTGGAACAACCAATATAAAAATTATCTTCCTTTAAAAAAATTTATATTTGTATTGATTTCAGAGAGGAACAGAGAGGGAGAGAGAGATAGAAACATCAATGATGAGAGAGAATCATTCATTGGCTGCCTCCTGCATGCCCCACACTGGGGATCAAGTCCTCATCCCAGGAGCCCTGACTGGGAATCAAACCCTGACCTTCTGGTTCATAGGTCAATGCTCAACTACTGAGCCATGCCAGCCAGGCAAAATTATCTTCCTTTAAAGGGTTAGCAGACTAGAAATCTTCAAGTTCCTGTGGTTAAGGAAATGATACCTGAAGATTTGAGGGTATTTGCAGAAGAAGATTTGCTATAAATTAAATGGCTCTAGATACCATACTCATTTTCTCTAAAGCGCTTCTTTTTAATAGGCTGCTTAAGGCTGTACTCTTGTTTTAAAATTACTCTCAAACCAAGGGTAATTTAGGTAATCTCCCACTCAGAAAGAAAACATGGTTTAATCTAAGGTTTTTGTAGCCTGCAGTTAGATTGGAAAGAACCAAGCTTTGGGCTGTAATCAAATGAGGGAGCAAACAGCCAAAACCAGTTTGGCTCAGTGGATAGTGTCAGCCTGCGGACTGAAAGGTCCCAGATTTGATTCCAGTCAAGGGCATGTATCTTGGTTGTGGGCATATCCCTAGTAGGGGGCATGCAAGAGGTGGCTGATTGATGTCTCTCTCATAGATATTTCTAACTCTCTATCCCTCTCCCTTCCTTTCTGTAAAAAATCAATAAAACATTTTTAAAAAAAATAGGGAGCAAATAACAGATTTTAAGGGCATATCATAACTTTTGGAAACCATGAATTTTGAGTCATTTTCATATATTTTTAATTTAATTATGATTGTTTCCATGTATCTAAATCTCTCTTACTCAAAAAGATTTTATTCCCTGGGTAGACAAACTATATCTTATCTTTTCTTATACCCATAGTTTATACAGCTGGTTAAATGATGGATATAAGAAAGTATTTTTTGACTTGACTCAAGACCACTCCCCTAATATAAATTAGAATGTAAATGTGTAAAACAGTCAGAAACAATATGATCTGACTGACACTGGAAGTTATGACAGCATATTCTTTTAAAAGATTTTATAACAGATTCAAACCTGAAGTTGGATTTTAGTCATCACTTAAATACACTTTGGGATTATGTAAGAGTATTTCTTGAAGAGGCTAAATATAATGATGAATACATAAGTTTGCATTCCACATTCTCCTTCTAAAGAACTAATTTAGCTTATCTCTGAAAAACAGGTTTGATTAATTTAAAATATGCCCTTGGATATTGACTTTCCAGAATGAAAATCTTCAATAGGCTTGTTGCACACATAAGCTGTGTACTGATCAGGAGGTAAAAACAAAAAATCAGCAGAAGCTATGCCTCTTTCTGAGGGCTTGACCTCTAATGTCATGTAGTATATGTCTAATTCTTCATCATCATTAAGTACTATTTTGAATATAGTTGGTAGAATGTGCAGGATGTTTATCAGTAGGCATACCATTTATAAATTATGGTATACAAAACAGATGAGGCAAGAACTCACATAGCAAATACTGTGGCTAATCCTCTCCTTTGAGATAAGCAGTATTTTGGGGCAAGAAAGGGATAAAGTATTTAGTTACTATTTACTGGCTGGCAGATTATAACATTTGAAGTCACATTAGAGATGATTTTGCTTATCTAAGTAAAGTTTCTATTATCTGTACTATTAGAGGCAAAAAAAAAACAACCCCCAAAAACAAAAAACATGGAGATCTAAAAACAACTGCCAATATCCTGAAATGCAACTAAATATGCAGACAAGATTTTGAAAGAAATAATGAATCTGAATTTTTTTTTAAGTCTTCTGCATGCATCTATTTTCATGATGATGAAAGGTACACTTTTTCCCTACCCTGCCCTGTCTATAATATGCAAGTAACTGATTTGGTAGTTGCTCTTCCCTAGACCTTGTGGATATTAGAGGAGCCTGAATAACAGTTCCAAACTATTTACAACAGATCATTGAATAACACCATTTTGTTCAATGTCAGTTTGTTATAATATTGATGAGGGAAAAGAAAAATCAATTCCTGGCTAGGGCCACTATCTATGTAGAGCTGACACATCTCCCATGACTGTGCTGGTTTTCTCTGGGTTCTCTAGATTCTTCACACACCCAAAGGGGGACAAGTTAGCTTAACTAGTGTATCTCCATTTACCCAGGATGACCGAGTGGTGTGTGTGTGTGTGTGTGTGTGTGTGTGTGTGTGTGTGTATCTGTGATGGAAAGATGTCCTGTCCAGAGTGGGGTCCTGAGCTGCCAGCAGAGAATCCAGCTACCCATGACCCTGCACTGGAATGAGTGGGATGGGAGAGAATTATATTATTTGTTTTATTTATCTCCTTTCTGTTTAATATTAGAAGTGTTTGGGGTCTTTATTTAGAAGTTTGGTGGTTTTCTGTGTGACCAGCAATATACCATTGGAACTTAACTCTTGTTTAGTCGATGGTAAAATTGGTTTCCTTATATGTTGTTTTGCTTAGTCACAGTTTCCAAGAGCCTATCAAGGATGTTAAATAAGGAATTACTGTAGTTCACAGTATAAAGCATTTATGTGCACATAATTATACATTTCATCAACTAGACATGCTCTCCAGAGAGCAAGCACTGGAGTCTGAATCCAAGTTTAAGGAAGAAATCCAAATAGCTTAACTAGTGTATCTCCATTTAGGGGGAAAAATGGCAGCGGAATAAATGGACATGTCCCAAGCCTTGTCCTTGAGCAGACAGAAAGAACAGCTGAGGGTCGCACTGGTCATGTTTGTTGGCGAGTTAAGGAATAGTTATACTCCAGGAGAAGGTGGGAGACTGCTGGATGGGGCTCCCCTGAATGGCCACCCTCCACTGCTGCTGGGTTTTCTCCTGGAGCCATCAGCTTGGATGTGGAGAACACACCATCTTGAAGGGGAAAGTGGATGTTATCAGAAGCTTGAAAATCTACAACTGTGGCACCCACTGAACAGTTGTGATCCCCAGAACACCAGTCTCCAATTGGCGCAAACACTTGGATTCAGAGCAGCTCTAAACTTCACATAGAAAGTTCAGATTTCACCTGGGATAAGGAAAGAGAGAACTATATAACCAGACACCCAGAGAAGAGAGACCATGGACAGACAAAGGAACAGCCTGCATCTGAAAGAAAAGTAGGCATCACCAGAAAAAAAACTAAATGGAATGGAGGCAAACAGCCTGCCAGAGAAAGAATTCAGAGAAATGGTCATAAGGTGGCTGAAAAGAATGGAAAACAAATTTGACAATATGAGTAAGAATCAAGGGGAAATGAAGAAGAACCAAGAAGAAATGAAAAATGACATCATTGCTGTAAAGAATTCAATAGAAAGCATCAGAAGTGGACTAGAAGAAGCAGAGGACTGCATCAGTGAGCTAGAAGACAAGGTAAGAAAAAATATCCAAGCAGAGCAGCTTCTAGAAAACAAAATGAAAAAGCAGGAGGAGAGACTAAGGGAACTTTGGGACAACACAACATAAAATAACATCCATATAATTAGAGTTCCAGAAGGGGAGGAGACTGAACAGGGAATAGAAAACCAGTTTGAAGAAATAATGACAGAAAACTTCCCTGAAACAGGGAAGAAAAAACCCCACACAAATACAAGAAGCTCACAGAGTCCCATGCAAAATGAACCCCAAAAGACTTATGCTAAGGCACATTATAATTAAACTGGCAAACACCAATGACAAAATGAGAATCTTAAAAGCAGCCAGAGACATACAGAAAGTTACCTACAAAGTAAGCCCCATCAGACTAGCAATTGATTTCTCAACAGAAACTCATCAGGCCAGAAGGGAATGGGATAAAATATACAAAGTCATGCAAAGGAAGGGTCTGAATCCAAGAATACTGTACCCAGCAAGGCTATCAATCAAAACTGAAGGTGAAATCAGGAGCTTCCCAAAAAATTAAGGAGTAAGGGAATTTATTACCACCAACACAACAATGTAAGAAATGTTAAAAGGTCTACTGTAAAAAAGAGAAATATGAAGTGAAGAAGGAACACAGGGGTAAAGAATAAAAATGGTGACACATAAGTACTTATCAATAATAACTTTAAATGTAAATGGATTAAATGCCCCCATCAAAAGACATAGGGTAACAGATTGGATAAGAAAACATGACCCATACATCTGTTGTCTACAAGAAACTCACATCACAAAAAAAGACACACATACACTGAGGGTGAAGGGATGGAACAAGGTTTTTCAGACGAATGGAAATGAAAAAAAAGCTTGGGTAGCAATACTTACATCTGAAAAATTAGATCTCAAGGTGAAGGACATAACAAGAGATAAGGAAGGCCATTTCATAATACTAAAGGGAACAATTCAACAAGAAAAAATAACTCTGGTAAATATGTATGCCCCAATACAGGAGCACCCAAATACATAAAAAAACAAACAAAAAACTCCTGGAGGGTATTAAGGGAGAGATTGACAGCAATACAATCATAGTAGGAGAATTTAATATCCCACAATCACCACTGGACAAATCCTTTAAACAAAAAATCAGCAAAGAAACATGAATCCTAAATGACTCACTAGACCAGATGGAATTAATTGACATATACAGAACATTTCTCCCCAAAGCCACAGAATATACATTCTTCTCAAATGCACATGGGTCATTTTCAAAGATAGAGCATATGTTGGGTCATAGGCAAAGTATCTTCAAATTCAATAAGATAGAAATCATATCAACCATCTTTTCAGATCACAGTGGCATAAAACTGGAAATCAACTATAATAAAAAACAATCCAAAGAAATCAAACACATGGAGACTAAACAGCATGCTATTAAACAACAACTGGGTAACCAGAGAGATCAAAGAAGAAATAAAAAAAAACATCATGGCAATAAATGACAATGACAACACAACAATACAAAATTTATGGGACACAGTGAAAGCAGTCTTGAGAGGGAATTTCATAGCTCTACAAGCCTATTGCAAAAAAAAAAAAACAAGAAACAATGGTAATAAATTATCTAACCCTACAACTCAAAGAGCTAGAAAGAGAGCAACAAGAAAAGCCCAGTGTAAGCAGAAGGAAGGAAATAGTAAAGATCAGAGTAAAGATAAACAACATAGAGACCAAAGAAACAATTCAAAAGATCAGCAAAACCAAGAGCTAAGTCTTTGAAAGGATAAACAAAATTGATGAACCTATAGCCAGGCTCACCAAGAAGCAAAGAGGGTGGATCCAAATAAACAAAATCAGAAATGAAAGAGTTGAAATAACAATAGACTCCACCGAAATACAAAGGATTGTTAAAAAAGATTACGAACAACTCTGTTCCAACAAACTGGACAACCTGGAGAAAATGGATATATTCCTAGAAAAATATAACCTTCCAAAACTCAATCAGGAAGCATCTAAACATCTCAATAGGCCAATAACTATGGAAGAAATTGAAGCAGTCATCAAAAAGCTTCTAGCAAACAAAAACATGAGGCCACACAGCTTCACAGGGGAATTTTACCAAACATTCAAGGAAGAATTAAAATATATATACCTCAGACTATTCCAAAAAATTCAAGAAGGAGCACTTCCAAGCTCCTTCTATGAAGCCAGCACCACCCTAATACCAAAAACATATAAAGACAACACAATGAAAGAGAATTACAGGCCAGGAAAAAAAAATGGCAGCAGAATAGACAGACTTGTCCAGAGCCTTGTCACTGAGCAGACAGAGAGAACAGCTGAGGGTTGCACTGAGAATTACAGGCCAATATCCCTCATGAATATAGATGCCAAAATCCTCAACAAAATTCTAGCAAATCGGATCCAGCAGTATATCAGAAAGATCATGCACCATGACCAAGTAGGATTTATCCCAGGAATGCAAAGATGGTACAATATCCACAAATCAATAAACATCATACATCACATAAACAAATTAAGAGATAAAAATCACATAATCTTATCAATTGATGCATAAAAAGCATTTGACAAAATCCAACACCCTTTCTTGATAAAAACTCTCAACAAGGTGGGATTGAAGGATCATACCTCAAATAATAAAAGCCACATATGATAAACCCATAGCTAATATCATACTCAATGAGCAAAAACTAAAACTATTTCCCCTAAGAACAGGAACAAGACAGGGATGCCCACTCTCACCACTCCTGTTTGACATAGTAGTGGAAGTATTAGCTATTGTGATTAGAAAAGAAGAAGAAATAAAAGGAATCCAAATTAGAAAAGAAGAAGTAAAGTTGTCCTTCTTTGCAGATGACATGATATTGTACATAAAAACCTGAAAGACTCCATCAAAAAAATCAATGGACTTAATAAAAGAATTCGGCAATGTACCAGGACACAAAATTAATGCCAAGAAATATATGTCATTTCTATACATCAATAGTGAAATTCCAGAAAAAGAGACTAAAAAAGCAATCCCATTTTCCACTGCACCAAAAAAATTAAGATGTCTAGGAATAAACTTAACTAAGGAGGTAAAAGACCTACACGCAGAAAACTACAGGACACTGGAAAAAGAGATAGAGGAAGATGTAAACAGATGGAAGAGCAAACTATGCTCATGGAATGGGAGAATCAACATCATTAAAATGTCCATACTACCCAAAGCAATCTATAGATTCAATGCACTACCCATTAAAATACTAACGGCATATTTCACAGACCTAGAAAGAACTCTCCAAAGAATCGTCTGGAACAAGAAAAGACCCTGAATAGCCCCAGCAATCCTGAGAAAGAAGAATAAAGTAGGTGGGATATCAATATCAGATTTCAAGCTGTATTACAATGTCACTGTTCTCAAAACAGCCTGGTGCTGGCAGAAGAACAGGCATATAGACCAATGGAATAGAATAGAGAATCCAGATATCAACTCAAATCACTATGCTCAATTAATATTTGACAAAGGAGGCATGAACATACAATGGAGTCAAGACAATCTCTTCAATAAATGGTGTTGGGAAAATTGGACAGATACATGCAAAAAAAATGAAACTAGACCACCAACTTACACCATACACAAAAATAAACTCAAAATGGATACAGGACTTAAACATAAGACAGGAACCCATAAAAATACTAGAGGAATCCACAGGCAGCAATATCTCAGACATATGCTGAAGGAACTTCTTCACTGATACTGCTCTTAGGGCAATGGAAGCTAAGGAGAAAATGAACAAGTGAGACTACATCAAAATAAAAAAACTTTTTTCACAGCAAAAGAAACCATTAACAAACAACAAGAAAGTCCACTGTATGGGAGAACATATTTGAAATCTTATCACTGATAAAGGTTTAATCTCCAACATTTACAGGCAATTTATACAACTGAATAAAAGGAAGATAAATGATCCAATAAAAAAATGGGCAATGGACCTAAATAGAATCTTTTCAGAAGAAGACAGAAGGCAAGCCTAGAGATACATGAAAACATGCTCAAAGTCACTAATTATCCGAGAGATGCAAATCAAAACAACAATGTGATACCATCTCACAACTGACAGAATGGCAATCATCAACAGATCAACAAACAGCAAGTGTTGGCAAGGATTCAAAGAAAAAGGAACTGTCCTGCACTGCTGGTCGGAATGCAGACTGGTGCAGCCACTGTGGAGAACAGTATGGAGTTTCCTCAAAAAACTAAAAATGGAACTCGCATTTGACCCAGCAATTCCACTCTTGGGAATATATCCCAAGAAACCAGAAACACCAATCAGGAAGTGTATAAGCACCTCTATGTTCATAGCAGCACAATTTACAATAGCTACAATTTGGAAACAGCACAGGTGCCCATCAGCAGATGAGTGGATCAGAAAACTATGGTACATCTACACAATGGAATTCTATGCTGCCATAAAATAGAAGGAATTCTTACCATTTGCAGCAACCTGGATGGAACTGGAGAGCATTATGCTAAGTGAAATAAGCCAGTCAATGAAAGAAAAATACCACATGATCTCACTCATTTAAGAATAATAAAGAACATTATAAACTGATGAACAATAAGATAGATACAGAAGCAGTAAAGCATCAAACAGCCTGTCAAATTACAATGGGAAGGTTAGGGATAGTTGGGGTAGATAAGAGATCAACCGAAGGACTTATATACATGCATATAAGCATAACCAGTGGAAGCAAGACACTGGGGGTTAGGACATGCATGGGAGTAGGGTGGGGGGGAATGGGAAGATATTTACAGATGTAATACATTAATAATAATAAAAAATACAATAGTTTAAAGCACTGATGAGAGCCAACCCAATCTGGTTTATAATCCTGGCTCTGCCATCTACTTCTTTGGGGCATTATGCAAATTACTTAACCTCTATAAAGTCAAGAATAAGCATTTATCAAATGGAAGACATTGTATGATTTTATTAACATGGTAAAAGCTATTATTTCAAATAGGTCAGAAAACAAACTGTTGTTTAATAAATCGAGCTGGAACGTATGGTCATTATATTTGGAAAAATAAAATTTTGTATTGTGTATTCCTGGAAAATTAGTAATAAAAATAAAGGCTAACTTGTATGTCAATCCTTATTCTAAGCATTTCATAAATAGCAACTAATTTAATCTATACAACAACTGGCCAGGTAGGTACTGTAATTACCCTTATTCTACGGATAAGGAAATGGAGGCACAGAAATATTTAGTAACTTGACCAAAATCTTATAGCTATTAAAAGAGCCAGCATTCACACACAGATAATCTAGCTCCAGAGTCTAGCTCAGTCTCTATATTGAACTCCATTTGTCCTATAGTACTGTTCTTTTAGTTTACTGATAAATTCTATTTAGTATTATTTTACTTAACCTTTTCCCATTGATATTTATTCATAAGTGAGTATTGTTTTTCCTCTTTGCACTATCTTTGAGTGATTTTGCTAGTATTGTTATTCTGGCTTCATAAAAGAGAATTTGGAAGCATTCCATCATTTTGCTAGAGCATTTTAAGTGACAGCAAAGTATCTTTTTGTTGAATGTATTTAAGGATGTCTTCTTTCCTTATCCTAATATCCTAAGCGACATTTCTATGAGCACAATTCATGTTCCAAGGGGAATGGGTATGTAAATTGGAATGGCTATGCAGCATTCCCTTCCTAGTAGACATGCTTTGGAACATGAAATTGAACACATCATCTGACATGAGGGCATATCAATATTTAGAAGGAGGTATGGCTGACTCAGCCCCTGCTCATGACTCCCTAATTAGAGGTCTATTGTGAAATACTGTGACTGAGCCATCACTCTGGAACTTTGGCTTTTGTGCAAAATACATTTGTCCTAAGAGGGTTCTTTTTGAGAAATGATCCACAGATGCAAAAAAATTCCCAAATGAGCCAAAGTGTTACCCAAAAACTTGAGTTCTTGGATATAGCTACTTCTTACCATATAATGACAAAAAGTATAGAGGATAAACTAGTCATAAAATTTAAAACCCAGAGAATTTATTACTAATCCATTTTATAGATGAAGAAATCAAAGTCCAGAAAGTTGAAATAACTTTTCTTAAGATTTCTTAAATGATGTTTCAAAACCAGGTTTCCTGGTTTTGAGCCTTTCTTCTTCATCATTTATGTCTCCTAGTTCACCAGTGAGTAGAATTAATATTCTAGACAAGGCCCTTGTATTTGGCTACACACGCTGTGCATCACACAACTCCAGGTGGTGGCATTCATATTGACTAAAATACAAAGAATGGAAAGTGCTGCTTCCTACCCATGAACTTGATTTGTACTATGCCAGTGACACCCTAAGATAAGGTGGGAAGACATCTGTTCCTTGATTTTTGTTCTTGGTAAATTTTTTTTGAGAATTCTGTTCCCTCCCTAAAGCTCAGGTTATAATCAACAAGGATTGAATTGAAAGATATTAATTGACTGAAAGAAAAACCACCCTTTTCCTTAAAACATAAGGCATTCTTACTAGACCTCTTATGGGGCCTAATTCACCCTCCTTAGGATGACTTGTTTTGCCAAATTCTTGGTTCTTTGTGAAAAGAAATCCTTGGTTGACTTATAGTAGGCCTTTGGACATGGCCAATATAGGGGTAGGCAAAAGTCGGTTTACAGTTGTTTGTCCACAAAACACGGAGCTTACTCTTGTTTTATTATTTATTAAATGTTGCATTAGCTTCTATATGAACAACTGTAAATTGACTTTTGCCCCACCCTGTAGGTCTGTATCTTTAGAGTGAGCATGGCCCAAGCTCAGGCTGAGAGCACCTTCATGAATGATGAAAGTTGATTCCCTCTCAGAACAGTACATGCTAAAGGACGGTTCTAAGTGAGTCAATGGGAAAAAATAGAACACAGTGTTCAGGGTTCTTACCTGATTCAATACATATAACTGGGCTGGTTGAAAAAGTTATTTAATCTCTCCAGGCCACATTTTCTCAACTCAAATCATTAAAACCAGATTCATTGTTTCCTTTCTTTAGTAAATATGTGAGTTGTGGGTTTTTTTTTCCTGTGGTATCTTATTCTCTGGATACATTTGAGCCAACAGAGGGAAGATCACTCAGAACATAATTTTTCTAATACTTTGAATTAACAACTTTTGCGATGGTTATATCTGCTGTTGTCCTTTAAATTTGTCATTTGTGGAGTGTTGGTGCTTAGGGACAAATTATTGGATCAAATACTTGTAGCAAATGGAAGCAGAGGTCATCAGCATAGCTTTGAAGAACAGAGAGAAAACTTGTTTGGTGGCAGACTCACTTAAAGCTCTATTAATGGCTCTTATAGCAGGACAATGGGGTGGCAGCCTATCTGCAGTGACTTGAGAGGCACTATTTCAAAAGCTTCTTCACTATAACATTCCTCACTCTGCCCTATAGTGATGCCAGGAGAGTTCGGGCCTCCAAAAGTGATCCCATCATCAAGAATGCCCTGAGGAGGGCTAGGGTGAGGGAAGCACATAGAACCTTCTATAATAATAAAAGCATACTATGCTAATTAGACAGAGGTTCTACTGGATGTCTTCTGGACAACCTTCTGGATGAAGCCAGGGTTGTGAGGAAAGCCCTGATCCCGTGTGCCAGAGGGAAGCTGGTGTTGGCAGCCAGGGGAAGGAAGGCCTACTTTTGCATGAATTTCGTGCATTGGGCCTCTATTTAGGACTGCATTTTAACAAGGGCCCAGTTCCAACACAATAAGGGGCTGACCCTGATAAAAGCAGGGCAGCCAATGAAGGGACTCAGATCTCCTCAAAGGAGAAATGAGAAAACTCCAAAACCCAGCCTCACCTACATTTCACAATGCTCCCAGAACTGGAAAGATTTTCGGAGGCCACTAGCAAAATAGGAAGAGCTGGTCAAAATCACCTCTTCTTATGGAAGAAGGTGCCCTTCCATCTGAAAATATTAATTTACATGTTTCGGGTTCACTTGCAATCTGAAGAGTCAGTTTCCTCTTTCCCTAACAGGCCAAGGCAGCAGCTGAAGGCACTCATTGCTCACCTGTCTGCTAGAGGTTGAGACACACACATGGCATGACTTCTGTTTCTATATTATTTCTGCATAATCAGCTGTTCTGAGCTCATTGGGAACCAGAACCTTTCAGGTCTGTTGTACAGATAATCATAGCTCAACTTCATTTTCAGCCTTATTAATAATAGTATTTTCTTCCTCCTCTTTCCCCCTACCCCTATGACCTGAATGGTTATTTCCCACATATTAGGTGAAGGATGAAAGATATAAAAGAGATGGGCAAATATAGCAATATGAAAGAAAATAAAATAAAAAATAAGGTAATTCACAGATGAAAAAGCCAGTGCTTGACAGCTGCATGTAATTTTCCCCCTCACAAGCTGTCCAGGTAGGAGAGGGCAGCATAAAAGATTTGTAATTTCACTGAAAGTCTGCTCTATAATGTGTCAAACCTGGGAGAGCAAAAAGTATATGTGACTCAAAGAATATGTGACTCAAAGCCATTTACCTCTGACTGCAATTTCCCCTCTATTACTCATATTGCTAAAGATAAGTGTATATGACAGCTTTTTCATCCTAAAATCATTTTCTAAAATTGGAAAACCCCAATGAGATCCCATTAGTTTCTGCCATCATTGTATTGTCTGAAGATAAGCTCTCATGCTGAAGATAGAAAAGGGAAAAAATAACCCCAACAAAACCCTCAAATTAGACTTTGCTTTTGTTTTCCTGAGGGAGAAGATTTTGTTTCTTTGACCCAGGAATTCTGGTGGAGTAAATTCTTTTTTTTTTTTAATATAGCTAATTGATTTTTTACAGAGAGGAAGGGAGAGGGATAGAAAGTCAGAAACATCGATGAAAGAGAGACATCGATCAGCTGCCTCCTGCACGCCCCCTACTGGGGATGCGCCCGCAACCAAGATACATGCCCCTGACCAGAATTGAACCTAAGACCTTTCAGTCCGCAGGCCAATGCTCTATCCACTGAGCCAAACCCATCTCGGCTGGAGTAAATTCTTGAGTTGAATGTGAGATAGAAGCAGGAGGTAAGGCAAAAGCTATTAAATCAAAGCGATTAGAAATGAGTATTAATGTTTAGATTTGTCTATCACCGTAACAGTTTTTACTAGTGTTAAAGTCAGGCTATGTAATAAATTTTCTGATATAAATTTTTCCCATCTGAATAACAATTAATTAAGAGCTGTAAACGATAAGCATAAACAATATCCAATCATTATCTCTACTCACCTTACTAATAGTTCAAAGAGCTCTGTTTGAGGAAAGATAATCTCTCCTTCAAAAAGCATGATCTAATATATAGAGAGAACCAAGATGACGGCATAGTTAAACACCTATACTTGCTGCCTCTCACAACTACATCAAAATTACAACTAAAAGGCAGAATTACAACTACCATCCAGAACCATGGGAAAGCTGGCTAAGTGGAAGTTCCACAACTAGAGAGGTGAAGAAAGCACATGGAGACTATAAGAGGTGTGGAGGCTTGGAAAGTGCTGGCATCTAGATGTGTTGCTATTTAATCTGGAAAGAGAAACAAGCTCCTGCTTGCTCTGAACTCCACTTCTGGGTGAGACTCTGAGGGACCTAGGCACATATGGAGAAAAACTGGGCTGTCTGGCATTGGGACAGGAATGCTAGGGCAGCTTTCTCTCAGAGATGCTCACAGCGATCATTGTGCCTACACGGGGGTGCGGGATGCAGAGAATTGGGGACCTCTTCAGTGCAGGGCTGACTGGCAGCTATTGATGTTTGCTCTGCCCTGGTGATTCCCAGACACCCCATCCCACCAATTTATAACCCACCCAAGTTGTTTGCATTGGCTTTTGCATATGAATGGCCTGTTCTTTCTCCCCCTCAAAACCTGTCAAACTGCAGCTGGGTCAGAGAGCCCCAGAGCTTCCAAAAGAAGACCCAAGGCCTGGCAGCAGCAGCTGGCCTTGCTTCACAGCTGGGCCTCATCTGGGCACTTCCAAACCCCTACAAAGAGGAGGAATCTGCAGATGTCTCTGTAGCTTGCTAGGTGGCCCCAGACAGTAGATGACCCTGCACTTCTTTGGAGATCCAAAAGCCAGTGTAGCCAGTGGTTAGAGTGAGACCATACTGGATTACAAGTATTCACATCCATAGAAGACACAATCAACGGGCAGACTCAGTGAGCACCAAAGCCCCACTGAAGCAAGTCCTGCCTTATAAGGGTGTCCCCTGCGCAACAGATCTTTCAGTGTAGACACAGCTGGTCATCATAGCCAACTGGCATGGAGGTCAATTCTTCCCAGTGATAACAACAGCAATCAAGGGTTAACTACAAAAAGACTGTGCAAATAGCCCACAAAAGAGTGCAACCGAGAGCATCCACCTCAGATGATTGCGAAGGGTGAGCTACTGGGCCCTATAGGACACCTAACACACAAGGCCACTCTATCAACTCAAGGAGACTTAGTAGCTATCAGGTACAAAGAAATAAACCCAGAGAAACAGGCAAAATGTGGAGACAAAGAAACAAGTCATAAATGAAAGACATGGATGAAAGCAAAATACTGGATATAGAGTTCAAAACCACAGTTATAAAGTTATTCAATAATCTGCTAGAAACCTCTGAGAAATTTAGCGAGACCGTCAAGGATGAAAAAGGAACAATCAGAAATTAAGCATACACTGATTGAAATAAAGAATAATATGCAGAAATCCAACAGCAGACTAGAGGATCCCAGGAATCAAGTCAAATATTTGAAATACAAAGAAGCAAAAACACCCAACTGGAAAAGCAAAAAAAAAAAAAAAAAGAGAGAGATTATAAAAATATGAAATAATAGGACAATTTCAAGTGTACCAACATCTGAATTATGGAGGTGCCAAAAGAAGAGACAGTACAAGATATTCAAAACCTATTTGAAGAAATAATGACTGAAAAATTCCCACACCTGGTGAAAGAAATAGACTTACAAGTCCAGGAAGTGCAGAGAATCCCAAACAAGAGAAATCTAAAGAGGACCATACCAAGACACATCATAATTAAAATGCCAAAGGCAAAAGACAGAGATAATCTTAAAAGCAGCAAGAGAAACAGTTACCCACAAGGGAGTACTCATATGACTGTCAGCTGATTTCTCAGCAGAAACTATGCAGGTCAGAAGGGAGTGTCAAGAAATATTCAAAGTGATGAATAGCAAGAACCTACAACTAAGATTAATCTACCAGCAAAGCTATCATTCAGAATTGAAGGTTAGATAAAAAGCTTCACAGACAAGAAAAAGCTAAAGGAGTTCATCACTACCAAATCAGTATTATATAAAATGCTAAAGGGTATTCTCTAAGAGGAAGAAGAAAAAAAAAGATAAAAATAAAAAATTATGAACAAAGTGATAACTAATACATATCTATTAATAAGTGAACCTAAAAATCAAATGAATAAAAAACCTGATGAACAGAATGGACTGGTGAATGTAATAGAATCAAGGGCATGGAAAGGGAGCAGACTGACAGTCTTGTTGTAGTTAACCCTTGATTGCTGTTGTTATCACTGGGAGGAATTGACCTCCATTGACAAGTCTTAGGGAGAAAGGGCTATGGGAGGTGCAGGAAGAGATTCTACAGAGTTTACACCTATGCTCAAGGTCAGTGGGGTGGGGTAAGTCATGGAGTGGGGCGGAACTGGATGGAGAAGAGCTATGGGGGGTGCAGGGGGAAGAGGAACATCTATAATAATCTGAACAATAAAGATTAAAAACAAATAAAAAAGATCCAATATATAAAACAGACTATAATCAAGCCACTGGGATGTATGTTCCTTCTGTGGGGCGTAGTGGATTTAGTTTTCTTTATCTTCATATTGTCAATGAAATACCGGAACAGAATTAGAGTGACTGTAGGCTTGGGTCTATCCTTCATCCTTCCCTCCCAGACTTAGCAGATATTGGAAGTCAGAAGTCTGGAAACCTGAAATCCTTGCAGGGCTGGCCATAGGTCCTGTCCAGGAATTGAGCAACACTTTAAGTCAAGAGCCTGGGCAGTATTTCATTCATTCATTTAACAATGATGTACTGAGTGGGTGCTGTATTACAGGAGCTTTTCCAGACAATTGGGACACTTCAGTGGAATAGCAACCCTTATCTTTGTGGGGCAGATATTTTAGTTTTAGGGACCAGAAGCATACAACAAACATGATAATTTACTAATGCTATAATGTATTAGAAGTTGAGAAATGGTATGGGAAAAGCAGAGTAGACCGATAAAGACCAGAAGTACCATGGACTTGTGTGGCGTGTGGGTTTCATTTCTTAAAGGAGTTAGGGGAGCTTTCATTAGAAAAGTCACCTGAATGAAAGCCTGGAAGGATGTGAGGATCTTAGCCATGTGCATATCTAGGCAGAGTATTCCCAGAGGAGAACATGGTAAATACAAAGGACACAAGACAGAATAAGGAGGTGAGTTGGCTGGAGTAGAGACAGCAAGGCAGAGAGTAGGAGAGATGACATCAGAGACCAGAAGCAAAATGGGTGTAGCCCTCCTGGGCCACTATAGGCACCTTGTCTTCTACTCTGAGACTGGAGCCATTGATTTCATTTTTTTCCATAAAAATTAAATTCCTGCCCTAACACAATTGAGGCAAAACAAGTTGGAAATCATCTGCCATTCTCAACCCTGGTAATCTGGTAATGAATTTGAATATTTTGGAGAGATTTTTACAGCCTGCTAAAGCCAGAAACCACCCTCAGAGATCCTGATTTATGTGGCCTTGGAAAGAGCCCAGGAATTAGTTTTAAACACACACACACACACACACACACACACACACACACACACACCAGAACAAAGAAATAAACCTTCCAGGTGATTGTAATGTGCTACCAGGAATGAACAATTGTATGTTAGATGTTTTGGAGGCAAAAATTTTGGTTCATTGAACTTAAACCACAGTTTTAACTTCACTATGTTTTATTTAAGATTAAAAGAATCAAATTTCAAAAATATGTATAAAATGCACAAAAGATAACATCAGACATTATGCCAAAAAAGAATGATGGATTTAGAGATTTTATAATATTTTCCTCTGTCTAAATTTGATGATATTTTCCCTCCAATATAACATATAAGGCTGCGAGAATTCCCTGCATTGCATTTTATTTATAGTTTCTAAGAGTAGTTTTTAAGTAAGGACTTGGGATATCTGAAAATGTCCCTCTCTTTAATGGTGATTGCTATGTACTGTATTGCATCTCCCCTTCTCTTTCTAAATCCCTATGTTAAAGCTATACCTCATTGTGATGATATTTAAAGATATATAGGATCTTTAGGAGATAATCAAGGTGAAATGAGGTAATGTGGGTGGGCCATAATCTGATCTGATGGCCCTATAAGAAAAAGAAGAGAGATAGAGCTCTCTGTGTCAAGCACCAAGGAAAGATTATGTACTCACGTAGAGAGAGGCCAAGGTCATCTACAAGCCAAGAAAGAAATCTCAGCAGAAACTGAATTAGCTAGAACCTTAACCTTGGACTTCTAGCCTCCAGAATTATGAGAAAATAAATTTCTGTTGTTTAATCCATCAAGTCTATGGTATTTTGTTATGGCAGCCCTAGTAAACTAGTATAGTGACTGAGCATGCACACTGGTGGACTGGACAGGCCTAAATGTGATGCTGGTTTCCACTGTCATTCCTCGGCACGGGCCCCAGTGCTCAGTGAGGCAGCCACTCCTCTTATAGCAAGCATTTCAATTAACCACAATAAAAAGCAAAACACCCCTGTTCAAGGAAAGAATGTTTATGCTGTGTGTCCAAGGGCAAAGTAAACCACAAAATAGTTGATAAAAGAGAATGACTGCAAATCATTGACCTTTCTGTTAGCTCTTTGCCTTCCTATCTATTAGGACAAGCAAGTAAGGCATTGCATCATAGTAAGTAAAACTACCTTTGATTATTCCAAGGTGGGTTTGACATTTTAAAAATAATTATTGTCATTATTATCAACATACCTATACGGTCATTATTTTATGTTATTCTAACAACAATCCTGAAAACAAGATGCTATTTTCACCCATTTTTGCATATGAGGAAACCAAAGTTCAGAAGATCTGAGCTCCTCTTTACACATCTAGTGCATTATGGTCGCTGACTTTGAGCCCCACACTCAACTCTCCTCTCTTCCTTACTCCATTCTACTATGAATAAACACTGAATTTCATGCCTGGTGCAGTTCCTATAAGCTGCTTAATAAGTAGAATGTACCCTATAGCCATTTTTGCTTAATATTTTCTTAAAATAAAATATTCTCAGAGTTTACATGCCTGTTAAGCCACATGAAAATAGACATACTCACTCTTTTACCTCTTGACCTTAAATGATATCAGAGTGCATTATGACATCAAAGATAAAATAAAATATTTTGCAGACAACACTGGGTAAATTTTATCTCCCTTGAAAAATGCTATCTGCTTACCTTCTTTAAATTGATTATTGCCTTCAAAATGTAGCAGTAAACATTGTTAATTTGGGGATTGGGAAAAGCCCATTCCATAAAAGACGGATTACCCAGATGGAGGAGAGAATCTGGTACCAAACTCCAAATCACAATAGTGGATAATTAGCAGCTGCTAAAATAACAGAAGTCAATTGAACAAAAATATGGTATGCTTGGTGTTCATTTATTAAATGCTTTATATTTTCAAACTGCTTTCCTTGGTAGTTGAAAAGCCTTGGAGGGGCATTTCTGTATTTTTCCCTGAGCATCAACTAACAAACTTTATTTATTTATTTATTTTTTTACAAACTTCTGTAAGGAGCTATTACTACATCTAACAGACAGACGTACACATGGCTATTGTACACCTGCCCAGTGAAAAAACTCATTAGTCAAAAGCAGCCTGTAAGTGGGTAGCCATTATCAGCGATGTCAACAGCCCGTCTCCCTGGGAGACAGTGAAAACCCCCCATTTATCTAAATTATCTCTGTAAGATGACAGACTGATTGCTCACTAATGGTCAGTAACAGTTTTCTTTGTCATTTTCCTAGTCATTACCTCCTCAGAATGAACTCCAGAATAAACTACTTGCAGTCCATGACTAGAATGTTAATTTCCTCTCACATTGGTGGCTGGTTCTCTTAAACATGGGGACTTGGCTATTGCATTTCTGACCTTTTCATTTTGTGATAAAGAATACCTGCCTTAGAGAGCCTAAGAAACACAGAGATACTTCACAAGCAAACAAAAAATGCTGTTTGCAGTTTTCCGGATTGTGAACTGTCTTTTATTCGCTAAGGCGTCTAGGAAACTGCATGCTCAGAAAGGGCTGGCAGAGGTTTTGCTGGTCTGATTCCTGTGGCTTTATCAAACTACATAGCAGATTTTCATATTTCAGCCCATCCCCCACTGAAGATACCAACCACACTAAAAAATGATTGCCTCTCAGCACAGATTCCATGAATATTTTGCTGCAACAGAGTGAGCACCCAAAACCCTGGTCTTTTCTGAGGATGAGGGCTGAGTATTTGTTGTAACTGTGTTTCTAACCGATAAAAAGCTAGATCAGATTTCCAAAGTCTAAAATCCAAGCCAAAAAGTATACAGTAAAATCACAAAAATTTTTCTTCCAATAATTATAGCTGAGTTGTTTAAAAGAAAGAAAGAAACATTTAAAAGTATATCCTATATAATAAACAGGTAAAATGCAAATTGACCATCACACCCTCACACAAGATGGCCACCCCCATTTGGTCACAAGGTGGCTGCACTCATGTGGTCTCAGGATGGCCACACCCATGTCATCACAAGATGGCCACCACAAGATGGCTGGCAGGAAAGGGCAGTTTTAGATGACCAGGCAGGCAAGGGAGAGCAGTTGAGGGTGACTGGGCCTGCAGGGGAGGGAGGGTACTTAGGTAATAGCAGGCTTGCAGGGGAGAGCAGTTAGAGGCAACCAGTGTGCTCAGTGGTTGAGTACCCACCCAGGAACCAAGAGGTCACTGGTTCTAATCCTGGTCAGGGCACATGCCTGGGTTGTAGGTTCTATCCCCATTGTGAGGCGCACAAGTTAGGGTGAGTAGGCCTGCAGGGGAGAGCAGTTAGGGGCAATTGGGCCAGCAGGGGAGCAGTGAGACATCAATCAGGCTGGCAGGGGTGTGATTAGGGGGTGATCAGGCTGGCAGGCAGAAGCTGTTAGTGGCTGGTCAGGCAGGCAGGCAGGTGAGCAGTTGGGAGCCAGAAGTCTGAGATTGTGAGAGGGATGTCTGACTGCTGGTTTAGGCCCAATCCCTGTGGGATCTCTGTGGGATCGGGCCTAACACCAGCAGTTGGACATCCCCCAAGGGATCCCAGATTAGAGAAGGTGCTGGCTAGGCTGAGGGACACCCCCCCCCAGTGCATGAATTTTGTGCACCAGGCCTCTAGTGTGTGTGTGTGTGTGTGTGTGTGTGTGTGTGTATAGAACAACTGGTTGTGCGAAAGAAAGTAGGTCACTGAAGTTGAAATGGCAAGCTCCCTGGGAAATTCAGTGATAGAGGCCTAAACAATCAGCCAGGATTCAGAGCATCAGCTGCAGCTACCACAACCTGGAGGACAAACTGGGTCTGCACTCACCCTCCTGAGCAGCCTTCACCTTATGGGAGATGAAGTGAATGATGGTGGGTCCTATAGAAGCAACTGTCTAGGAATATCATCACCACACATTTGTGGGACAGGAGTGGTGACCAATTCAACACATTCTCTGAAAATAAGCCACTTTGCTTTTAGAAAGGACCTATACTAGTACCTGTTTTCACTAACTGAAAGAATCCCAACAAGGATTTTAATTTTTATAAAAAAGAAGGTGAAAAGTAAAAACAGTGTTCAGCCTTTGTCTTCAGCCAGCCAGTGGCACCACCAATCCAGTGTGCTCAGGGGTTAAGTATCCACCCAGGAACCAAGAGGTCACTGGTTCTATTTCTGGTCAGGGCACATGCCTGGGTTGTAGGCTCTATCCTTATGGTGGGGCTCACAAGAAGCAGCTGATCAATGATGTTCCTGTCTTGTTGATTTTTCTATCTCTCTATCCCTCTCCCTTCCTCTCTCTCTAAAAATTAATCCAATATAATAAAGAGGTAATATGCTATTGATCATCATTCCAACACACAAGATGGCCACCCCCATATGGACACAAGATGCCTGCCACAAGATGGCCAGTAGGGGAGGTCAGTTAGGGGTTACCAGGCCTGCAGGAAAGGGTAGTTAGGGGCAACCAGGCTGACAAGGGAGGGCAGTTGGGGTGGACGAGGCTTACAGGGGAGAGCAGTTGGGAGTGATTGGGCTGGCAGGGGAGCAGTTAGGTGTTGACTAGGCTGGCAAGGGAGGGAAGTTAGGGTTGACTGGGCCAGCAAGGAAAAGCAGTTAGAGGTGACCAGGCCAGCAAAGGAGGGTAGTTAGAGGCAATTGGGCTGGCAGGGGAGCAGTTAGGCATCAATCAGGCTGCAGACATGGTCATCCCTAACTGCCCTCTCCTACTGGCCATCCTGTGGCAGCCATCTTGTGTCCACACGGAGACGGCCATCTTTGACTACATGGAGGCAGCCATCTTGTGTGTTGAAGTGATGGTCAATCACCGGGTTTGGGCCTAAATGGGCAGTCAGACATCCCTCAAGGGGTCTCAGGTTGGAGAGTGTGCAGGCTGAGCTGAGGGACACCCCACCTCGATGCATGAATTTCATGTATTGAGCCTCTAGTAAAAAATAAAAATTTAATAAAAGGCAGCAGCACCCTTGTCCCAGCAGTGGGAGTGACCCACCAGGCTCCTCCCCAGGAACTACACTAATAAGAGCTTGCAATGGTGTTCTGGTTAGCATAAAACAACATAATGTTTCAATGTTGGTGAATGAAATAAAGGCATTGTAGATATGTAGTTTTTGGTCTGAGAATGCTCAAAAATCTTTTCACATAAATGAATGGCAATTGCTTCTTTACATCATTTGTGCTTTCTCGCAAGTTTTCATAGGAACGCCATACTTCTGGGAGGGGTGAGGCGAGAGAGGGTGGGGGAGTGTCCCTTTCCCAGCCCTGGGTAGTTTCAGCCTCACTGATTCTCTGATTGTTTTGACCATTTGTTTGTTCATTTAGAAAGCAACATACAGAATACCCGAAGTGATTTGTCCCATCAGACTTGGAAATACATATATGTTTTTCAGAAGAAATTGGGTCTTAGGAAACTATGGCCACTAAACTTACACTAGACCTATGCCTCTTTCAAACACAGGTTCATAACCTATCATCTTGTTTCATCTTTTCTTATCCTAGTGGTCCATGACTCCAGTCTCTTAAACTCACTCCCAGAATACGCAGATTTCCAACTGACAATCAAAACTGACAACCTATGTGCACCATGGGCATCTCCACGGTATTTTTACCCAGAACAACAAACTGGAATTTTCCCTCAGACTTGTGTTATAGTCCATTAAGTCTCATAAATCAGAAAACTAGCAGTTATCCTAAAATTCATCTTCACTTTCAGCCCAAGCCAGGCCAACTCTCTCTAGAATTTATTTCACTGCTGCAAGCCTGATATCTCTGCATATCAAACCTTCCCCATCTCTTTTGTAAATGATTCTAATTAGTTTAATTGGCCTCTATTTCCATTTTCTTCAACTCTTGGCCATTCCCCACACTGCTTTCAAATTTTTTTTTAATGAAAAATTACCTTCTCATTCTCCTAATTTAAAATATATAACACCGAAGGAGAATCCAAGATGGCGGCATAGGTAAACACCTACACTGCTGCCTCGCACAACAATTTCAAAACTACAACTAAAAGACAGAACGGACATCATCCAGAACCACAGGAAAGCTGGCGGAGTGTAAGTTCTACAGCTAGAAGGAAAGAGAGGGGCTCACGGAGACCCAGAGGAGCTGCAAAAAGCCGAGGTACTGAGACGCGCACACTGAGAGAGCGGGTGCCGGAGTACCTGGCTGGCTTTCTCTGGCGGGAGGGAAACGGAGACTCCCAACAGCATTGAACCCCTTATTTTACGACACTAAACCCCAGATCCAGCGAAACTCATACGGGGGGAGTTTGGACTGTGAAAAGGGAGAGGTGCACGGAAATTTAGGGGAGTCTCAGAAGATCAGGTCTGGTCTCGCACGTGCACGGTGCTGCGTGCAGGACAGATTGCTGATTGTGCCGCTGGCTTTCGCGAGTGGGCGGGAGACAGACCCTCTGAACTGTGCCACTTCTGAGTCCACTAAGCCCCTGTTTCGGGCGAAACCCTGGGGACCTAGACTCGTGTGGTCCTGGTGCGCAGGGGAGCTGGAAAGGCAGCAGTTAGAGGCACTGCGGGTGCGCGAGCGCACAAGGACCGCTCCAGGGATTACCCAGTCACGTGAGACTCAGGGGCCGTGGAGGGCAGGGCCGAAAGGAAGGCAAGGCGGTCCCTGAAGCCCTGAGACTCACCCCTCCCAAGCTCAACAGAGGCTTCTGCGGCTTTGAGTCTGGTATCATAAGGCTGAATCCAACACAGAAGTTCTCCCGGCATAGTGAAAATGCCGAGACAAGGGAAGGGATTACAAACAAAAGAAATGGAGGAAAAAAAACGACTGGATATAGAGTTCAAAACCACGCTTATAAGGTTTTTCAAGAATATGCTAGAAAAATTCGATAAATTTAGTGAGACCCAAGAAGAGATTAAAAAGAATCAACTAGAAATTAAACATACACTGACTGAAATAAAAACTATTATACAGAGTCCTAACAGCAGACTAGAGAAAGGCAAGAATCAAGTAAAAAATTTGAAATATAAAGAAGCAGACAACATTCAACTGGAAAAGCAAGAAGAGAAAAGAATCCAAAAATGTGAACATAATGTAAGGAGACTCTGGGACGGCTTTAAGTGCACCAACATCAGAATTGTGGGGGTGCCAGGAGAAGAGAGAGAGCAAGATACTGAAAACCTGTTTAAAGAAATAATGACTGAAAACTTCCCACATCTGGTAAAAGAAATAGACTTACAAGTCCAGGAAGCACACAGAACCCCATATAAAAGGAATCCAAAGAGGACCACACCAAGACACATCATCATTAAAATACCAAGAGCAAAAAAGAAAGAGAGAATATTAAAAGCAGCAAGAGAAAAACAGTTTATTACCTACAAGGGAGCACCCATATGACTGTCAGCTGATTTCTCAACAGAAACGATGCAGGCCAGAGGGGAGTGGCAAGAAATATTCAACATGATGAATAGCAAGAACCTACAACCAAGAATAATCTATCCAGCAAAGCTAACATTCAGAATTGAAGGGCAGATAAAGAGCTTCACAGATAAGAAAAAGTTAAAGGAGTTCATCAACTCCAAACCAGTATTATATGAAATGCTGAAAGGTACTCTTTTAGAAGAGGAAGAAGAAAAAGGTAAAAGCCAAAAAATTATGAACAACAAATACATATCTATCAACAAGTGAATCTAAAAATTAAGGGAATTAAAAATTTGATCAACAAAATAAACTGGTGAATATAATAGAATCAGGAACACAGAAAGGGAGTGGACTGATAATTCTCAAGGGGGAAGGGGTGAGGGGTGTACAGGGAGAGACTGGACAAAAATCATACACCTATGGATGAGATCAATGGGAGGGAGCTAAGGGCAGAGGGAGGGGTGGGAGCTGGGTGGAGGGGTGCTATGGAGGGGAGAAAAGAGAAACAAATGTAATAATCTGAATAATAAAGATTTAATTTAAAAAATATATATATATAAAACCCTCACCCTGATATTCTCCAAATTTCTTAGCATGGCATTTTATTTAACTCCAATTCAGACTCTAAAACATCCTCACAGTTGTGATGCAGAGGTTCTGCTGTGCTTTATTTCTGTTCTCGCTTTTGTCAAAATTGTCCTTTCCCCGTCCCTTCTACCTTCATGCATCATTTAAAAACAACCTTAAATCCCATATTCTTTGTTTAAATTCTATTCCATTTCTTTAGCAAGTTATCCTTACTTTCTCCATTTGATATTTTCTGTTCTCCATGCTTTCCTAGCTCAATTTCCATGCCTATTATAGCACTAAATTGTAGATGTTGGCTTATGTGTTTGTTTCCCTTTCTAGTCTGTCATTTCCTCAAGGGCAGAAACTATTGTTGACTCCTCTGTGCGCCTCAGCCCCTGACATATCACAGACCCTCAGTGCATTTATATTAAACTGAATGTCTACAGATGTTCACATTTACAATTCTAACTTGATCTTATATTTTTCTTTTAAAACAAGATATTTTAAAAATACAACAATACCATTGTTTAATTCTGAAGACATATTCTATCTTAGTAATAATAATGCATATTTTGTCTGGCAGTCAGATGTTGGCTAGATCAGTCACTCAGACAGCAGAAATCTTGAGCAAAGAGTGTCTTCTGAAAAGCAGAATCATGGATAAAATAAAAGACAATGCCCACCTGGCATGGCTCAGTAGGTGAGTAGCGACCTGTGAACCAGAAGGTTTGATTCCCTGTCAGGGCACATGTCTGGGATGTGGGGCTCGATCCCCATGTGGGGTGTGCAGGAGGCAGCTGATCAATGATTTTCTCTCATCATTGATATTTCTATCTCTCTCTCCCTCTCCCTTCATCTCTGAAATCAATAAAAATTATTTTTTTAAAAAGTGATAAGTGGGTGGGCGGGGGGAATGGCGGGGGAATAGACGGACACTTCTGGAGATTTGTCACTGGGCAGAGGGAGAGAGAGCAACTGAGAGTCACACTGGGAGTGCTTGTTGGCAAGTTAAGAGTCAGTTATCCTCCAGGAGAAGGTGGGGGACTGCTGGATGGGGCTCTCCTGGCCAGGCAGCCCCACTGCCACGGGGTTTTTGTCGGCCGGAACCACCAGCGCGAACGCGGAGACCACACCATCTTGCAGAGGGAGGTGGATGTCTGCGGCAGTCTAAACTCTGTGGCTGAATCACTCACTGAACAGCCGGGGACCCAGAACACAGCTTTCCAATTGGCTCAGACACGCGGACAGCGGAATCAGAGATCCACACAGCACATATTAAGGTCAGATTTCGCCTGGGATAAGGTGAGGTCTCCTGCCCCTCAGAACAGAGACGTGCACACTGTGGGAACTGGGCTGTGGGAAAGCTGCCTCTGGAGAGGTCCACAGAGGTGGGGCATGGCGTGATCCCTAAGTGTGGAGGCAAACTCTCCCAGCTGCTGACAGAGGAGAGCTCTGGAAAATGACTCGTTTTAATCTGAGGCAGAGGGACAGCCTGGGAGTTATTATAGTGTCCCGGCTGCAAAATCCCCCCAAACCGGTTTTGAGAACCACAGAGTAACAGGACCTGAGCACAGCCTAGAGAGGTCCTGTGCTTTGTCTCAGAGATCAGTTCCGAAACACTGCCACCCAGTGGATGACGCACAAATTGACTCTCGCATAACCACAATAGAATAAAGAGATTAAAACATCAACAGTGCAACACAGGGAACTGCAATACCTTCCCTACTGGGAAACAGAAGTGCCAAGCAGAATAATAGTGGAAGTGAATGACGATTCTATTTTTTTTTCTTTTTTAAATATTTTTCTTTATTTTTCATTTTTACATATTTTAATTAAAAGACTATTTTTTTTCTTTCCCCTCAATTGATTTTACCTTTTCAATTATTACATTTTTGTTTTCAACTAGTATTGTTACTACTAGTGTTTTACCTTTTAGGAAAAAAACAAGTGTCATTTTGTTTTCTCTTTATTTTACATTCTATTTTCATCTTTCCTTTAGCATAATTTTACTCCAACTCAACTCTACCTTTATGCCAACATTTTCCTCCTAACTTTCCCCATTTTCTTGTCTTGTTTCTCTTTCCCTTTTCCAACTTTAGATTCTCCCTATTCTTTCTCTTTACCTGGTTAAAATTTCACCCCTCTTATATATCTAATTTCAAATCCCCTACTATAGGTCCATACAAACCTCTCTCTTCTTGTCTTCACAAGCCAAAAAGTTGTTTTTTCTCTATGTCCTTTTGTTGTTATTTGCCTGAACAGTGATTATATCGATTTTTTGAAATTTTTTGTGAGATTGTTTTAGCTTATTCTACTTGTTTTATTTTGCTTGCTTTGTTTTCTACCTCTCTTTTCGCTTGCCTCCCTCGATACCAGTTGTTTTTTGCAGTTTGTATTAATCTCTAGGTACTGGTTGCTGGCCTTTACTAGGATTAGTGACTGTTCTATTGGAGTTTTCTCCTGACATCTATATTTTGTTCCCCTTTTCTCTCTTATCCACTTTCTGTTCTCTCTGACTTTGTTTCTCTTTCTCTTTTCTTTTTCTTCTTCTCCTTTATTTTATTTTATTTTATTTTATTTTATTTTTTTGTTCATTTAGTTATTTATATTTTCTCCCTCTCTCAATCTGATTTTGGCACTTCTTTCCTTTCTTTTTCCCTCATTTTTCTCTTCTTCTTTCTCTACTTACCCCTAATTTGTCTTTCATTGGTGGTCACCCTATTGGTGATTATTAACATCGTGAATACATTTCTGTTCAGTGCCTTGTGTGCTGTACTGGGTCATGTTGTAGTTTGTGCCTTTGAATCAAAGGAGAGAGAACTACATAACAAGACACCTGGAGAAGAAAAACCATTGGCAGAAGAAGAAACAGGCCACATACGAAAGATAGCCAGGTATCACCAGAAAATGAAGTAAACTAAATAGAAGCAGAAATAAGCCTGCCAGAGAAAGAGTTCAGAGAAATGATCATAAGGTGGATGAAAAGAATGGAAGAAAAAATCGACAATCTGAGTA
This sequence comes from Lasiurus cinereus, assembly GCA_011751065.1. NCBI lineage: Eukaryota > Metazoa > Chordata > Mammalia > Chiroptera > Vespertilionidae > Lasiurus > Lasiurus cinereus. Next base: position 40,455,026 of record JAAGEH010002534.1, on the reverse strand, counting down.
AGAGTCAAGAGGAAATGAAGAAGAAGCATGAAGAAATGTACAAAGAAATAAAAAATGACATCACTGCTTTAAAGAACTTAATAAAAAGCATCAAAAGTAGACTAGAAGAAGCAGAGGACCGCATCAGTGAGCTAGAAGACACGGTAGGAAAAAATACCCAAGTACAGCAGCTTCTAGAAAAAAAAATTAAAAAGCAAGAGGAGAGCCTAAAGGAACTTTGGGATAACATGAAAAAAAACAACATTCGCATAATTGGAGTTCTAGAAAGAGTGGAAACTGAGCAAGGATTAGAGAACCTGTTTGAAGAAATAATGACAGAAAATTTCCCCAATATAGTAAAGGAAAAAACCAACAAATCCAAGAAGCTCACAGAGTCCCAAGCAAAATGAACCCCACAAAACTGACACCAAGGCACATTATAATTAAACTGGCAAACAGCAACGACAAAGCAAGAATCTTTAAAGTGGCCAGAGAGAAACAGAAAATTACCCACAAAGGAACCCCCATAAGACTAGCTACTGATTTTTCAACAGAAACTCATCAGGCCAGAAGAGAATGGAATGAAATATAAAAAGTCATGCAAAGGAAGGGTCTGAATCCAAGAATACTGTACCATGCAAGGCTTTCAATCAAAATTGAAGGTGAAATCAGAAGCTTCCCAGACAAAAAAGGACTAAGGGAATATATTACCACCAAACCAGCAATGCAAGAAATGTTAAAGGGTCTGCTGTAATAAAAAGAAATAGGAAGCGAAGAAGGAACTCTGGGCTAAAGACTAAAAATGGCGACGGATAAATACCTATCAATAATAACTTTAAATGTAAATGGATTAAATGCTCCAATCAAGAGACATAGGGTAATCGATTGGATAAGAAAACATGATCCACATATCTGCTGTCTACAAGAAACCCATCTCAGGAAAAGAGATGCACACAGATTTAGGGTGAAGGGATGGAAGATGGTACTTCAGGCAAATGGAAATGAAAAAAAAAGCTGGAGTTGCAATACTTATATCTGACAAATTAGATCTCAAAGTGAAGGACATAACAAGAGATAAAGATGGCCACTTCATAATACTAAAGGGAACAATCCAACCAGAAGATATAACTCTGGTAAACATATACGCACCCAATATAGGAGCACCTAAATACATAAAAAAAACTCCTGGAGGGTATTAAGGGAGAGATTGACAGCAATACAATCATAGTAGAAGACTTTAATACCCCACTGTCACCATTGCACAAATCCTCTAAACAAAAAATCAGCAAAGAAACATCAATCGTAAATGACTCACTAGACCAGATGGAATTAATTGACATCTTCAGAACATTTAACGCCAAAGCCACAAAATATACATTCTTCTCCAGTGCACATGGGTTATTTTCAAAGATAGATCGTATGTTGGGTCATAAGAAAAGTCTCTTCAAATTCAAGAAGATAGAAATCATATCAAGCATTTTCTCAGACCACAGTGGCATAAAACTGGAAATCAACTATAATAAAAACAATAGAAAGAAATCAAACACATGGAGACTAAACAGCATGCTATTAAACAATGACTGGATAACCAGAGAGATCAAGGAAGAAATAAAAACATCATGGCAACAATTGACAATGACAACACAACAATACAAAATTTATGGGACACAGTGAAAGCAGTCTTTAGAGGGAAGTTCATAGCTCTACAAGCCTATTGCAAAAAACAGAAAACAATGCTAATAAATTACCTAACCCTACAACTCAAAGAGCTAGAATGAGAGCAACAAGAAAATCCCAGTGTACTCAGAAGGAAGGAAATAGCGAAGATCAGAGCGGAGATAAACAACTTGGAGACCAAAGAAACAATTCAAAAGATCAACAAAACCAAGAGCTGGTTCTTTGAAAAGATAAACAAGGTTGATGGACCTCTTGCCAGGCTAACCAAGAAGCAAAGAGAGAAGACTCAAATAAACAAAATCAGAAATGAAAGAGGAGAAATAACAACAGACCCTTTGGAAATACAAAGGATTGTTATAAAATACTATGAACAATTCTATTCCAACAAATTGGACAACCTGCAAGAAATGGACATTTTCCTAGAAAAATATAACTTTCCAAAACTCAATGAGGAGGAATCTAAACATCTCAATAGTCCTATAACTATGGAAGAAATTGAAGCAGTCATCAAAAAGCTTCCAGCAAATAAAAGCCTGGGACCAGATGGCTACACAGGAGAGTTTTACCAAACATTCAAGGAAGAATTAAAACCTATCCTCCTCAGACTATTAAAAAACATTCAAGAAGAAAGAAAACTTCCAAAAACCTTCTATGAAGCCAGCATCACCCTAATACCAAAACCATATAAAGACAACACAATGAAAGAGAATTATAGGCCAATATCTCTCATGAACATAGATGCCAAAATACTCAACAAAATTCTAGCAAATCGGATCCAGCAGTACATCAGAAAGATCATACACCATGACCAAGCAGGATTCATCCCAGGAATGCAGGGATGGTACAATATCCACAAATCAATAAACGTAATACATCACATAAACAAATTGAGAGATAAAAATCACATAGTCATATCAATTGATGCAGAAAAAGCATTTGGCAAAATCCAACACTCTTTCTTGATAAAAACTCTCAGCAAAGTGGGAATAGAAGGATCATACCTCAACATCATAAAAGCCATATATGATAAACCCACAGCTAACATCATACTCAATGGGCAAAAACTGAAACCATTTCCCCTAAGAACAGGAACAAGACCGGGATGCCCACTCTCACCTCTCCTATTTGACATATTACTGGAAGTATTAGCCATTGCAATTAGACAAGAAGAAGAAATAAAAGGCATCCAAATTGGAAAAGAAGAAGTAAAGCTGTCCTTATTTGCAGATGACATGATACTGTACGTAAAAAACCCAAAGGACTCCATTCCAAAACTAATTGACTTAATTAATGAATTTGGCAATGTAGCAGGATACAAAATTAATGCTAAGCAGTCTGTGGCATTTCTATATACAAATAGTGAAATTACAGAAAGAGAGACTAAAAAAGCAATCCCATATACCGTCGCACCAAAAAAATTAAGATACCTAGGAATAAACCTAACTAAAGAGGTAAAAGACCTATATGCAGAAAACTACAGGACACTGAAAAAAGAGATAGAGGAAGATGTTAACAGATGGAAGAGCATACCATGCTCATGGATTGGGAGAATCAGCATCATCTAAATGTCCATACTACCCAAAGCAATCTATAGATTCAATGCACTACCCATTAAAATGCCAACAACATATTTCACAGACCTACAAATAATTCTTCATAGATTCATCTGGAACAAGAAAAGAACACGAATATCTACAGCAATTCTGAGAAAGAAGAATAAAGTAGGTGGGATCTCAATACTAGATTTCAAGCTATATTACAAAGCAACTGTTCTCAAAACAGCCTGGTACTGGCACAAGAACAGGCATATAGACCAATGGAATAGAATAGAGAACCCAGATATCCACCCAAACCACTATGCTCATCTAATATTTGACAAAGGAGGCATGAACATTCAATGGAGCCAAGATAGCCTCTTCAATAAATGGTGTTGGGAAAATTGGACAGATACATGCAAAAAATTGAAACTGGACTACCAACTTACACCAAATACAAAAATAAACTCAAAATGGATACAGGACTTAAACATTAGAAGGGAAACCATAAAAATACTAGAGGAATCCACAGGCAGCACAATCTCAGATATATGCCAAAAGAACTTCTTCACTGATACTGCTCCAAAGGGAATGGAAGCTAAAGAAAAAATAAACAAATGGGACTACATCAAAATAAAAAACTTTTGCACAACAAAATAAACCATCAACAAAACAACAAGAAAGCCTGCTGTATAGGAGAACACATTTGCAAATGTTATCACTGATAAAGGTTTAATCTCCAGAATCTACAGCCAACTTATACAACTTAATAAAAGGAAGACAAACGATCCAATAAAAAAATGGGCAACGGACCTAAATGAACCTTTTCAAAAGACGACAGAAGGAAGGCCAAGAGACACACGAAAACATGTTCAAAGTCACTAATCACCTGAGAAATGCAAATCAAAACGACAATGCGATACCATCTTACACCGGTCACAATGGCAATCATCAACTAATCAACGAATGACAAGTGTTAGCGAGGATGAGGAGAAAAAGGAACCCTTGTGCACTGTTGGTGGGAATGCAGACTGGTGCAGCCACTGTTTTGAACAGTATGGAGTTTCCTCAAAAAACTAAAAATGGATCTCCAATTTGACCCTGTAATCCCACTCTTAGGAATTTATCCTAAGAAATCACAAACACCAATCAGAAAGGATTTATGCACCCCTATGTTCATAGCAGCACAATTTACAATAGCTAGTATTTGGAAACAGCCTAGGTGCCTGTCAGCAGATGAGTGGATCAGAAAACTGTGGTACATCTACACAATGGAATTCTATGCTGCCATTAAAAAGAAGGAATTCTTACCATTTGCAGTAACCTGGTTGAAACTGAGAACCTTATGCTTAGTGAAATAAGCCAGTCAATGAAGGAGAAGCATCACATGATCTCACTAATTTATGGATAATAAAGAACATTATAAACTGATGAACAAAAGGATAGATACAGAAGCAGTAAAGCATCAGACTGTGAAATTACAGCAGGAAGATTAAAATCAGGTGAGGTAGATAAGAGATCAATCAAAGGACTTGTATGCATGCATATAAGCATAATCAATGAACATAGACACTGGAGTGTTGGGGTACGCCTGGGAGGGAGGGGGCGCAATGGGGAGATATGTATAAAAAATTAATAAAAAAAGTGATAAGGGGCAATAACCCAGTGATTTGTGTCCAGCACACCTGTGGCCTACAACTAGGGTGAGGTGGGGGAGAAGTGTAAAGACAATAAGCCAGTCCACAGGCACTGTTCAGATTTCATTATGTTCTTTCAAAACATTTTCCCTACATGATATTACCCATGAATCTAGAGTCCCTTGAATGTGATATGAAATGTTCGGTGATTTTCTAAGGGCTTTTCAGATTACCCTGCTTTGGGTGAGTTCTTGGCCTTGTCAGCATCTATAAACCTTGCTGTGAGAAGGAGCATGAAGCAACCTCACTTCAGAGAAGGGAGCTGAGAATATTCTACATGAAACTATATTGAATCAATAAACTCAAGGCTCATAATATAAAGTCAAATGCTGAAGCTATGAGGAGTGTAAGTAACAATTATAACAAGTACAGTCTTATCTTCTCAGTGGATTCTGACTGTGTGGCTGCATTATCACCTAGTCTGTGGACTAAAGTTTGAAATGCTGACAATGAGTCATCCAAGAAAGGTTAAATTATTTCTTTAAGAAGCCAAATGAGTATGGGATATTTTAGGAAGAATTTCCCCCAACTGGTATAATTTTGATAATCTGTGCTTAAAGTAGTAAAGTACCATTGCCTGGTGATTTGCTTTTTGTCAATTAGCTTGTTTTCTACCCATGCAAAATCAACTGAGGTATTTATTGCATCATTAGAGGAGCTCTGAGTAGGCACTATCCCCGGAATTTATTTTCAGATGTAAATTGTTTTGGAGAACATTTTGCTCACTCTTCTGAGGACAAATGGTAGATTTGGACTGTTATATATGCTCAAAAACAAACTGAAAATACGCATAACATTTAAGATAATTACATAGTGCAGCTTTCGATTTTGCCTTATTATAAATATGCTTTCACCTCTTCTTTGCATTCATCCCAGAATAGATGGTAGTTTATTTGAAGTCAGACTATGTCTAACTCATTTTGTGTCTTGTGCAGCACCTAAAGGAAATGGCTAACACTATTAATGTTCTCAACATCAGCAGTGGGAAGGAACCATTAGTAGGAAACTTTAGCCTGGTCCTCATATAGAGATCCTAAATTTAAAACCAAGAAGGCCTATCTCTGATTGGAGTACCCACATAGGTGAGTTTTTTACACTTTATGAAACATAGAACTGTGCTTAAAACATGGTCAAATACATACAGAGCCTAATTTTATTTAATAGAATATTCATAATTAATAGCCATTTTTGGTACCACACATATTTTGTTCTAAACCTCTAAATATCTTGAAATAACATTAAGTAGGAAGGTTTTCCTTCTTTTATTAGAGTGCATCCAGAGAGAACTGTCTGAGATGATGAAGACATGAAACCAAGCTTTAAGGGAATGCTCACTTAGCTAGAAGAAAGTAAATCCAAATGCCATATTTGAAGAACTATCATGCAAAAGAAAGAGGAAAAAGTGTTTCTCTTCGTTATTTAATCTGGTGAAAGTAGAGTTAATAAGTAAACCACAGCCTGGACAGTGTTGCGCTGTAGTTGAGCATTGATCCATGAACCAAGGGTCAGGGTCCTATTCCCTGGGTTAGGGCACATGCCGAGGTTTCAGGCTCAATTCCCGGCAGAGGGCGTGCAGGAGGCAGCTGAACAATGATTCTAATATTGATGTTACTATCTTTCTCTCTCCCTCTCTCTTCCTGTCTCTGAAATTAACAAATACACACAAAAATAAGTGAACCATATTACAGAGGCAGAGAAATGCAGGTGTGTGATAATGGTGGTGGTAGTGGTGTGTGTATGTGTGTGTGAGAGAGACAGACAGAGACAGAGAGTGACTACAGAGGCAAAGAAGCAATGAACAGACTGTCATGCTACAAAGAGAAGGCAAGGAAGGTTGAAGGGGACAGGGACTGTAAGAAATCAACCGAAGGACTTGTATGCATGTTTGTAAGCATAGCCAATGGATACAGGGCATTGGCAGTGGGTGGGGGGATAGAGACAGGCGAGGGCATGTACTGGGGGGTGAAGAAGGCTGGGGGAGGGCAATAGGGAAATAAATAAATACATAAATACATAAATAAATAAATAGAGTCTGAAGAGAGAGGAAAATAAAAAGAGAGAAAAAAGGGAGTGAGAAAGATGGTCTTCTTTCAGACTTTCCATTAATGAATTTTGAAAGTGATTCCTGCAACTACTGAAGGATTACAGTAGATGACATTTAAAGTCCTTTCCAGATTTCATGATTCCATGTCTGGGTGCTTATTTTACTCAGAAGAGAGTGAATGATTGACAAACATAATGACTCAGCTCCAAATGGAATTTTATTATCAACTTTTGTTGTCAAAGCTATTCAACCTCCAGCATCTTAAAAAACAAAAAACAACCAAACAAAAACCGATAGAAGCACACAGACAATAAGTCTCCTTGAGCGTCCATCAATCAAACAGCAGTGTATTTTCTTCTGCTCCACAGACACAAGTCTGATATTTTCCTTCAGCAGTCATTGCAGATATGCTGACCAACACTCACACAAACTAATTTAAATACAAATAACATAATCTGGATCTTGGGAATAGGTTCACATTACCTCCTGTGCTGCACCTTAGTTCTTCCAGATCCCATTGCACATTACCTGCACCTGTTATTGGCCCAACAGCTTGTTTATTTTTTGTGCAGAGAAATTTCCTCTCAAGTTTGGACTGAGGGTGACTTCACCATCTTGAAGAATGAGGTCTTTAGTACAGCACAAATAATGGGTTACTCCTGAAAAATAAATCATGGCTTAGAGCAGTGGTCGGCAAACTGTGGCTCATGAGCCACATGCGGCTCTTTGGCCCTTTGAGTGTAGCTCTTCCATAAAATACCACAGCCTGGGCAAGTCTATTTTGAAGAAGTGGTGTTAGAAGAAGTTTAAGTTTAAAAAAATTGGCCCTCAAAAGAAATTTCAGTGGTTGTACTGTTGATATTTGGCTCTGTTGACTAATGAGTTTGCTGACCACTGGCTTAGAGATCGGTAAGCTATTTAGTTTGATATGGGCTATGAGTCTCCCTTATCTGTTAATCCTATGATCCCAGGGGTATCTACCTCCATTGACAGTGATAACAGATTTCCATAAGGAGGCACTGGGCATGTCATGGAGCACTGAGTCATGTCCATTATCTGCCTAAAACTTTGTTTCTAGCCCATTTGCTTTGATGAAACTTTGACATTATTTTCTTCTTTGTTTAAAGATTGGAGGTCAGAAACCATTAAGTTTACAGACACACAGAACCTATTTATCTATTGACTACTATTCAGAGCAGAATAGGCACTTTGAAAACTGAAATTCCAACATTATAGAATATAATAAAGATGAGACATGACAGTCAACAACTCGTTAGCACTTCCAGATCTATCAGAGACAATGGATCTACCTGTCATTCTCCAATGAACCAAGCCTTAATCTTTCTAAAATAAGCTCATGTCAGTGCTTTAATCATCCATCAGCCACATTAGATTGTCTTCCCAGAGTCAGTTTTCTCTATGTGTATACATTCTAATGGAGAAGGCAGGACTCCTTCATCAGCAGGACCCAGTGGATTGTCATGTGTGGGTAATAGACACATACCATACATGAATATGAATAAGTAACAAGTGTGTGTGTTTTTTAATATATTTTATTGATTTTTTACAGAGAGGAAGTGAGAGAGATAGCATTAGAAACATCGATGAGAGAGAGGCATTGAAATTATTGAAATGTCAAGTTGATGTATGTTAAATATTTTACTTTCTATTTTAAATTTTAAAATATTAAAATCACAGACATAATGCACATAACAGACATTTATGGACCTCTTCCACCCAGATTAAATAAATGTAAACATTTCATCATATTTTTTCCACATCAATCATTTAAAGAAATAAAATACTACTCTCAAACCCCAGTAACCTCACAGGTTTCTTTCTTTCCACAAGTTATCCTTATTTTTTAGACATGAATATCACTTTCATGTGTGTCTTTATACTTTTTACATCTGCAAATACCATAAATCTAAAATGTTAGTTTTAACCTTTGGTTAATATTATTACATTCTAATACTTTCCTACAACTTACCTTTTCACTCATTAATTTTTAGACTTACACCTTTTGGTACCTGTAACTTCCCACCATTCATGTTAGTTGCTATCTAGTATTCCAATTTACTTTTCCATTTCTCTAGGAAAGAACAGACATATATATACATGGGCTAAGGATCCACAATGTGCATGTGCACTGGATCACTAGAGCACATGTCTATGAGTGGCACTGCCAGCCACAGGACGTGTATTCATATCTTTCCCTTGACCAGAGCTAAATGGCTCTCTAAATTTACAATCTCTTTGAAGCATGAACAAAAATACTACCTCCTTTTGCAAATTTATATGTCCTAGTTTTAAATTAGTATTTTTGTAATTACTTATAGGGTTGAGTATATTAGCTCTTCTGATTTCCTCTTTAGGGAATGGTCTAATTTTTGCCCTTTTGAGAGGAAGCAGGGTGGGGAGGTGATGTGTCATTTTTGTATTTATATAGAGAAGTTCTTTACATAGACTGGAAACCTAGCCTTCATTTTCCAAGAGTTAACTGTAAACTTCTTCCATTTGCTGCTTTTCTCTTAAACTTTCTTTAGTTGTCACTTGTCTAGTAGTAGTTGTAAATTGTAACAAAGCTTTTATTTTATGATTTTTGCTTTGTTTCTTATTGAATCTTATTGCTACTATAATACTAAATTACATTCTCCTATATTTCTCCCATACATTTTAAAGTTTTTCACTTGATATTTTGGTTCATCACTTACTAGTTGTGTGACTGTGCAAGACACTTTGACCTCTTTACTGAGTTTTTTTATTTGTGAAAAAGAATGGTAATATTACCTACCTCATATTGTCATTATAAGGTGAAAAAGAGTTAACATATATAAACACTTAAAACCGTACCTGGAACATAGGAAAGGCTACATAAGTGTTGGCTATTATTAATATTAAGAGAAGTATTACAACAGCAGTAAAAGTACTTGTATGCTAAGGTCTTTGTTGTGTTTAAAAGAATAATACAGAAATATTGGATGATTATAGACTATTAGAAATATTTATAGTATGATATATATAAAACACATAAATTAAGATAATTGCAAATTTAAAGGTAAATTGAATAAATTAATCTTTGGAAAAAACATTATAAAATTAGATTAAAATGAACAGATATGAAAAAATGATACTGAAAAGTTTAAAACAAATGGCTAGAAATATAAACTATAAAAATGTTAACCTAAAGAATAATGTTAACCTAAAGAAACTTGCCTACCAACAGTTATATCAAGCAAAATATAATTAAAGCAAAATGTATTAGTAAGGATAAAAAGGAATACTATATAAAAAGGAAAGAAAAATCCACTAAATAGATATAATCATAACTCATTAACCACTTAACTTTAAAATATACAAAACAAACCTTGATAATATTATTAGGAGAAAACTAACAAAACTATAACAATAGTGTGAAATATTAACATGTTTGTATTAGAAACTGAGACAAAGCTCAAAATCTCTAATAAGGCTTTTAGGAGGTTTAGACAACAAATCAGCAAGACTACTAATCCTATGACTTTAGATAAGTCTATACTTTCTAAATAGACAATATTTATAGGTTTTGAGTATACATTGTTTATAAAATTAGACCATGTTACAGTTTTAATATATTTCAGAAAATTGTAGTTATACAAATATATTTGCTGACCAAATATGAAGTATATAGGTTTAGAAACCCAAAAACATAGTCCTAAGTAACTTATGTTTAAAGTGAAACAAAATCTATTTAGAATTGAACCACCGCAAAAGCATTACATTAAAAAAAAATAGTGAGATGCACCTAAAGCAGTATGTGAAGGTAAATTTATAGTCTTAAATGCATTTGCTTTAAAAAATAGAATAAAATTTGGAAATAAGTTAGTTAAATAATCAACTCATAAACTAGGGTAAGAATATTGTAAACCTGAATAAATTATAAAAAAGAAAACAATAAGGAAAAAAAGCAGAAATTCATCAATGAAAACAAAGGTAGAGAGAAGCAACAAACCAGCCTTATCTCCCAAAACCTGTTTTAAATTAAGTGGAAGATTCATTGTGAAAAGAATTTATCCCCCTAATTAACTTGACAAGTGCATCTTAATATGTGCTTTTCTCACTGTAGACAGTCAGGGAGCAACTGGAGTCTCCCCCATTGGTCAAGATGGCATAGGGGGAAGTTCTTACATGGAACAAGCCAAACTTAGACAGATGAATGGATAGGACCAGAACACTTCCAAAACTAGCAAAATGATAGAATTAAAAAAACAAAACCCTCCCTATCCTTGTAAGAACCTGGGGCTTGAGCAGAACGGAGAGATGGTCTTTGAGATGGGTGTCCACCATTATCCTAGCATCTGAATAAACCTCTTTCATTTTATACAAGCACCGGTCTCATGAGTTTGTTTTTTGTTGGGGTAGGCAGCTGAACCCATTTGTTCAGTTAAACTTTTTTTTAAATTAATTTTTATTAATTTTTTATATATATCTCCCCATTGCCCCCCCTCCCTCCCAGGCATACCCCGACCCCCCAGTGTCTGTGATCATTGGTTATGCTTATATGCATGCATACAAGTCCTTTGATTGATCACTTATCTACCTCACCTAACTTTAATCTTTCTGCTGTAATTTCACAGTCTGATTGATGCTTTATGATTTTTGTCCTTCTTAGAATTATCAGTCTACTCCCTTTTTGTGCTCCTGATTCTATTATATTCACCAGTTTATTCTGTTGATCAAATTTTTAATTCACTTTATTTTTAGATTCACTTGTTGATAGACATGTATTTGTTGTTCATAATTTTTTGTCTTTTACCTTTTTCTTCTTCCTCTTCTAAAAGAGTACCTTTCAGCATTTCATATAATACTGGTTTGGAGTTGATGAACTCCTTTAGCTTTTTCTTCTCTGTGAAGGTCTTTATCTTCCCTTCAATTCTGAATGTTAGCTTTGCTGGATAGATTATTCTTGGTTGTAGGTTCTTGCTGTTCATCACGTTGAATATTTCTTGCCACTGCTGTCTGGCCTGCATCGTTTCTGTTGAGAAATCAGCTGACAGTCATATGGGTGCTCCCTTGTAGGTAATGAACTGTTTTTCTCTTGCTGCTTTTAATATTCTCCCTTTGTCTTTTGCTCTTGGTATTTTAATGATGATGTGTCTTGGTGTGGTCCTCTTTGGATTCCTTTTATTTAGGGTTCTGTGTGCTTCCTAGACTTGTAAGTCTATTTCTTTTACCAGATGTGGGAAGTTTTCAGTCATTATTTCTTGAAATAGGTTTTCAGTATCTTGCTCTCTCTCTTCTTCTGGCACCCCCACAATTCTGACTTTGGTACGCTTGAAGCTGTCCCAGAGGCTCCTTACATTATCTTCCCATTTTTGGATTCTTTTCTCTTCTTGCTTTTCCAGTTGAATGTTTTCTGCTTGTTTATATTTCAAATTTTTGACTTGATCCTTGTCTTTCTCTAGTCTGCTTTTAGGACTCTGTATAATAGTTTTTATTTCAGTCAGTGTATGTTTAATTTCTAGTTGGTCTTTTTTCATCTTTAGTTGGACCTTTTCCATCTCCTCTTGGGTCTCACTAAATTTATCCATCTTTTCTAGCATATTCTTGAAAAACCTTATAAGCGTGGTTTTGAACTCTATATCCAGTCGTTTTTTTTCCTCCATTTATTTTGTTTGTAATCCCTTCCCTTGTCTCAGCATTTTCACTATGACGGGGAAACTTCTGTGTTGAATTCAGCCTTATGATACCAGACGTGCAAAGCCGCAGAAGCCTCTGTTGAGCTTGGGAGAGATGGAGTCTCAGGGCTTAAGGGACTGCCTTGCCTTCCAGTCGGCCCCGCCCTCCACGGCCCCTGAGTCTCACGTGACTTGGTAATGGCTGGAGCGGTCCTTGTGTTCGTGCGCCTGCAGTGCCTCTAACCTCTGCCTTTCCAGCTCCCCTGCGCACCAGGACCACACGAGTCTAGGTCTCCAGGGTTTCGTCCGAAACAGGGGTTTAGTGAAGTTAGAAGTGGCACAGTTGGGAGGGTCTGTCTCCCGCCAACTTGCAAAAACCAGCGGCACAATCAGCAGTCTGTCCTGCGCGCAGTGCCGTGCGCGCCACCAGGCCTTTGATCTTTTGCGACTCCCCTAAATTTCCGTACATTTCTCCCTTTTCACAGTCCAAACTCCCCCCGTATAAGTTTCGGCTGGATCTGGGGTTTAGTGTCGTAGGATAAGGGGTTCAATGCCTTTGAGAATCCAAGATGGCGGCATAGGTAAACACCTACACTGCTGCCTCGCACAACAATTTCAAAACTACAACTAAAAGACAGAACGAACATCATCCAGAACCACAGGAAGCTGGCTGACTGGAAGTTCTACAACTAGAGGGAAAGAGAGGGGCTCACGGAAACCCAGAGGAGCTGCAAAAAGCTGAAGAACGGAGACATGCGTGGAGAGAGAGGGTACCTGGATGATGTTCGTTCTGTCAAAAGACACAGCTGCAGGACCTCTCTTGAAGTCCCCCATATCCAAATTTCTCTTCACTTTATAAAGACTATCCTATGCATCATGTTTGGGAGTGATGGCTCTCTCCTAGATTTATCAAAGATGAAATTTGTTTTTCACATTCAATTTTCTGTGATTTTAATAATGACTTAGAAGAGGCCGGTAACACCATTTTTGGTGTGCCATTTAAAAAGTAAAATTTAGGATTTAATTTTTAAGATAAAATTTACTAATGGTACAGCATCAACATCAAATCTAAAAACTCAACAACCTTGGATTTATTGAAATCAAAATCTTGTCCAGTAATATCAAATCTTATAAGCATCAAATAGATCTAGCTCATCTTCTTCAGTTACCATTTGCAAATCAGGGGTACCATATGTAATAGCCTGATTGTTTGAAATTTATTTTACAGACAATATCATTAAGATTTGCAATAGGAGCACTTTTCTCACCTGGGATTACTTGTAGAACATCACTCTTTCAACTGTAACAGGTTTAACATAACACCTAACAGAAAATGGATGGAACTAGAAAAAAGGCAGCTCTGTGACTCTCTCCCTACTGTTAACCCTTACAGGGAGGAAAACAGAATTTGCCAAAACATATTGGTAGGAAGCAAGGCTTCTTTATTAACTTATTTTCTGGGATTGTTCAAGGGGATAAGAGCAGTGATACCAACTGAGTATATTTTAGTATAACAGCTTTAAGAGCACACAGGCCAGGAGTAATACTGAGGAAAACCAAGACACTTGAAAATTTATGCTTTAAGTAAGCACCAGAACAACCTATTATTTAATTTAGTCACACCAAGACTAGTTGCTTCATTCAGTGTACCCAATTTCACATGTAAATTTTTTCTATTTATAATCTTACCAGTTCTTTTTTTATCCCTTCACTCATTTATTCATCAAACAATTTTTTTGTGCTAAGCATAGATTACTACCTTTGAGTAGAGCAGAGGAGCATTTTAATTCAAATCAACTTTCCCTAAAAGAGTGTGAATCTCTAGACTTAAAAGCAGCCTGAAGCCTCCAACCAGCCTTTGATGAATGGTGTAATAGACATATGCTTTAGCCGAATATTTTATAAAACCAAGAACGTGTCATTAATATAATATGAAGAATAGAAATGATGTCCTGTATTCCTTTTTCCCAACCAACAACTAGTGTCATCACATACTTAGTACATTCTCAATGAATATTCATTAAAAGAAAAGGTATGTATATCTGTGTATATTTACATACTTATAAATATGTCATAGGTAAACTAGTTTATCATGCCATATGTCAACTATATTAATTTGAATAATGAATTATTATGTAAGAAGTATTTCTATGATAAATCATAATTATAGTAGCATAAAAAGCAAATACAGTGATACCTCGAGATACGAGTGCCCTAACATACGAGATTTTTGAGATACGAGCTGTCGAGCGAGCGATTCTTGCTTTGAAATACCAGCAACATTTGAGATAGGAGTAATTGCGCGGATCGGCTGGCTGCACATGACCCACCAGTTTACCGCAACTTGAGCGTCTCATGGTTTCCCACGCCTCAAGGTTACGGAATGAATTAAACTCGTATCTCGAGGTACCACTGTAGTATATATCTAAGAGGCTAATGGGGGGTAATTCTTCATCCATATAGAGGTCAGGGTGACATTATTCACTTATTAAGAAAATAGTTATTTGTCATATTCAAGGAAACCAATTTTTTTCCCCAGAGATTGGACAATATATTTTCTTCAATAAATGCTTTGGGTCTGTACAAATACTAATTACTTGAAAGTGCCAGAATTCTCTGGAAATCAATTTGACTAGTCCTGTCTCTTGGCAGGTGACAAAACATGTTTATTTGCTCAAATGTCCTAGTTACTAATATCAGCTGGTAATGGCTCTGTTAAAGCCACTGGCACAAAATTCCTAATTGAAGGAATCTGCCTAAAAACTGATGAATATATTACTTTTCATATTGGACTTTATTCAAAATGTTTGGTATTGAAATACGGTTTTCTATAAGAGTCTTGGTTGGAAAACAAAACAAACAAAAATAATAAAACAGCCAAAAAAAGATAGAACAAACTAGAGGAAGGAGAGGAATGGCTATTTAAGTAAATAAAGGAAAGTCTCAAAGAAATTAACTGAAGTTGGGTTTCATGAAAACTGTACTTAAAATCTGGGAACTCAGGAATCAATTTTCTCTCTCCCTCTCCCTCTCCTTCTCCCTCTCCCTCTCCTTCTTTCCTTTCCTCTCTTTCTCCTCTCCCTCCCTCCCTTCCTTTGCTGTGTGTGTGTGTGTGTGTGTGTGTGTGTGTGTGTGTGTGTGAGACAGACGGTGGGGGGTAGGGGGGGCGGTTCTGGCAGCATGGTCTCACCTCTTCTTGTTCCCTGCAGTTCTGTTGTAACTTCATCACTGCATACTAGCTTCTGCCAGCTCTTACAATGATTCCATTTTACTAAATAAAATGGGTTGATTACAGAAACATACAATTGTTTCTCCCATAGGAAGCAAATATATATAGTTGAAATCATGATTTTTGTCAATGTTTCTATTGTGCTTAATTGATTTCAGAATACTATTTTAGAGTTAGCCATGTTTATCTTCTTTAGAGTTCAAACTAGCATGTCTATAAGGCTTCTAGAAAGAAAGTCAAGGGAGATCAAGGTATGACCTCTGTCACCGACAGATAGCTAGATAATGAATATCCAATGGAGACCATTTTCTAAAACATTCATTTTTTATTTATTACAGTTAAAGAATAAGAAATAAAAGGGATTATAAGACAAAACTAAAGTCACATATTGGACTCATTGATAGAAAAGTAGACTGGAATACCAGCATTCTGGTCTCCCAGACAAATACTTGACTATTCACGGGCCTAACTTTTTAAGATGGACACACAAAGGTCAATAAACAACTTTGTTTGTTGAAATTATGTAATAAATAAAATGTAAATAAAACCTATTAAAATAATAGTTCCTGAAAAATTAAATTGCTATGTTTAATATATTTTAATATATTATTATACTAGAGGCCTGGCACATGAAATTCATGTATGGTTATGGTACCTAGCCTTGGCCTGTGATCAGGGCCATCTTCCTCCAATGCTGGCAGTCGGTCCTGCCCCCTGCCATCACCCATCCCTGGTTCTCCATTCACCATCAGGTGATCTAAGCCTGCCAGCCAGGAAAGGAACTGAGAGGTTGGCCATTCCTGCCCACTCTGTGTGTGGGGTGACCAATAAATAGGGCTGGGGCTTTGACCTTTAATTTCTGACTACAGCTCTGGTCTCTTAGTTCAAATTGTTGATATATAGAGGTAATAAGATGGTCACTGGCTATCCATACTAACTGGCATTTTTGAGATAGGATACCCATCAGTGATCCATCTGCTTAAAAGTACATAGTATAAAATACAGGCCCTTTTGCCAAAGCTGAGGTTGGAGTATTGTGACAGAGAAGGTGGTATGAGGGGTGGACATTCTCAGCTAAACTTACCACCTACAATGATCAAAACTCTCAGAAGTCAAACTCCCTTCTACCATAACAGTTCACATGTCTAAGAGAACAGAAACTATATTAATTCAGGCTTCCTGGTGCTTAAGGCAGATACTCTAGCAGTGGTTCTCAACCTTTCTAATGCTGTGACCCTTTAATACAGTTCTTCATGTTGTGGTGACCCCCAAACATAAAATTACTTTTGTTGCTACTTCATCACTGTAATTTTGCTACTGTTATGAATGGTAATGTAAATATCTGTGTAATGTAAATATCTGGTAATGTAAATATCTCTACAACAGTGTGGGAACCTTTTTCCATGTCCTGTGTGGTTCAGGGTTCCCGGTTCAGGGTTCGGGTTCTGAAGGAGGCTACACGCAAACGAAATGAGAGACTAGAAAATATTAATTTGGAGATATTGGGGGGCCAGGCAGGAGCCTCCCTCTAGTGGAAAGGACTTCCCTTTGCTCTGGCCTTTTTCTCCCTTTTATTAAGGCTTTGGGACATACCCCTAGCCTTTAGGCAGGAAATAACAAAACAGAAATTAACATGAAACAAACAGGTAAAGGTTGCTTCAGCCAACAACGTTTCAACTAAACAGTGAGTAATTAGCTCTGACCTTTCAGAGCAGTTAAGGTTGACCAGCCTTCTGGCCTCCTGTTTACATCCATTTAGTAAGAACAATGTTTGATTTCCGACACAGCAGCAGTTCTCAATCTGTGGGTCATGACCCACAGATTGAGAACAACTAGGAGGGTCACCTAAGACCATCGGAAAACACAGCTATTTACATTACGATTCATAACAGTAGCAAAATTACAGTGATGAAGTAGCAACGAAAGTAATTTTATGGTTGGGGGTCACCACAACATGAAGAACTGTATTAAAGGGTCACAGCATTAGAAAAGTTGAGAACCACTGCTCTAGAGGCAAACTTCCTGAGTCTGAATCTTACTAATTCACTTAGTAGCCTTATGAACTTGGGTAAATTGCTTAACCTCTCTGTGTCTCAGCATCTTCACCTATAAATTAGGAAAATAATTGAACCTATATTTCACTCTGACCAAGATATCTTTCTAAATCACAGATCTGATCCTCTCAAACAAAAAGTGGGTTCCTCCACAAAGCAACAATGGCTCTCTTCCCCTGGTTCCCTCATAGTGCCATGTTCTACTCAAGCGTATGATTCTCAAATGTCCATTCCATAGTATGTATAGCAGGCCAACTAGGGCCATCCACTGCCGGACATTTAGCAATGTCAATAGGTGGCAGACAGCGATAAGCCTGGTTTGGATTATATCAATGCACAGTCCTGGCCTGCTAGAAATACATGTTCTTGTAAAAAGAGAAAGACAAAAGTCAAAAAAAGAAAGGTATGATAAATCACATGGAGAAAAGTGCTATGAGGCAAAACAACGCAGGTCAAGGGAAGAGAAAGGCTGACAAGGAAGGGAGGCATTTTCTCTTTTATATTGTGTGGTCAGTGAAGCCTCCTGATAAGGTTAAATTTGAGCAAAGACCTGAAGCAGACAAGGTGGGGATAAGAGGAGTCCTGCAGAGGGAAATGTTTGGAAGGATGAAGGCAAGAGGGTGCCTGCTGGGTTTGAAGAGGAGAAAGGGTCTGAACTGGGCTGGGCCTTGGGAAACAAATGGAAGAACAGAGAGATGAGGTTAATGAAGCAAGAAAGGCCAGGTAATTCCAGGCCTCCTAGACCTTTGGGAGGACTTGCAATTTTGTTCTGCATGAGGTGCAAAACCACAGGCAGGCTTTGAGTGAGGAGTGCCATTATCTGATCTGGGTTTTAGCAGGTTTATGTTGCTGCTATGTTGAGAATAGCCCTGAGGCTACAACAGAGAGACCAGTTAGAGGTGAATGCCATCATCCAGACCTGAGATGTTCTTTCATGTCCAGGGGAGGCTCCATGTCTCATTTGTCCATATTTTTCTCTAGCTCCCAGCATACAGTCTTGCATGGAGTAAATATCCAGTTACTATTTGTTAAGTAAATGAGGCTTCTGATAGCATTGAAAGAGGGGATCCTAACATGCCACTAGAATAAGAATTTCCAGAGGCCCTCATGGGAGGATGAAATACTTTAGAAAACTTGATTTATGTGGACTCAAACTCCTAAGTTTCCAAGTTTCCATTTCCCCCTTTCCCCCCAAAGAAGAAATGTAGCTGTGCTTCAGCAGAGCTAGAATCAGAGCCAGGGTTCAGTTTTCACTCCATGGTGAATAAGTGTCCAGGTCAGCATCAGGCCAGCTTAATTTGTGGTCCCAGTTGCAATCCATTAGTCCATTGCATGTGGGATCTGCATAGCCATATGGTTATGGAGGGAACGGGGGGTGGAACAAAGCCAAAGGAACCAGAAAGCCAGAACTAAGAGAGTGAACTCCACTGTTTAGGGGTTATGTATTTCCAAACTTTTGCAGGATTGCAGTGGCCCCACCCACTCTGGACAATGATCTCTGTTCCAGGTTTGACTGATAGGCATCTTCCCTATAACACCACCAATTTCCCACCTTTCCCTTTGTCCAGTCCCTTCCCCTAGTGATCTGCAAGGAATAAGCCAGTGGTTCCCTGGAGATGCAAAGTTACAGCTTCCTGGTGAAGCTGTTCAAATGGCCATGCTTATGTCTGGCTTCCCTTTTGCTCCTTCCCTATAATTAATAACCAGCTAATTATAACAGTATCATATCTATGACATTGCAAATATGTTTGTTCTACAAAGAATGCCCTTTATGCCTACTGGGCAGATCAGCTTTTAAAAGTAGCTCAGAAATCATTTTTTTAGCAACCTAGTTAAGAGTCCCCAGGTAGACCCAGGGAACTAGTCTTTTCTAAAAGCTTACCAGATGATTCTAATATGTAGCCAGAGTTGCATAAAAAAAAATCACAAAGAGAAAACAGGGACAACAATTCTCAGAATATATTTGTCTTGGAGCTATTCAGGTTAAGTTCAGAACTCTTTTCTTTGGAGAGAGGAAGGATAATTTTTTAAGAGTTATTTCAGTTAACTTTGCAAATAGCCTCTGCTTCTTTGCCAGAATGAGAATCTGTTGATGTCAGGTGACTGGCAAGGGGACCAAGTTCATTGCCTCAAATCTCCCAAGAATAAAATGGTAATTAATTAGAAGTAAAAATGTGGGCTGGAAAAAATGTTTTTGTGAAGTATGAAATTGGAGCAAGTGAATATATCTCTCCCTTATTTCTGTTACCTTGAATCTGTGAGACCTTTGCCTTGGTATAATTTCTAGAGCTATTTCTTGTTAAAATGTCAGGTATGATTCTGGAATGCCACAAATAAACATTTAAGTTTTAAAGTGTTGCTCAAAGAGAGGTTTAAAGACTGCTTGCTTCAATGTCACTGGGCAGTTCATACAAGGAAGTTTCCTGAGCCCTATACCAGATAGGTGCATAAGAAACTGCCGTGGAGCCAGACATCTCTATTTTATTTAGCTTTTACTTATGCATGCAGGATCAGGGAGTGTTTCAAAGAGATGTTCCTTTCTCAATTAATTTCCCTT
Source organism: Lasiurus cinereus (assembly GCA_011751065.1). Taxonomy (NCBI): domain Eukaryota; kingdom Metazoa; phylum Chordata; class Mammalia; order Chiroptera; family Vespertilionidae; genus Lasiurus; species Lasiurus cinereus. The sequence continues at coordinate 40,434,597 of JAAGEH010002534.1, read as the reverse complement.
GTTTCTTTAGAGTACAGGAAGTGTCAATAGATGGTGTGGGTTCCTCAGAACAATGATAAAAGTTCATGTAAACATCCATTTGCTGTAACACTTTTGGTTCCTGAGGAATGTGGTGGTCCAGTGCAGGTAGAGGCTCCTGTGGGAGGCAGCCCAGACAGCAAACTTACAGTGATAAATATTTGAAATAAGGCTCCTCCTGCTCCAATAATTTGCCATTTTAATATTCTACAGACTTTTTGTTCCAGAGAGTGTTATTGTTTCACAGAAGAGCAAAAATATGTGCTTCATGACTGGGTGTCATTTGGATCAATGAGTTTTGTTTGACTTAGGAAGACCTGCAGGTATTCCCAAAGAGGTTTCAGAAATCAATAAAGCTGCTCTGGCCACTGGTGTGATTCAGTTGGTTGGAGCATCATCCCATACACCAAAAGATCATGATTCCCAGTCAGCACACATACCCAGGTTTTGGGTTCAAACCCCATTGGGAAGGCAACTGATCGATGTTTCACTCTCACATCAATGTTTCTCTTTCTTTCTCCCTCTTCCTCTTTCTCTACAAAAAAAAAAAAATCAAAAGGCAGGAGCAAGTAACATTACTTTAAGGATAATTTGATAAAGAGGAATATAGACAATAACTTAGTGAAGTAACTCATGATCACAAAACTAGTCCTCCCCTTATCAAGCCAATGTCAGAAATTGCACTGCAAAGATTCTCCTTTCACTGAGAATGCCCCGACTGAACCACTCACAGGTCCTACTTTTAAGAAACAAGGAGAAGCTGCAGAAGCAATGAGAAGGGATAGGGCCCACTGCCCATAACTCCCTAGCAGAGACTTAAGGAGGAAAGTAACCAGCCTTGTCTTTGAAACTATAAAAAGAGGCTTTTCTTGTCCTTCTAATCACACACGCATTCACATGGATCAAGTTTATAAGATTTCAGATTTTCATCCACATGTAGAATAGAGCTCATTAATAATTACTTACACAATGAGTGTGAGAACTGGAAAAAGAATATCTCATGCTATGACATTGGTCACCTGAGGTCACCTCCAGAGGCTGGAATGACAGGCAGCTATCCATAGACATGACCAATTGTAAGCACAAGTATCACATTTTACATGTATCAGATTCCAAGCCTTGAGTAGGCACTTACTGAATACTTGCTGATCTGACTGGTGTAACAATTGGCAATGAGACAGAGCTCCCTCTTAGTTAGCCGGCTGCTGTCTATTTTTCACAGACTGCTTGTCAGGATCTGTTCTGTGATAAACACAGTCTCACGATATCTGGTGCCAAGACTTGATTTGAAACCAAATGAAAAAGAACCAAACAGGTGGTAAATATCCAGGTGTTTCTGGGGTAACATTGATATCATCCTTGTTATCATCCGAGAAAGGGAAATTTGAGATCAAACAGTAAATGGTTCATAAAAAGGTCATTTGCTGGAACAAAAAGCAGGGGGAGTTAAAATGAATTCCAATCTGAGTAATTTAACTAGACATTAAAAGATTACACACAGGTCTAAAGAATATGTGGAGGTATACCAATATAACTTTTATTGGTAATGTAAATTATTTAATTAGTACAAATATTCCTTGAGGTTGAAATACATCAAAAGATAAACAGATGGCTGTCAAGTAAGTACATTCAATAGGTTGGCATGCTACTCCTTAATGTTAGCCACACAAAGAAAATTCTTGTTTGCTTAATTGATTTAATTGTTTTTATCCACTATATAATAAATGGCATTGATAACTGATTCAGATTTGGTTCTGAAAATAGCCAATTCACACACTGTTGCTTGCCTGTTATGGCATTGATGTTTATTGCTAAACCATATTCTCTAACAGATGAATATAATCATTATTTATTATGTAGGTATCAAGTACCTGGACCCACAAAATTAGCAATAGCTTCATTCAAAATACAGTAGTATGAATGCATACCATAAGCTCAAATTGAAAATTAAAAGCCAACAATTTAATTAAGGGTCCAAGATTTAAATTATAATAGCAATTATGTAAAATAAAAGTGCAAAAACATAATACACTCTGAACTGTATGGCTCCTCTTTCATCAGTCCAGTCACCTGATCTCCAGTTCATTCCTCCCTCTCTTGACTAGTAGTTACCAGTGAAAGCAGCAAGTCTCAGAATATCAGAAAGAAGAAAGCACACTGAGATAGTAAAATGCATAGAAAAGGCAAAGACTTCTGATCTTAATAGTAATCAAGATGGATCATGGAACTTGTAAATGATAACACATAGCATCCAAAAATATACACACTACAGAGAGAAAAGATATTTTCCTATGAAATTAATTATCCAATTATGCAGAGTATGGATTACTCTTTAAAGGAAACTTTGAAAAGACTGACACCCAAACTTATAGGATTTTCTCTTCCTGTTAGGGATCTGTAGACTAGAGGAGAATGGTGTCTTTCTAGTCCTAATTGTAGTATAGTCAAAATAAATAATTATAAAATAAGACATAAAAGTGAAAGAAATGAAATATTTTGGTAAGCATAATAAAAAAATTAAAAAGATAAAAAATAGTAGATGATTTAGGGGAAATGGCAACATTTACTTCATATAAATGGTGATTATGTTTAGGGAGTTTAACATTTAAATAAGGAAAATGCCAATGGAAAATATGTGATAAATAAATGAGGCTGAAAATGAAAGAAAACATTTGAGAATTGTTTAAGTTAAAAAAAGTAAAGCAAGGGGGCTACCACAACCCAAAATGAAAAAAAGCTATGGTCCCTGACTCAGGCTGACTAAGGCCCCAGCCAACAATGACCCCCGACATTACCCATGCAGCCCCAGCTCCCTCAGGTAGAGGAGGCACTTGAACAGAGACCTCCTTCAGCAGAGATGGAGATAGCATCTGTGAATTTTAAAACTATATGGATGATGCCTGCAGGGCTGTGGAGGAGCTCATCAGCATCTACTATACCACCAAGTAGAGGTATTTGTGGTTCCACTTGTACACATGGGCCCAACATCACAGTGTGGAACAGAAGTGCTGCTTTGGGACAAGAATCTTTGAATGATTTTTTAAAAAATGTTGGCATCTAGTGAGTTCCAAATCAAGTGGTAAACTTCCAGTCTATATATGATGAAGCCACCACAAACCAGACCACAGTCCTTATTGTGATCTTGGAACAGTGGAGTTTGAAAGCAATAAACAATGGTACTTCAACCATAATTTCTCCTGGCTGTCCAGGCCTGGTCCAGCAACAAGGTGTAAAAGATAGCAATCTACCACTGTCAGTTCTAGGATGGGCCAGCTAGAAGGGCAGGAAAGGCCTCTACTTCAGGTCTAACTCTGGATGCTAACATAGATCTCAAATGTGGGAACAAGTTTCTTTCTGCTTTTGTAGGCAATACCACCCAAGCTGTACTCTGTATTTGCTCAAATCCAAGGATCCTCTTTCTGAGTATATAATTGTTTGTCAGAGTTGGTCTTTCAAAATAGTAAAATTTTCTATTTTTCTACTTACATGTGAATTCTAACAAAACTACAATACAAATGTTAAAATAAAAAAAGAGAGAAAGGATGAAAGAAAGAAAGAAAGGAAGGAAGGAAGGAAGGAAGGAAGGAAGGAAGGAAGGAAGAAAGGAAGGAAGGAAAAAAGGAAAGAAAGGGAACTTGGGCAAAACCAATACTGACAATTACTTAACAATTTGAAATGAAAAATAAATCTAGGGAATTATCCTGGTCTGCTTCCCTTCTTTGTTGAGTAATTATACCTTAACAAATTTAGTTAATTATGATCATGGAATTATGGAATTTTGTGACATATATAAAATAAAAATTAATAAGTCAATGTGTTCACCCTCTGCCAATCAGGAGATATCTGATTGGTGGTGTTGCTCTTATATCATTTGGGGGCAAAGCAGACATGCAGTCCTTAGTTCATCCTAGCTTTATGCCTCTGTTGGTGGCCAGAGTTGTTTCATGCCTAAGGCACATTTAAAAAAGTCAACACGTTGACCAACTTCTTGGTTCATAGGTGGTGGTCTTGTTTCTATAACCTCACATGGTGAAAGGGGCAAGGGGGTTGGGTTTATCTCTTTTTATAAGGGCACTAATCCTAATTATGAGGTCCCAACTCCAAGTACCATCACACTGAATATTAGATATCAACATTTGTATTTGGGGAGGAAACAAACATTCAATTTAAAGCAATACCCATCAGCTTCCTGTTTGTGGCATATATTACTTAATGTTCTACCTTTACAAGGCTGGTGATATAAGGGTTTGCCATAGGGACCACATGAAGTATAATAACATAAGCATCATAGGGGTACCAGAAGGAGAAGAGAGAGAGCAAGGGATTGAGAATGTAGCTGAAGAGATATTGACTGAAAACTTCCTAACCTGGTGAAAGAAATAGACTTACAAGTCCAGGAAGCACACAGAACCCCAAACAAAAGGAAGCCAAAGAGGTCCATACCAAGAAACATCATAATTAAAATACCAAGAGCAAAAGACAAAGAGAGAATATGAAAAGCAGCAAGAAAAAAACAGTTCATTACCTACAAGAGAGCACCCATAGGATTGTCAGCTGATTTCTCAACAGAAACGATGCAAGCCAGATGAAAGTGGCAATAAATATTCAACTTGATGAATACCAACAATCTACAACCAAGAATACTCTATCCAGCAAAGCTATCATTCAGAATTGAAGGGCAGATAAAGAGCTTCACAGATAAGAAAAAGTTAAAGGAGTTCATCAACTCCAAACCAGTATTATATGAAATGCTGAAAGGTACTCTTTTAGAAGAGGAAGAAGAAAAAGGTAAAAGAAAAAACTATGAACAACAAATACATGTCTATCAACAAGTGAATCTAAAAATTGAGTTAAAAATTTGATCAACAGAATAAACTGGTGAATATAATAGAATCAGGAGCACAGAAAGGGAGTGGACTGATAATTCTCAGGGGGAAAGGGGTAAGGGTGTACAGGGAGAGACTGAACAAAAATCATACACCTATGGAAGAGGTCAACGGGAGGGAGGTAAGGGTAGAGGGAGGGGTAGAAGCTGGGTGAAGGGGAGCTATGGACAGCAAAAAAGAGAAACAAATGTAATAATCTGAATAATAAAGATTTATTTTAAAAAAATAAAGTGAACATAAATGACAAAAAAAAAAGAAATCAAATGAAACACATAAAAGTGGGAACACAACAAACCAAACTCTATGAGACACAGCAAAAACAGTCCTAAGAGAAATCCATAGCATCACAGGCCTACCTCAGGAAACAAGAAAAAAACTCAAATAAACCATCTAACTTTACATTGTAAAGAAATGGGAAAACAACAACAAAGTCGAAAGTGAGTATAAGAAAGGATATAATAAAGATCATAGCAGAAAAAATGAAATAGAGTCTTAAAAATAATATAAAAGATCAGTGAAAGAATGTATCCACCCCTATGTTCATAGCAGTTCAATTATAATAACCCAAGTAGATGTGTGGATGAAAAAAACTGTGGTACATTTACACCACGGAATACTATGCAGCAGAAAAAAACAAGTAAAAAGAAGAATCTCTTAACCTTTGAGATAGCATGAAGGAAGATGGAAAGTATTATGCCAAGTGAAATAAGATAGTCAGAGAAAGACAAGTAATGTGGAATCTAATAAATCTCAGAGGCAAGGTGTGGTGGGGGGATGGTGGGAAGAGATCAACCAAAGAACTTGTATGCATATATGCATAACCCATGGACAGAGACAATAGGGTGGTGAAGGCCTGGTCGGGGGGGTGAAATTGGGCTAGAAAGGGTCAATGCGGATAAAAGGGGATATATGTAATAATTTAAAAAATAATGATTTTTAAGAAAAAAAGATCAATGAAATCAAGAGTTGGTTCTTAGAAAAGATAAGCAAAATTGACAAAGCTTTAGCCAAACTCATTAAGAGAACAAGAGAGAGGACCCAGATAAATAAAATCAGAAATGAAAGAGGAGAAGTAACAACTGATACCAAAGAAATACAAAGGATTGTAAGAAATATTATTAACAACTAGAGGCCGGATGCATGAAGATTTGTGCAAGAATGGGCCTTCCTTCTCTTGGCTGCTGGCACTGCCTTTGCTCTGGCTGGAGCCATTTTTCCACCTTCCCAGATTGCTCAGAAGCCCAGAGTGGCTAGGGTGGTGTGGAAAGCCTATGTCTTGCCCTGGGCTGCTTGGCATCTGCAAATGCAAATTAACCCACCATCTTTTCTTGAGTGGCTGATGGGTATCACAAAGGTATGCTCAATTTGCATCTTCTTATTAGTGTTGATTATATGCCAACAAATTGGACAATTCGGGAGAAATGAATAAATTCCTAGAAACACACAATTTCCTAAAACTGGCTCAGAAAAAATCAGAGACTCTTAATTGATCATCGCAATTAGTAAAACTGAAGCAATAAACAAAAAAATATTCCAATAAATAAAGTTCTGGACCAGTTGGCTTCACAGGTGAATTTTATCAAACATTCAAAGAAGAACTAACACCAATACTTGTCAAATAATTCTTAAAAAATTCAAGATAAGGGAAAACTCCAAAGCCAGATAAAGATACTACAAAGAAACAAAATTGTAGGCCAATATTTCTCATGAAAATAGTTGCTAAAATTTTCAACAAAGTATTAGGAAACTGGGCCCAGCAATATATTAAAGATCATATGCAAGGACCAGTAAGATTTATTCCTGGAATGCAAGGTTGGTATAATGTCTGTAAATCAATAAATGTAATACATCACAAACAAAATGAAAGATAAAAATCACATGATCATATCAATAAATACAGAAAAAGCATTTGGTTAAACCCAGCATGCATGCTTTTATAGTAAAATCTCTCAGCAAAATGGGAATAGAGTTCATACATGACAATCTCATAACCAACATCATACTCAATGGGCAAATATGAAAAGTGTTTCCCTTAAGATAAGAACAAGACAGGGATATCTGTTTTCACCACTCTGATTCAATACTAGAGGCCCCATGCACAAAACTTGTGCATGGGTGGGGTCCGGCTGGCCTGGCCCCAATCAGGCCTGATCAGGGCCAGGTCAGCTGGGGGGAAGGGCCAAGGGCAATTAGCTGCTAGGTCTTACCCCTGATTGGTGTCAGGGGACCTATTAGGGGTGAGGCTGGCCATGGGGAGGGGCTGTGGGCAGTGGGCCAGCCAGCCCTGCTCCTGAATTGAGTGGAGGGGGTGATCTGGGTTGTTGCTGGATGGGGAATGGACCATGGACCTATCGGGGTGGTAGGGGCCCATTGGGGGACAGGGCCAGCCTGGAGGAGTGGCCTCAGGCAGTTGGCTGGCCTCCTTACCCCTGATTTGGGTGTTTTGTGGCCAGAGTGGGCGTCATAGTGACCAGTCATTTCAGTCATTCCTGCATTCTGATCACTGGCTTTTTATATATATAGATTATTATCATCATTATATATATAGATTATTATAGATAGTACTGGAAGTCCTAGCCAGAGCAATTCAACTGGAAAGGAGGAAGTAAAACTGTCATTATTCACAAATGACATAATATTGTATATAGAACACTCCCAAAACACCATTTATTAGGTTACTAGATATAATAAATTCAACAAGATACAAAATTAATATTTGGGAATTGTGGTATTTTTACAAACCAATAATGAACCAAGAAAGAGAAACTAAGATCACAATCCCATTTACTATTGCAACAACAACAAAAATAAGGTACATAGGAGTAAATTTAATCAAGGAGGTAAAAGACCTCTCTACTCTTAAATAGGACATTAAAGAAAGAAATTGAGGAACATGCAAATAAGTGGAAGAATATATTGTGTTCATGGGTTGGAAGAATTAACATCATTAAAATGTCTGTACTACCTAAACCAATCTATAAATTCAATGCAATTCCTATTAAAATATCAATGGTATATTTCACAGATCTAGAACAAATTTTCCAAAAATGTTTAAGCAACCAAAAAAAGACCCTGAATAGCATCAACAGTCTTGAAAAAAGAAGAACAAAGTTGGAGGGATCACAATACAAAATATCAAACTGTACTAGAAGGCTATTGTAATCAAAACAGCCTGATACTGGCATAACAGGCATATAGATCAATAGAACAGGTAGAAAGAGCCCAGAAATCAACTCACATCTATATGGTCAATTAATATTTGACAAAGAGACAAGAACATACAATTGGGTATGTCCTCTCTCTTCAATAAATGGTTATGGGAAAACTGAACAGGTACATTAAAAAAATGAAACTAGACCACCAACTTATACTGTACACAAGAACAAACTCAAAATGTATAAAAGACTTAAATGAAGTCATGAAACCATAAAAATCCTGGAAGAAAACATAGACAGTAAAATCTCAGACATCTCTCAGGGAAATGTTTTTGCTGATATGTCTCCTAGGGCAGGAGAAATAAAGGGAAAAATAAACAACTGGGACTACATCACACTAAATAGATTATTCACAGCAAAAGAAAGCATCAACACAATGAAAAGGGATCCCACTGTATGAGAGAACATATTCACCAGATAAGGGGTTAATTTCCAAAATATATAAAGATTTTATACAACTCAACATCAGAAAGATAAACAACCCAAATAAAAAAATGGGCAAAGGACCTGAATAGACACTTCTTCAAAGAGGTCTTACAGATGGCCAATAGACTTATGAAAAAATGCTCAGGGTCACTAATCATCAGAGAGATGATTGAACTACAATGAGGTATCACTTCACACCTGCTAAAATGGCTACCATTAATCAATCAACAAATGACAAGTGTTGGCAAGGTTATGGAGAAAAAGAAACTCTAGTACACTGCTGGTGGGAATGCAGACAGGTACAGCCACCGTGGAAAACAGTATGGATTTTCTTCAAAAAAATTAAAAATGGAACTGCCTTTTGACCTAGTGATCCCACTTCTGGGAATATATCATAAGATCCTGAAACACCAATTTGAAAGAATATATGCACCCCTGTGACCCTAGCAGCGTTATTTATAATAGCTGAGATCTGGAAACAGCCCAAGTGTGCCTCAGTAGGTAAGTGGATAAAAAGCTATTGTAGTTTATTTATGCAATACCAATACCACATTGCCATAAAAAAAAAAAAGAAAGAAAGAAATCTAACCTTTTCAGACTGCCTGGATGGACCTGGAGATTATTATACGAATTGAAATAAATCAATCAGAGAACAACAAATACCATCTGATCTCACTTATATGTAGAATGAACAAAATAAACTGACGAACAAAATAGAAACAGGGATATGTATACATGGAACAAACTGACAGCTGTCAGAGGGGAGTGGGAAGAATTGAAAGAAAGAAAAAGTAAAAGGATTAGCTGAAGAACATATATGCATAACCCATGGACATAGTCTACAATGTGGTAATGAGAGTGGAAGTGGGAGCTGTTTGGAGGTGGGCAAAGGGAGGGAAAATCAAGACATCTGTAATAGTGTTAATAATAAAAATAAAGAAAAAAGTCACCAAAAATAAAATGATAAAAATTTAAAAATAAAACTGAAAAAAACAAGTGTTTGTTATAGGAATTTTTCAAAATTGGAATTTTTCATGGAGCCAGAAATGACCACTCCCTTAGTGGCTGCAAAGGTGGCAGCCCATTGATTCTTTGAAATTCTTTGAACATATTTCCTGGGAATGTGAAAAGGATCCACATAGATAATCCAATAAACAAAGAAACAAAAAAGTACAAACACACATAATAAAAATGAATGATAACCATTACAGAAATACAAATTATAATTTTTCCATTATGAAATTGGTAATTTTTTTAATGATAATTGTCTTGGTGAGCATTCAATAAAATAACTCCCTCCCCCCATGACTGCTGGACAGAAAGAAATTTCTTTTGACCTAGTAATTCCATTGATATTTTATTGTTCCAAAAAAAATAATCACAGGTATGTACTATAAATTATGAGCAATGATGTATATTGTAGTTTTATTTTTGAACAAAAATAGAAATAACCTAAGTATTTAACAATGGGAGGTTAATTAAGCAAATTATGATAAATTCATGTAATGGAACACTGCCACCATTCAAAAATATGCCTTTGTCATACTTAAGGAAATACCATCGGTATATTTTTAGATGAAAAGAGCAAACAGTGTGTCTGGTCCAAAACCTATTGTTTTTAAAAATAGACTTGTGTGCATGCACATACATAGAAAAAACTATTAATCTGTGATTGATGAGATTAAAAGTAATGTTGGTACCTCTGATTACTTATAAGTATTTTTTCAAAGTTTTTATAAAGGTCAGATATTACTTTTATAATCAGAAAAAATAAGTATGATTTAAAATATTTTTTTATCAGAAAGACAATCAATATTATTTCTTAAAAGAGCTGAAATAAGGAGCTATCCCTTCAATGTCTAAGAATGTAATCCCTTTGGTGATCTTTAGATTCCAGAGAAATGTTATCAGAGCTCTTTGCCCTTCGGCTCACAGAAAGGGGCTCTATGCAAGCAAGAAGGGCCAGTGATTTGCAACTTTTATTGAACTAGGTGAGATGTTTGCTTTTTGGTCTTCAAAACTTTATCAAATGGCAATGTCTTTAGAGATCTAAATAACTAATGAAAAAATAAATGAATAAATGTTTATCTCAGAATGCTAATGCAACATCACATCTGATAAAAATTGAAGCCTTGTGGCACCAGGAAGCTAAACAGAATTCTTTTATATGTCTGCTAGAATTCAGAATAAGGAGATGGGCTTTTGAAATAATTTGAATTATGACATGGGGGAAAAGAGTCCATTTATTTTATACTTATTTATTTTAATTCATTTGATTTTAAATTCATGATACTATCTGCAGAAGGCTTTTGCTTATATCAATAAGTCACAGAAGGAAGAAGTGATAAAAATAAACTCTGAGAATATTATCATCTACTAAAGATCAGGTAGTCCTGCCTTCTTCCTTTCATTAAAATCAACTATCTCTAAGGCCACCGATACCAAATAGGTATAAATTATAGAATCACGAAGACTGTCTCACTCAATCATCATCTTTTATAGATGAAGGAACAGACTGCCGCAGAGGTGAAGAGTCTTGTGCAAGGTCACACAATAATTTAACAGTAATCAACATGAGAATTCTGATCTTCTGACTTCCCAGGCACTCTCCTTCCACTACAATACTTTGTTTCTCAGTGAGAAATGTCTCATTTTATCTGTTTCATTTATGTATCTAATCACTGAATGTCTCCACTGACCATAGCAATTGAGCCTGAATGGCAATTAGAGTAAATAACATGTGCTCTAAAAATGCCATCTTTCTGTGCAAAGTATTTTTATGTACTCTGATAGACCATTTTCACGTTGAGCATTGTAAAACACCTTCTAGAGTTCATTCCAAATGTCTTAAAGATCATCATTTTTCATTATGACCTATGCCACCAAAATTCTGATGTATTTTAAGTAATATATTATAGTAAGGTAGTGACTTTTTCCAGCTAACAAAGACTTTCTAGATAGCAAATGTTGGTTAAATGGGATTTTTATAGGCTACTTTGAAGATAATAAAATATATGCAAAGCTAAGACATATTCAAGTAGTAAATTGACCATATCTCAAATAATCTAGAAATATTTTTATGGTAAGAGGGCAGTTATAATAATACAATATGTCTAAGAATAGCTAGCATTTCATACACATTTCTCTGTTTAGCCTGCATTAATAGCCAGATGAAGTAGGTACAATTATTTCCCACACTTTATATAGATAAGGAGCTGAAATAAGGAGCTATCCCTTCAATGGGATATTATCATAGATAAGGAAACTGAGGCCCGGAGAGGTTTAGTTGACCAGATCAGAACCAGGACTTTAAGCCGAGACACTTTGGCTCTATAGTCTATGCTCTTAACAATGAGAAGAAATATGACTAATGAAGTGAGAGGGGAAAAAAGGAGTAGCTGAGAATTTATAAAGTAAATTTTTGAATAGAGCTCTAGGTAGGATCCTCCTTTTTACCTATACTAGTAAGTCACAGTTAAATACACTTATAACTGACTCCTAAAATTTGATTTTGTTAGCTTTCTCCTGAACATGTCAGACACATCTGTTTTGATGAGTTAGTGCAGTCAATTCACGATGGGAAGGTCTATTTAATTTAAGGCCTTTTTGAGAGAACTACACAGGAAAGAATTAGGAGAACACACAGAAGAATCTTCACTTTACTTCCAGGGTCTCATACTCCAATGGAGAAGATGGGCACATATTCCTCTGATGATAACAAGGACAGTATGATCACTGTTATTAATCAACTAGAGGCCGAGTGCACAAAATTTGTGCACTCAGTAGGGGATCCCTCAACTCGGCCTGCACCCTCTCACTGTCCAGGAGCCCTCGGGGGATGTCCTACATTGGTTGGACATCCTTAGTGCTGCTGTGGAGGCTGGAAGGGCTCCAGCTACCACCACTGCACTAACTAGCCATGAGCCTAGCTTCTGGCTGAGCAGCGCTTCCCCTATGAGAGCACACTGACCACCAGGGGGCAGCTCCTGCATTGAGTATCTGCCCCCCTGGTAGTCAGTGCTTATAGCAACCAGTACTTCCACAGTTCCATCAATTTGCATAGTAGCCTTTTATTATATAGGATAGTATGCAATGCTCAAAGTGCTATCTTGGGAGCCTTATGTCATTGTTTCTAATATTCTACATTTTGAAGATGAAGAGAATATGGTAACGTCTCCACAAAGATATTAGCTCAGTTCTTTGGAGCTGTGCTGGCTGAGCTTCTGAAATTTCATAATAGTAAATCTAAATGTTACCATGTATAATTGTGATGACTTCTTAATAAATATAACACATTTCATTTTTTCTAAAGGACATAAATTATAGCTATGTTTTTCTCATCCCCTCTTGTCCGTATTTCCTGGGAGGAGGTTTATCACAGTGGTGTGTTTTGGCCACAGCTGTGTAAATGTGGTTGTAATGATATAGTAGTAAGCCCCTGAGTTCCTTCTCAGCTTTCCCCAGGTGCAGACTGTTAACATCAACAGAGAGGACTGTGATCTTTCGACCAAAGATAAGATCACAAAAGAAATGTGGACTTCTAGAAACTTCAACTAGAAAAAAATACCCATTTAGTCAACAGAAATGTCTAGTGTCTACCAAGTGCCAGCACTGGTAATGTGGTGCTGCAGCTGGTCTGCTGAATTTTCCAGAATTTTACATGCCATAGCCAGTATTTAACCATAGAGTGGGTGGGACAAACTCAGAGAATTTATGTTTTCACATTTACCAGCACATTAGTGGTTCCTGCCCTCATAAGACTTATGCATTAGTGGGGAATGAATTTATAGCATAACTATTACTTGATATACCTTAATAACATACAATATCATGTTATAAGTATAGAATAATTAAAAATGTGGTGACCCCTGGCCAGATAGCTCAGTTAGTTAGAGCATTGTCCATATGTGCCAAAATTGCAGGTTTGATCTCCAATCAGGCACATGCAAAAAGCAACCAATGAATGCATAAATAAATGGAACAATAAGTCGATGTTATTCTCTCTCTAAAATATTTTTTTTCAAATGTACTGAGTAATAGGAAAGGAGAAGTACAGGATGCTATGGGAGTGATGACAAGGGATCCAGCTTAGTCTAAGGGGTGTGCAGAAGTAAAATAAGCTTACATTATTTCTTAATATATTCTGACCACTGATTTTTTATCCCACTTCTGATCACATTTTATATCTTTTCTGTGAAAATAATAATATACCACCTGTGTTATAGACATCAATTTGAGGTGCAGCTCCCAGCCAGGTGGTTTGGCTTTGGGAAGTTCTGAACTCAGTGTTTTCATTTGTAAAAACAGGATACTGATTACTAATATGGGAATTAAAAGTGGGGTCATCATTACAGATTATATGGGCATAAGAGAATAGTAAAGGAGCCAAAACCAGTTTGGCTCAGTGGATAGAGCGTCGGTCTGTGGACTGAAAGGTCCCGGGTTCGATTCTGGTCAAGGGCATGTACCTTGGTTGTGGGCACATCCCCAGTGGGGGGCGTGCAAGAGGCAGCTGATCGATGTCTCTCTCATAGATGTTTCTAACTCTATTCCTCTCTCTTCCTCTCTGAAAAAAATCAATAAAATATATTAAAAAAAAGAATAGTAAAAGAATACTATGAATAAATCTATGCCCACAAATTTGATAACCAAAATGAAATGGACAAATTTATCCAAAGACAATTTTCCAAAACTCACACAAGGAGCAATAGACAATCATAATAGGGCTAATAACTAAACCTTCCAAAACAGAAAATAATAGGGCTTAGATGGGTTCCCAAATGAATTCTACCAACATTTAAGGAATAAATTATGCCAACTCTCTACAATCTCTTTCAGAAGATAAAAGCAGAGGTAGTACTTTTTAACTCATTGTTCAGACTAGCATTACCCTAATACCAAAGACAAAGACATTATGAGAAAAAACTACAAAATCATGAACATTAATACAAAAATCCTTAACAAAATATTAGCAAATCAAATCCAACACCATTACTGAGTGGGGTTCAACATTGTAAAAAACAAAGTTAGAGAACTGATACTACCTAACTTTAAGACTTACTTTAAAACTACAGTAATACAGTGTGGTTGATCAATGAACAGGATGGAGTGCCCAGAAACAGACCCACATAAAGAGAGTTAATTGATCTATTGGAGCAAAAACAGTAAATGATGCTGGAAAAACTGGACATCTACATGAGAAAAAAATGAATATAGACATAGACTTTATACCCTTCACAAAAAAAATTAGCTCAAAATAGATCATACACCTAAATGTAAAGTGCAAAATTATAGAATTCATACAAGATAACATAGAAGAAAATGTATACAACCTTGGATATGGTGATGATTTTTTAGATATAAAAACAAAGGCACAATGCATAAAAGACATAATTGACAAGCTTGGACTTCATTAAAATAAAACTTCTGTCCTATAAAAGACAATGTCAAAATAATGAAAAGACAAGCCACATACTGAGAGAAAATATTTGCCAAAGATAAATCTGAAGAGCTATTATCCAAAATATATAAAGAATTGTTATAACTCAATAATAATAATAATAAAACTGATTAAAAAATAGGCCAAAATCTTGAACAAACACTTCACTAAAGAAGATACACAGATGGAAAAAAAAGCATATGAAAAGATGCTCCACATCATATGTCATCACAGAATTATAAATTAAAGCAATAATGAGATACCATTATGCATCTCATAAAATGGCCAAAATCCAGAACACTGACCCCACCAAATGCTGGTGAGGATTAGGAGCAACAGAAAACCTCACTCATTGCTGAGGAATGCAAATTGGTACAGCTACTTTGGAAATCAGTTTGGCAATTTCTTACAAAACATACTCTTGCCATATGATCCAGCAATTACTCTCCTGGGAACAGGAATTGAAAATTTATGCATTAAATGCTAGTGCAATGATGTTTATGGAAGCTTTATTCATAATTGCCATAACTTTGAAGCAATCAAGATGGCCTTCAGTAGGTGAATGGATTAATAACCTGTGGACCATAGGATCCAGATAATGAAATATTATTTAGTGCTAAAACTGAATGAGCTACTCATCCAGGAACAGACATGGAAAACCCTTAGATACGTATTATTAAGTGAAACAAACCAATCTGAAAAGACTACATACAGTATGATACTGATTATGTGACATTTTAGAAAAGGCAAAACTATGGTGAGAGTAAAAAGATCAGTGATTATAGGAAGATGAGTAGGCAGAGTTTAAAGAATTTGGGGGTAGTGAAACTAGTCTGAATGATGTTCTAACGATGGATATGTTATGATATATTTATCCAAATCTATAGAATGTATAACACCAAGAGTGAACCCTAATGTAAACTGTGGATTTGGGGTGATTGCATTGTACCTATGTAGGTTGATCATTTGTAACCAATGTACCACACTGATGGGGGATGTTGATAATGGGGGAGGATATGCATGTTTGGGGGCAAGGGGTAAATGGGAAATCACTGCCTTTTGTTAATTTTCCTGCTAGCCTAAAACTGCTCTAAAAATATAGTCTTTAAAAAACACCACAAAAACAGGATAATGATGATACTTTGCAGTGTTGTGTTGAAGATGAGATATATTAGATGTATATCAAGTGATAAAATTTCACATAAGTCTCAGTACATGATGTCTAGTATTATTTTATTATTTTTATTTGTGTAATTGTTTTTATTCAAGCTACTAGATTTTAAATTCAGTGAGTAAAGGTATGGTACAGAGTGTCCCAAAAAATGTATACATACTTTAACAGCTGACAGGTCAATTTTGAAAATGAAATGTATTTTAATAAGTGCTGCTTTTATAATTATTCAAAGTGTGTGTATATGTTTTGGAGACACCTTGTATTTTATTTCCAGCATATGCTGGAAGTTGATACATAATTAATGAAAGTTTGCTGAATTAGTTTAGTCTTCATTGAATTAAATTGTTTCTACTGTATTTGCAGAGAAAGACTGGCTCTTTCAGCTCATGTAGAATGTCACTGCTTTCCTGTGCCAGGGTCAAAGACACATTTGTTCTGAAACTAAAATTTAAAAAAATGTTGACAAGTAAAAACTGTATTTAATTTTTCAATTTATTAAGCATAGCCCCAACTACTGCCTCATAATTACTGAGACTATTGATGCTTTCACATGTTGGTCCCAATTAATAATGATATGTTGTTTTACTGGAGAAATGTTCAAAGAAAGAGGGCTGTGTTGGACAATATAACATACAATTCTCCTAAGGATTCCTTTTCCCCATATCCCTTATTCTCATACTAGAGGCCCGGTGCACAAATTCCAGCACCAGTGGGTCTCTCAGCCTGGCCTGTGGGATAGGGCAGAAATTGGCTCTCCTACATCCCTTGAGCGGTCCCAGATTGTGAGAGGGCACAGGCCAAGCCAAGGGACCCCACCAGTGCACATTGGGGCTAGGGAGGAACGTTAGTGGTTGGCTAGCTGGTGAGGGATTGAAGGAGGGCTTGAGAGTGTGTCTGGTCCTTTTTGCTCAGTCCCAATGAGCCGAACCCCAGCAGCAAGCTAACCTACTGGTCAGAGTGTCTGCCCCCTGGGTGGTCAGTGCACATCATAGGGAGTAGTTCAGAGGTCTTAGCATATCATTAGCATATAATACTTTGGTTGGTTGAACAGACTACTGGACATCTGGACACTTAGCATATTAGGCTTTTATTATATAGGATTCCAGATATTTTGTCTAAGCCATTTTTAAAGACTGTAAGGAAATAGTGTTAGAGTCATATAAATTTAAGAGCTGCAAGGGATCTTGGCAATCATGTTTCATTTTGCAGGTAGTTGAGATAAAAAAAAAATAAAGGACTGAAGCTCATATAGTTAGTGAGAAACATTTTTTAAAATGAAATCAAAACTCC
This sequence comes from Lasiurus cinereus, assembly GCA_011751065.1. Classification (NCBI taxonomy): domain Eukaryota; kingdom Metazoa; phylum Chordata; class Mammalia; order Chiroptera; family Vespertilionidae; genus Lasiurus; species Lasiurus cinereus. Next base: position 40,417,149 of record JAAGEH010002534.1, on the reverse strand, counting down.
TTTTTACTATTAAAAGAACTTTTTTAAGAGAAACAATAAAATATGATATGAAAACAGTCCCCTGAAACCATTATGAAAAACAACACCAAAACCAAAAAACTACCCCCTGTTAGTACTGAAATCTTAGTGAAAGGAAATGAACTGCCCTCCATCTTGTCCTATAGGGCTGGGCCCCTGCCTAAACCCCTTCCCTTTTCTGGAAGGGGCTACAGGTGTGCCAGCAATGTCCTAGCTTCCCCGACCACCACCCAAATGGACCAATGAAGCTTCAGGAACACAGCGAGGGTCCTAATAAGGCTAAACCACAGAAAGACTCTAATTCAAGTGACCAATCTCTGTAACCCTTGTCACTTTCCTAAGCCCAATTATCCTACCCCATAAAACTCATTGTTCCCGCCCGGCTCGCTCTCTCACCTCACTGCTGCGCCAGAAAGAGGTTGAGAGCCAAACCCAGGTTTGAATAAAGACTCTTTGCTTTTGCATCGGAAAAGGCTCCTTAGTGGTGGACTATTAGGGACCCTGAACACTGAGCATAACATTTGGGGGCTCATCCGGGATTCCCAATACCCACGAGGGACCCCAATCCGGAGAGTCCGTCTGACCGCGGTAAGTGTCTGCATGTTGTCTGTTTCTGTTCTGTGTGCGAGCTCGCTTCTGAAGTCTGTAGTGCCCAAAACGCACTAGTGGATCTCAGGCAGGAGGAGTCAGAGGACGCTCTGATTCCTCACGAGGGATGTGGAATCCCCTCACACAAGGGACATGGAATCCCCTCAAACTCCTGGGACAAAGTGGGTCGCTCCTATGGGTTGGCACACGACCATCGTCCAGTGATCAGTTTTGTTTCCAGGGGATCGGAAAGCTGCTTTGGTGTTTTTATCTGTTTGATCAGTTTTGTTTCTTCGGAGTTGGAAGGCTTTCTTGGGGCCCTTTGTTTGGGTCTGTGTTTCTCTGTTTTATTCTGTGGACATTGGTTGAGAATTATCTCTTTCTATTTCACTTGATTTTGGATGGACCTGCTGTGACAGAGTGCAAAAGTCTTTAGCAGCTGCTGGAATTCTTTTTATGAGTTTTTGCTCTCTGTCAGAGAGGGAGTCAGCCCATTTAGCTAATAAAAATTCCTCTCTAATTTTGTATAAGTAATGGTTTCATTTTGTTCTGATTTGTGAATTTGCTATATTAAATTTTAAAGTCCTAGGCATGAATTTGTGACATTTCAAAGAACAAAGAACTTTTATGTATGGCTTTCTTATTTCTTCTGGTGGTTGGAGACTTCCAGGGACAGGGCTTACAGCTCTGCAGGGCAGAGAGACTACAGGCCCTGTCCCTGCCTATGACATCATACTGCAACGTGAGACATCTAAGGCTGAACTAAGGCTGGAGTTATTAATGTGCTATTTTATTTTAGCATCTGTAACTGGATTAAACATCTTTTCTTTCAGGTGGCCATCCAGGCTTCCAGTTCACAAGAAATCTCCCTACACACCCTTATCTTTCTAGGCTGACTAAGAGTCATTTTTCTCCATAGGTTGGACCTCAGGCTTCGAAAGGGAGCACTGCTACAACAATCATCTATAGTTTTCTTTGAAACTCCCACTTTTCTGTTTCTCCCCTCTGTAGAAATTGTCTTCCTCAGACTCACAATAGGAAAGGGAAACAAGCAACTGGACTGGGGAACAGGAGGGAGGATATTGACAGTTAATCATGAAGCAGGGAGAGATAGGTTTTTGTTGATTTTGCTGGCTACACCCTCTCTGCAGGTGTCCTTGTTTTTTTGTTTTGTTTTGTTTTGTTTTTTACTTATCTGAACTATGCTACTACAAAACACAATGGATCTTCTTCTGCCCCGTTTTCTTCTTTTTAACCCTTTTAATACACATAAAGGAAATCTCATTGTCCAATCTGGCAGGGTGGGGTTACTGGATACTTCTTGAGCAGTGGTGGAATATCCAGCAAAGGAACTTTAAGCTCAGAAATTCTGCTTGTTTACTTGTTGGGAATCATAAAGGATTAAGGTTTCAAAGAATAAGGAATATTGAGTAGAAAGTCTGAGACATGGTTATACATTTTTAAAGGACATAGAGAAAAAAGGTTTAAAAGGCTAATTTGGAAGTGAAAATGTAATAAAGGATTGTGTATGTAATAAGAAAGAGAGGGGAAATGTAAGGAAATCAAATAATACAGGCCAGTAAGCCAGGAAGAGTAAATAATTTGCATTTTGCCTCCCTAAACAGGGTAGTTATGCCAAAGTACTTATAGAGGGACTACAGTATCATGTTTTAAAGATCCCTATCTGAACCCTGAACACTTGAAGCTAATAAGAGTGCCGCGGAGAAAGCCTAGTATCCTGCTTGCGAGCCCTGAAAATGGCTGGCGCTTAAGTGTCAGGCCCATACCCTACCATCACTGGTGGTTGGTCAGAGTACAGGGGGGAGGGGAATCAGCCCCATCACTACTAGCCTTTCACCACTAGTGATCTTTATAATTGGAAAGCTCAGAATCCTAAGTTTTCTGAGAAGCCGGAGGGCTTATCAATTTGTTAGGTTCTGTTCTTTTCACCCATCAGTCCACCTGTCAGCAGCTTTTGCAGGTCCTATTCACCACCAAGGAGAGGGAGAGGATCCTCAATGAGGCCTGGAAGCTAGTCCCAGGCATGGACAGGAACCCTAGCACCAACCAGGCTCGATAGACACCTCCTTTCCCCTGACTAGACCTGAATGGAACTTCAACATGTCAGAAGGTAAGGAGAGGCTCTGGGTCTACTGCCAGACTCTAATGGGGGGGTCTTCGCATGGCTGCTAGAAAGCTTACCAATTTGACCAAGGTAGGGAACATACAGCAGGAAAGGGGTGAGCCTCTAGCTGCTTTCTTAGAACAGATCATGGAGGCATACTGCACTTACACCCCCATGGACCCAGAAGCCCCTGAGAATAAGGCAGCTGTAGTCATGAGTTTTATAAACCAGTCAGCTGCAGACATCAGAAAGAAACTGCAGAAAATAGATAGATTCGGAGAAAAGAGTCTTTGGGACTTGCTGGAAGTGGCCAAGAAAGTGTACAATAACCGGGAGTCCCCGCAAGATAGGTAAGCCCACGCCATGGCGGCTGCCAGTGACAAGCAGACCCGAAACCTGGCCAAGATTCTGCTAGCCACTACCACAGAATTCCCTGAGGAGCGGACCCACTGCCTTCGCCAGCTTGCAGATGACCAAGAAGAAGGTAAGGGGGCCGTCAGGGGTGGGAAAAAGAAGCTGTAGCGGAATCAGTGTATTTATTGCAAGGAGATAGGGCATTGGGCCTAAGAATATCCAAAGAAGGCCGGTAGGAAGGGAGGCAAGACTGACCGAGCGAGTCTTAGAGCTGGAAGAACTGAGCTATTAGGGGTGTCAGAGTTCTGACCCCCTCCCCGAGCCCAGGGTAACTCTTAGAGTGGAGGGGACCCCTGTTGACTTCCTTGTTGACACTGGGGCACAACATTCAGTCCTCCACACACCGCAGGGGGAGATAGCCAACAAGAAATCCTGGGTGCAAGGGGCAACTAGCATGGGTCAGTATTCATGGACTACCTGAAGAACAGTAGATCTAGGAATGGGCCGGGTATCCCATTCATTTATGGTAATACCAGAGTGCCCCTACCCTCTACTAGGACGGGACTTGCTAACCAAGATTGGAGCCCAAATAACTTTCAGAGAAGGGGGGCCCCATCCAAGTTTTGACCCTGAGGCCATCCCATCCAAGTTTTGACCCTGAGACTGGAGGATGAATATCATCTCCACCAGGGGGCACTCCCAGTAGAAAGTACTGTGGACAGATGACTACTGCTTGGGCAGAAACGGGGGGAGTTGGACTGGCTGCTCACAGGGCCCCAATCCTGGTGGAGCTAAAGCCTGGAGAAGGCCCAATAAGAGTCAAGCAGTATCCTATGTTCCAGGAGGCCCGGAAGGGAATCCAGCCTCACATCAGGAGACTGCGAAGTCTAGGGGTACTAGTCCCCTGTCAATCTGCCTGGAACAGCCCCTCTTCTCCCGGTCAGAAAGCCTCACACCAATGACTATCGACTGGTGCAGGACCTCCGGGAAGTAAATAAGAGAGCCATGGATATACATCCAACTGTTCCTAACCCATACACTCTCCTAAGTTCCTTGACAACCTCTAGAGTCTGGTATACTGTACTAGACTTGAAAGATGCCTTCTTCAGCCTGCCACTAGCTTCTCAAAGCCAACCCCTGTTTGCCTTCGAATAGCACGACCTGGAGGAGGGATACAGTGGACAACTAACCTGGACGCGACTGCCCCAAGGGTTCAAGAATTCATCTACCATCTTCCACGAGGCACTGCACGATGACCTCGGTGAGTACAGGAGAGAGCACCCCACTCTCACCCTCTTTCAGTACATAGATGGCATCTTGATTGTTGCCGATACCACCGAAGACTGTGAGCAGGGGACTAGAGACCTGTTGGCCACCCTGGGGACCTTAGGGTATCAGGCCTCCGCAAAGAAAGCTCAAATATGCCAAGAGAGGGTGAGTTACCTGGGATACATCCTGGAGGGTGGACAGCGGCGGTTATCAGATGCTAGAAAAGAAACTGTCCTGAAGATCCCTGCCCCCAATCCCCCAAAGAGAAGTCAGGGAGTTCCTAGGGTCGGCTGGCTATTGCTGCCTCTGGATTCTGACAAACTGACCCTAGGACAGGAGATCTGGATTACAACCCTGAATGCCATTGAGGAGGTCCTAAAATAGCCTAGCAATGCACGTATGACTCACTATCAAAGCTTGCTGCTCAACCCCCCTAGAGTGCGGTTCCAGCCAAGTGTGGCCCTCAACCCCGCTACCCTGCTGCCTGACCCTGACCTAGATGCCCCGCTACATGACTGTGCGAGAATCCCGGAGCGGGTGCATGGATTCTGGAAAGACTTGACTGACCGGCCCCTCCCTGATGCAGAGGCCACCTGGTTCACGGATGGAAGCAGCTTCATGCGAGATAGGTGCAGGTATGCAGGTGCAGCGGTGGTCACCGACACGGACACTGTATGGGTGGAGGCTCTGCCCCCTGGGACATCAGCTCAGCGAGAACTCATTGCACTCACCAAGGCACTGACACTGGGGACTGGTAAACGGCTTAACATCTACACAGATAGCCATTATGCATTTGCTACAGCTCATGTTCATGGGGCGATCTATCAGGAGAGAGGGCTATTGAGAGCAAAGGGATGAACAATAAAGAATAAACAGGAAATTCTTGACCTGCTTGCGGATTTGTGGCTCCCCGCTAAGCTAGCCATTATCCACTGCCAAGGGCACCAGAAGGCAGATGACCCAGTGGCAAGAAGTAACCAAAAGGCTGATTAGACAGCCAAAGCAGTGGCCTTCACTTTGGTCCCTACCATGCCCTTACAACTACCAGACCCCGGGGACCCAGTCTTGCCAGATCAGCCTGCGTATTCTCAGGAAGAGCTGTAGTGGATCAGGAGGCTTCCCTACATCCAGGAAATTAAAGGATGGTGGTACACACCAAACAAGGAGCTACCGGACTGGCTTGGGTTACAGTGTTAGAACGCATGCACTGGTCCACTCACCTGGGGGCACACAAATTAAAGGAATTAATCCAACACGGCAGAATTAAAACCCACCAACATAGAACAGGTTGTATCCACCTGCAAGATCTGTCAACTCACAAACGCGAAAACCAGGCCAAGTGAAAAAGGAACCCGGCTCAGAGGAACCAAGCCTGGAGCACAATGGGAGGTCGACTTCACTGAAATTAAACCAGGAAAGTATGGCTATAAATATCTTTTAGTATTTGTAGATACCTTCTCTGAATGGGTAGGAGCATACCCAACTAAGCATGAAACAGCTTCAGATGATAGCTAAGAGGCTGCTGGAAGACATCTTGCCCAGGTACGGTTTTCCCACTGTGAGAGGGTCAGACAATGGATCAGCCTTTGTCTCGCAGGTAACACAGGCAGTGGCCAAGGCCATTGGAGCAAATTGGAAATTACATTGTTTATAGGCCCCAAAGTTCAGGGCATGTAGAAAGAATAAATAGAAGTCTAAAAGAGACCCTTACCAAATTGACCATGGAGACTGGCGGGGACTGGGTGGCTCTCCTTCCATATGCCCTTAATCGGGTTGGGAACTCCCCCTACACCTGGGTTTTACTCCTTATGAAATCATGTTTGGCTGGCCACCCCCTATTATCTCTAATCTTAAAGCCAAATTTCTTGCAGAATTTGAAAGTCAAGAACTGTTTCTTTCCTTGAGAGGGCTCCAGAGGGCGCACGGGGACATTTTGCCAAGCCTCTGCGCCATCTGTGAAACCGGCCCAGCCCCTACTCCTCATCACCATAAGCCCGGGGACTGGGTCTATGTCAGGAGACATTGTCAGGAGACCCCTGAGCCAGGTTGGAAGGGTCCCTACGTCCCTATGTCGTAGTGCTGATGACCTTCACCGCCCTCAAAGTAGACTGTGTCACGACCTGGGTCCACCCACCACAGGGAACCTGACCCAGAGTCAGTCTTCACTGCCTGAGAGTTGTCAAGGAATCCATGGCCCTAGTAAGAGAGGGATAGCAGAAGCGTAGGCTAGAAGGGAGTGGTCTCAGTCTTGGTATGAATCACTGTTTAATTGGTCCCCATGGTTAACTACTCTTATTTCCACCCTCATTGGACCCCTTATAATCCCCTTAGTGCTGTTAACTTTCAGTCCTTGTATTATTAACAAACTGGTCCAATTTGTCAAGGAACGCATAGGAGTAGTCCAATTAATGGTCACAAGCCCAGTACCGGCCTCTAGCAACAGAAGAGGCAGAAATGCATCCCGTCTCATGATTGAGATGTGTGTCCCAAGACAAGGGGGGAATGAAAGGAAATGTACTCCCCTCCATATTTTCCTATAGGGCTGGGCGCCCTGCCTAAACCCCCTCCCTTTTCTGGGAGGGGCCACAGGTGTGCCAGCAATGTCCTAGCTTTCCCGACCACCACCCAAATGGACCAATGAAGCTCCAGGAACACAGCGAAGGTCCTAATAAGGCTAAACCACAGAAAGACCCTAATTCAAGTGACCAATCTCTGTAACCCTTGTCACTTTCCTAAGCCCTCCCAATTATCCTACCCCATAAAACTCATTGTTCCCGCCCGGCTCTCTCTCTCACTTCACTGCTGCGCCAGAGAGGTTGAGAGCCAAACCCGGGTTTGAATAAAGACTCTTTGCTTTTGCATCGGAAAAGGCTCCTTAGTGGTGGATTATTGGGGACCCCGAACTCTGGGCATAACACTTAGAAGTGGTAAAATATGAAAAACTGAAAAATATGACAAATAAAAAACAAGGAGAATGGATGAATCAACAAATAATATGTGAAATTACAGCAGCAAACTAGAAAAAGAGGGGAGGAAAAATTTTTCTTCTTTTTTTTTTTTTCTTTCAGAACTCATGCAGACAAACCAATTTTCAAGCAGTGGGTATTATGGCTTCTTTTAAACGGCCTTTTTTCTTCCTGAGCAGTTCTAGTTCTAATCCTGCTGTCTTTCTTGTTTCTGAAAACCAAATGAAAAGCTGAACGCGTCACACCATTAGATAAGGGGATGTTCATCAGCTTGCCTAGCAGAGCAAGGCTTCCACTTTTCCTTGCTTAACCTTATTTTCTCTTAATCCTTTTCGATCTGAGCCTACTGATTTTATATTTCTAAGCAATTAATTTTTTGGCTGGGAGGCACAATCCACAGGTGTGGATGACTGACAGCACCCTGATAGACTCCATCTGTTGGCAGCTGATAGTGGCTTCCTGGGGCTCCAGGGGCTGTCTTAATGCTCACAAAAGCCAGCAGCCTAATCTATTTGCTGGCAGGAGGAAGAAGGCCAGCAGCCCACATTGTTATTCAAAAGGAACAATTGGTTACAGATTGCACTTTTAGGGGCACAGCAGGGGGCTTTGGGGAGGAGGCAATGTGAGTCACAGCTTTTCCAATGCCCAGGACATTTTTCCCTCTTTGGGAAAAAAAAGACAGGACAGGATAGGGAGATGGGAATTTTGTGACAATTCTAGGAGGGAAATTTATAATTTCTGACTACCCTTGGGGTCACACTTTATAAAAGAAACATGAGGGCCCTAGCCAGTTTGGCTCAGTGGACAGAGTGTCAGCCTGAAAGGAAATGATCTCCCCTCCATCTTGTCCTACAGGGCTGGGACCCCTGCCTAAACCTTCTCCCTTTTCTGGGAGTGGCCACAGGTGTGCCAGCAATGACTTAACTTCCCCGACCCTCACCCAAATGGACCAATGAAGCTCCAGGAACACAGCGAGGGTCCTAATAAGGCTAAACCACAGAAAGACCCCAATTCAAGTGACCAATCTCTGTAACCCTCATCACTTTCCCAAGCCCCCTAATTATCCTACCCCATAAAACTCATTGTTCCCGCCCGGTCTGCTCTCTGGCCTCGCTGCTGCGCCAGAAAGAGGCTGAGAGCCAAACCCGGGTTTGAATAAAGATTCTTTGCTTTTGCATCGGAAAAGGCTCCTTAGTGGTGGATTATTGGGGACCCCGAACTCTGGGCACAACAAGCCTACAGACTGACAGGTCCCTGGGGTCAGTTCGATTCTGGTCAAGGACACATGCCTAGGTTGTGGGCTCCATCCCCAATAGGGGGCCTGCAGAGGGCAGCCGATCAATGATTCTCTCTCACCATTGGTATTTCTATCTCGCCCTCTCCTTTCCTCTCCGAAATCAACAAAATATATATATATATATAAAAGAAATATGAGGAACCGGAGGAGTTGCAATCAATATAATTTAGTTGTGATTTAAATAAATGAATACAAAAATGGTAGAGCTGGCATCAGAGCCTCTGGAAAGACCTGGTTGAACTGGTGGGTCCCTTTTAGAATGTAAATAGCAGATTTGGTGATCTATTGTACCCTGAATCTCACAAAGGACACCCCAAGAAGTCAAATTATGGAGTCATTTTTATTAAAAGCCGGTGGAATACGAGAGGCAAGAGTGCTCCAGATCTTGCAGCCCCGAAAAGCTCGCCACATCTAGCTTATATGCAGAATATCACAAAGGTATAGATTATATCTCTGGAATGAGGACCCTGATTTGCACGGAGCAGTTACAGAAGAGAAATTGAGCAAGTTAGTTATCTATAGTTTTGGGTCTATGGATCACTGAATCAACAGAAATACATTATCTGGGGCCACCGAGGCAATTTAGAATAATTGTGCTGTCCAGATTCCAGGACCACTGAGTCAAGCGGAATGCATTATCTGTAGCTACTGAATTGTGCTGTTCTGATTCCAGGACCACTGAGTCAACTGGAACACATTATCTGTAGCTACTGAGACAATTTAGAGTAATTGAGCTGTCCTGGTTCCCAGAAGAATGTGCTTCGGTAACCAGTGAGATCACAGTCAATGGGATATTCAAACCACCATCAATGGAGTATTCAATCAATTGGGATAGCATATATAAATTCAGAAAATCAAAATAACTTTTCTATTGTTTTAGCAAGCAGATAAGTACAGAAGCCAAACAGCATATTTAAACAGCAATTTTTACCCAAGCATGGTTACTTCAATAGAACTAAGCACAGGTGACAGTCCATTTCAACAGAAAGGTAAGTTTGGCATGCGTTTAGGGTAGGCGGGGTGGGGATAAAATGAAAATCACTTTAATTGTAATATAGATATTCCATAGGCTATGGGGGAACAGGGCAAAAGTTTTCAATTCAAAAAAGAGTGTTTAGGTATTATCTTTAAATGATGCATAATTAGTAAATATTTAATATTTAGGCAAATGGTTGAAGTGGCAATATTTGGGTGAGACATCTAAAGCCTTAAAAAGCAAGAATTTTTGCCTTTTTTTATCTTTGTTTTGTTCCTTCAGACACCTTTTAGGAACAATATAGCCTTATCTGAATGCAAAAGAAGCAATGATATTAAAGCAGTCAGTTCTTCTACTCTGATGCATTAAGTTGGATTTTTTTAAAAAAGCATTCTTTAATGTATCAAATTGGATTTTCCCTCTTTTCTTCCATTCCCTCCCACCTCCCTTCCCTTTGGAACTGGGTAAATATAGGTCCTCTCACAAGATACAAGCACACCCAGGACCTTTTCGAATTCTTGCTTGTGGTAACAGTTTGTGCAATGGACAGATCACATCCCCTAAGTGTCACTCTAGACCCAGTGACCCAACCTCTTTCCTGGGTGCTTTTATCTACTTTGGAAGACAATCTATATGGAGATTTGAGAATCCCTAAAGAATTTAAATGCAAATCTACTAATAATAATATAAAATGAGTTGTTAAGTCCTTTCACAGCTGATGGTTAGAAGATTAATATATTTGGAGAAGTCTTTCTACTTTAAAATTTAGGACTAACTGCACCTATTGAAAAGAATCAGAGATTATACAAACAGAAAAGAATTAAATCTGCATCTAAACAGCACCAACTAGACTTTAAATAATAAAAACATAGTCAAGATTCAGTCAGGCACCATGTTCATGCTAGGTGGGAGTAGGATGGTAGGAGGCAGGTATTTTGGGTGACATGGCACTAAATGTAATTTACATTTACAATTGATTTTTTTTTTCATGATAGAATACCTTTTCAAGGACATGGTGAATGACAAGACTCAGATGTCTGGAAATACTGCTTTTAAAAACTTTTATGATTCAATTTGATTTTTGATTCCCAGTGTCCAATTTTGTTCTTGGAAGATTATAATCTAGCTACTTCTGAAAGATTTCTTCTCTCCAACCCCACAATTTCTCTGTCAACCCATCTATACATCTTATTTTGCCCTCTCTCTATCTCCCTGTGTGTGTGTTTATTTCTCTCATGGCACCTAAGAAACCTACTTAAGAAGGGGTCCTAGCCCTAACCAATTTGGCTCAGTGGATACATTGACCTACAGAGTGAAGGGTCCCAGGTTTGATTGCAGTCAAGGGCATGTACCTTGGTTGCGGTCACATCCGCAGTAGGGGGTGTGCAGGATGCAGCTGATTGCTGTTTCTCTCATTGATGTTTCTAACTCTCTATCCCTCTCCCTTCCTTTCTGTAAAAAAATCAATAAAATATATTAAAAAAGAAAAAAAGAAGGTGGCTTACTGAATTCAAATTTTAGAGTCTTGCAGCCATTTCTACACAGGGCTCTCTCACACAAACTGTACTTCAGGGAGAAGTCTGCACTGAGCTGTCTGCCTGCATTGTGTTAGGACAGAGGCTTTCTCTGGCCAACCAGAGTGGCTCTATTCTGACCAATTGGAATTGGTGCCTTTTGTACCAATCAGACTGTGAAGATTTAGAGTCCTCATTTGCATAACAGACCCATCAAGGACTAGGGGTAGATTTCTGTCCATATAAGCTAGCTCCCTCTGGCATGAGAGCACACTGTCCCTTTCCACTGAAGACTGTGTCTACATGGAAGATATCTGTAGGAGCAGAAAAGTGCAGGCCAGAGCAAACTGAAATGGAGCACAGCCAACAAAAGCATTGTGGAGCAGACCAGCACAGCACAAAGTAGACTGGCAAAGAGCAGAGCAGAGCTGTCTAGCCACAGAGGGCCTCACAGCTTCCCTGTTTTCAAAGCCCTGCCATGTCACAATTGAGATGTTCCACAGCTATACTGTTTAATGCTGTATCTTAATTAAACTGTTTTGCCCTGGAAGAAGTTTCTTTCTTCACCACACACACAATTGGGGATTCCTGTTGGCATTGCATTGATGCCAACAACTATCAGTTGACACTCTCCAGACTGTGAATTTATTTAAAACACAGGTAAATGTGTCTTTCATTATCTTATTCCCATTACTGAATACATACTGAATGTTTAGTGAATGTCTGTTGAATGAGTAAATGAAAAATAAATCACTCTATAATAATCAGGGTAGTTATAACAGAAATTAATTTGTGGGCTTATAGAGGAACTGGTGTGTCCTATACTACTTTTATCTTTAGTTTTCTTGGAAATCCTATTGGTAAAAAAAAATGTATGTTATTTCCTCAGATTCCAGTGAGGAGTAGGGAAAAGACCAAGTTACTAAGCAAAGGTGTTCTTCCATGAGCTTCCTTTAGCCTTTTTTTTAAATCTAAAAAAACAAAACAAAAGCACACACACAAAAAAAACCCCTATATAATAAAAGGCTAATCATGCAAATAGACTGAACAGCAGAATGACTGTCTGCTATAATGTACACTGACCACTAGGGGGTAGATGCTCAATGCTCCACTCTGCAGCAGTGGTAAGGATGCCCAACTGACAGCTTAGAGCGGGCAGGGAGCGGGTCTTAGTCGTCAGTCAGACAACAACCGAGGGCTCCTGGACTGTGAGAGGGCACAGGCCAGATTGAGGGACCCCTTCTCCCACAGTGCACGAATCTCATGCACTGGGCCTCTAGTGTGTGTGTGTGTGTGTGTGTGTGTGTGTGTGTGTGTGTATGAAATGCCTGAATCTACTGTGTTTTATCAAACAATAAGCTCCCTAGTTTTAATGTAAAAATCTTGCAAAACCAGGTGCAAAAATTCTGAGCATAACAATGCATCTAAGATCTATCTAAGCTATATATATGCAGTGATCTGAGAGAGATCTGACAAAGTCTGTAGGGTGCATAGAGCATTTTAAGAAGTTGCTTGGTTAAAAATATCTGCTGCTAATTTCTTGTACCACATTCCCACCTTCCTCCTCTTCAGTGTTTGCTTCAGGGCAAAAACCTAGCTAATGGAGCATTTTGTTACAATGTTTCATTGAACTGATTCAATTGATCCCAATTCCTAAAGCAGTATTTAACCAGAGCCCGATATGTGCCTTTCCACATCTTAAATGAATGCCAAATTTATCATCCTTTGTGATGTAGCTTGCACATTTGCTCAATTTTGCTGTGAGAATAAATGGTTAAATGTCTTCTAGTTTGCTTTACCACCCAGGATTAGAAAGAAAAGAAGTCATTTATCCTCAAAAGCTCCCAGGAGGTATGGGAGAGGAGTGTGATGCTTTTAAATAGAGTTCTGTAGCAAAGTGCACAGTCATTTTAAAAACCAGTGACGTATTTTGAGAATTATATATTTCCTATCTGTCAGCCCCTGCCATTATATTTCCTCTGTCCTGGTTCACCACCCTGAGATGCAAGCTGACTCAATGCTGCCCCCAGGTGTCATTTCAAGCATGAGCACAGAAGGAAAAGGCAAAACAAAGGGCCCATCAGCCTAAAAAAGAAACACATTATCAAAATTAACATTATATCTGGAATTATTCTTCATATTGCTATTTAAAAAGCTTTGGTGCCAAAGACTATTGAAATCAACTCATATCTCTTTGGAGAATTTATTCCATGCTATGTGTAGCAAATACAAGGAAATAGAACATGATGCAAACCTTTGAAGGCTTTTGAACAAGAATGGATTAAAGGTTAACTAAAAGACAAATAGAGATCACCAGAATGTGTGAGATGAACTTTTAAAATAAATGTAAAAAAATCTAATTTGTGTAGCTGAAGTTTTAAAGTATAATATACAATACCAGCCCCCGCCCCTGCATTGTGCATTTATTATCTCATTCAGTGTGCATAAGGTAATAGTGTAGCTTTTCATTTCTTCTCCTGAATGAAATGGAAGCTTTTCTTTGAAAGCAAGGTCATTCCCTGACCTGAAAGCCTTTGTTCCTGGGAGAGATTTATACCTGAGATGCTTTAGGGCCACAGAATGTTCCAGAAGGCAGCAGTCACACAAAGAAATGGAATTAGGGAAGAACTGACTTTTCAAGTGAATCCAAGAGCACTGCTTGTTTGGTCAAGAGATCTAGAGGTTTTTAGTCAGTCAGACTTGTGAGCCTTGATTTAAATACCAGATCAATTTCTTATACAGCCAGTTACCTCTTCCTTCAAGTGAGGTTATAATAATACCCACCCCTACTATGCATCAGGCGTGTATAAGAAATATCTGGTCCATGCTGGGGCAGCTCATAATCTCAGTTTCCTTCTTCATTCTCATAGTAAAATAATAGTCGGGGACCCAATGCATCAAGGTCGCGAAGGTCAGAGAAAGTTATGATTTCACAATCTCTCTGGGAAAATTTTTACAGCATATTCAGGGTTCTGAGAATGCCACAGTTTTATAGATTATGTAATACATACTTTCAAACACAAGCCTCGAAAGTATTCATTTTCTTCTATAGATGTCTCTGATCTAATCCCTACACTCCTGGGAATGTAGCTGAGGAAAAAGCAGGTGACTATAAGAGATAAAAAAAGAAAAATTACCAGGGCCTTTCAAAATCAGATTTATAGTTTACATCTCTAAGCCATTCATTACTGTATGTAAAATCTGGGGAAACTCGTATTATTACTTTGTTAAAAAGAAAAGTATAGGCCGCAAATGGCAATGGCATCACTTAAGCTAAAGCCCAAGATATCAAACCTAGATTTACTACCTGACCTCATTTCTGTTTCAATCTCTACCAGAAACATAATCTTAATCAACCAGTCTGAGTTTCCTGGATCAACATCAAGGAAGTAATCTGTCATGTGGGCCCCCTCCCTCCCTCAATAGAAAGAAGAGGCAATCAACAGGATAAAAATCCTTGCTGTTGCCTTGCCCTCACGAAATGTTCAGGTCTAAATATAATTTCTTATTTTCTGTTGTTAGTAGTGCCCTTGCCCCCACCCTTTTCCTATAAAAACCTTTGCTTTTGTATAACACCTCTGAATGGCTTTCTAGTTGCTAGATGGGATGCTACCTGATTCATGAATTGTTTAATGAAGCCAATTATATCTTCAACTTTACTTAGTTGAATTTTGTTCTTTAACTTTGTATTGCTTTGCTCAAATAAAGTCTAAGATGCTGTTGACTTAGCAGGATGCTGTGAACCATTGATTGGGTCCTATTTTGGATCATGGCAAAATCCTTCTCTTTGAAAGCATATCGTTAGTGCTATACATTTTAGCACTTCTAAAATTACTGTTGTTATATGTGTAATTTCCTTGCTGACTTGAAATAGTTAATTTGCTTTTGTAAAAATTCAACTTTGGACTGAGCTGTGACTCAGGCTGTGCCTGCATGGAGAGATGGAAATGAACCTAAGCAATTTAGTCATCTGCTTTTGACTGAATTACTGTCTGAGTGAAACTTCCCTTCTGCTGAAAATTGCAGAAACCAATAAGCCCAATATCATTTCAATGTGATTTGTCTGAATTTCTACTTCCCCTTTATACTAGTATATACTTTGAAAAAAACCCAACAGTTTTCCACATTCTAGGAGAGTAGATACTTAATTAAGTCTCTTTATCAGAGGCATTGGATTTATAGGATTCATACTTATTATCAGTAAATAGTCTATTCAAAAAACACTTTTTAGCTTACATAATATTTTTAAAGAAGAGGAAGGAGAAGAAAAAGGAAAAAAGAACTTGTAGGAGAAAGAAAAAAAAAGAAATTTCTCTGACATTGTGCTCTGATCCCAAAGGAAGATACAGTGGTACCTCGAGATACCAGTTTAATTCCTTCTGTAACCTTGCTCGAATATCAAGTTGCTCGTATCTCAAAGCAAATTTCCCCACTGAAATCAATCGAAATGTTGTTAATCCGTTCCAGCCCCCCAAATGCAACCCCAGTTGTTCTTGTTACGTGTTTTTGAATAAGAAAAATGTATTTATAAATGACAAATATTGTATAAAAACATAATAAAAAGGGAATGTAAAGGAATAAACTGGTTTTATAAAGTGTATTTACCTACTTGTTACACTCTTAATGCTATACTTTATCCCTAAACTGAATGTACCTTAACTAATCTTCACTGAACTTAATTGCCACTGGTCTTTGCATTTTTGGCCGATTTCAAAAAAAACGTGTCCAATGAGGTTTGCCTCTTCCTCCCTTTCAGAATGTTTCTGAAATGGGTGAGGCAAGTTTCATTGAACAGCTCTGATGCATGACCAGTAGCAACTTTTTTGGGGTGTTTCTTTTCCATGAAGTGTGACACCCTCTCCCACATTTCTAAGATCTCCTTTATCTCACTTGTAGAGATCTCCTCCACCTCTGGCTCCTCCTCCAAACCAATTTCTTGGAGAACCTCCGCATGTTGCTGAGACGGCAACTCTTGTAACTCCTTCGTGGTGAGTTCCAGAGAGTGCTCCTGGACGAGCTCATTCACGTCTCTCTCATCCACCTCCAGGCCCATGGATTTTCCCAGAGACACTATCTCCTCCTCCACTGGCACCTCGGCTATAGCCTCAGGCCACAGCTTCTTCCATGCAGAGGTCCAAGTCCTCTTTGTAACACCCAGCCAGGCCTGATCAATAATTCTGAGGCATATCACGATGTTAAAGTGGTTCTTCCAGAACTCTCGAAGGGTGAGTTTTGTGTTCTCCATCACCTCAAAGCAGCGCCGGAACAGGTGCTTGATGTACAGCTTTTTAAAATTAGAAATCACCTCCTGATCCATGGGCTGCAGGATAGGAGTGGTGTTGGGAGGTAGGTAGACAACCTTTATAAACTTGAACTCTTCCAGGAGTTCATCTTCGAGGTTCGGTGGGTGAGCAGGAGCATTGTCAAGGATGAGGAGGGCTTCCATGGTTAGGTTGTTTTCCTGTAGATATTTCTTCACAGAAGGGCCGAAAACCAGGTTTACCCACTCCACAAAGAACTGCCTGGTGACCCATGCCTTCGGGTTTGCCCTCCACATAACTTGCAGTTTATCTTTTAAAATCTTATGTGACTTAAAGACCCTGGTATATGAGCAGAGGCTTGATCTTGCAGTCGCCACTCACATTGGCACACAGTGTGAGAGTTGGCCTATCCTTCATGGGTTTGTGGCCTGGCATCGCCCTCTCCTCTGCCGTTATATAAGTCCTATTCGGCATCTTCTTCCAGGAAAGCCCTGTCTCATCACAGTTGAAGACTTGCTGGGGGATACATCCTTTGGCTTCTATCAGTTCCAAAAAAGTTTTGAGGTAATCCTCAGCTGCCTTCACATCCGGACTTGCTGCCTCACTATGCCTGACGATGGAGTGAACGCCGGACCTTTTCCTGAAGTTATCAAACCAGCCTCTACTGGCTTTAAATGAGTCTTTCGATGCTTTATCCGTGAAAGTGCGTGGGGTCTGCTCCAGCAAATCACCGTAAATTGCTCGCGCCTTCTCGCATATGATGCCCTGAGTTAATGTATCTCCTTTAAGCTGCTTCTCCATCACCCACACCATCAGTAGATTCTCCATCTTTCCATGGAGAGAGCTACGGAGCTTAGAAATTATTGTAACACCCTTAGCTGGCGCTATACCCTTTATGGACTCCTTCTGTTTAAGCACAGTGCATATCGTTGAAGTACTATGCCCGTATTGCCTTGCCAAGTCAGTCACTCGCACACCTTGCTCATATTTTTCTGTGATTTCACGCTTTAATTCAATAGACATCATCCTCTTCTGAACACTGACCTTTCCACTCGCTTTCTTCGGACCCATGGTTATAAAAAGAAATGTGATAAAGTATGTAAATGCACAAAAGATGCTTCGACAACGAAGTAAACAAGCACACTGACTGAGGTGTAGGAAACTATGAGACGCTGGAGTTTCGGTAAACTGGTGGGTCATGTGCAGCTGGCTGATCCGCGCGATTACTCCTATCTCAAATGTTGCTCGTATTTCAAAGCAAAAAATCGCTCACTCGACGGCTCGTATCTTAAAAATCTCGTTGTTAGGGCACTCATATCTCGAGGTACCACTGTACAATATTGGTACTCCCTATGGCATCTAGAATTCCCTGTGTAATCTGGGAAATTTCATTAGATTTCTGATGCACTTGCCTTACCCTTCTACTGTTTTTATCTCCCTCCAGTGTTCACTTCTCCTCTTACTCAGATTAGATTCCAAGGCCCATCAATTACTATAACTCTCCTGTGTGTATTGCAAAACCTCTTGCCCCTCGTCCCTTTTACCATACTAACCTGGCAAATACTCTATGTGGATTCAACCCACTTCTTGATTATAACTAAGGTGCCGAATACAATTGGAGAAAAACACAATT
This sequence comes from Lasiurus cinereus, assembly GCA_011751065.1. Classification (NCBI taxonomy): domain Eukaryota; kingdom Metazoa; phylum Chordata; class Mammalia; order Chiroptera; family Vespertilionidae; genus Lasiurus; species Lasiurus cinereus. The sequence continues at coordinate 40,399,148 of JAAGEH010002534.1, read as the reverse complement.
ATACTGGCTATGTACTTGTGAACTTATGAAGCCAAACCTTGAGGGACATTGTCCATTGATCCAGGATCTTAGCTTCTTCACTCACTACACTCCCGAAGGACTATTTTTTGCCATATCTCTTTCAAACCTTTTTCTTCTCACTCTCAGCTGATTCCTTCTCATTATTTTTCTGAGATGATGGAAAGGATCAGAAAAGAATTTCCACTTTTTTCCTATCTTAACATTTAATAATCTATCTGCATTTGTGCCCATAATCCTGTCCTCCTCCCATGACAACTAATAACTATCCATAGCTTTCTCTGAGGTCAGTCCCTCCCCTCAGTCCTATTTCCTCTCACCTCCTCAAGCATGAAGCTTTTACAAAGAAACCCAGCAAAAGTTTCCATTTCAGCTCTTCTGCAAGCTACTGTCCCGTTTCTTGGTTTATTTTTATAGAAAAATTGCCTAAAAGTTTTCTTTGCTTGATTTTGGTACTTCCTCACTTCCCAAGCTCTCTTGAATATATCCCAATCGCTTTCTCTCTTGTCTCTCCAATAAATTACTCTCATTTAGGTCTCAAGGACTTCCATTGTAAAAAGCCATTGATTTCTTGGTCCCCTATTCTGCCCCAGCCTCTCAGTCCCATACAGTGATACAGTGATTGCCCACTCCTTCTGGAATCACTTTCTTCACTTTGCTTCTGAAACACAGAACTGTCTTTTCCACCTGTTACTACATTGATTATTTCTTCATAGACATTTTCTGTGGAATTCTTCTTTTCCCAAATTATAAACTTTGGAATGCACCAGGGCTCAGGGCTCAGGCCTCAGGTTTCTTCTACATTCAATCCATAGATATTCTATTCCCATTGTCACTGGATGGGGACTGGGCCAGAGTGGGTCTGCCTCAGGCTGGCCTGTAGTGTGTGGGTTCTTGACTTCATGTAGGAAAGATTTCACAAAGGAGTTCACGTGATTTTGAGAGTATGTTTATTAAAGCTAGGGACAGTGAAACAAAGGATGGACTGGGGGTAGAAGAAGCAACAGAAGAAGGCCTAGGTGGTGCTCTGCTTTGGAGCCCTAGAAACATTAGAGGAAAGAAGTGAGCAAAGTTAACTCACTGAGTTAAGTCACAGTCAGGGGTGTTTTTAGTTGCCTGGAAAGTCAGAGAAAAGGGGCATTAGAGACAGGGTCAGTGGATAAGTCCAGAATGAGCTGCTGCCCCACAATGCTTCCCTGGTCACAAGTCTTGTGGGAACCCTTAGAGTTGAGGCGAAAGAAAGTAAAAGTGCATGTCTGAGAACAGGCATGGGCATGCTCTAGAGCAGTGGTTCTCAACCTTTCTAATGCTGCGACCCTTCAATACAGTTCTTCATGTCGTGGTAACCCCCAACTACAAAATTATTTTCTTTGCTACTTCATAAATGTAATTTTGCTACTGTTATGAATCATAATGTAAATATCTATGTTTTCCTATGGTCTTCGACAACCCTGCTAGCAGTTCTCAACCTGTGAATAGTGGAGTTTGGGATTACTCTCCGGTCAGTTTTACTGCTTTACTTTTATCTTGGGTCTGTCTGGCTCAAATCAGGATTTTGTTATTTGTTCCCCTGACTTCATCTGTCCTTGGGTTTACTGGGATAAATGGCACTAATTGAGTTTTTGCTCTTTATCTCCCCAACCAGGGTGATTTAAACTATTTATTCTCTGGTTAGGAAGGGGTGTATATATCATTTTCTCTTAAGTGTCCTTGGTTAAGGAAGATGAGATCTTGTGATTCGCTAGCTGGCTGTAAGTTGCTCAAATTATTTGACCTTGTTTAATTATCTTGTCTCAGTTTCCCCATTGCATTTGTCCAAGAATTTTGCTAGCTTTTTGCTATCCTCACTCATCATTACTATGTATAGCATTTCTATGTAGGTAATTCCAAAATTTAAATCCCCAGTTTAGGCCTTTCTCATAATCCCTTATCACATATTGTGTTCTCTGCTCACTATCTCCTCCTATATATCCAATAGGCATCTTTTAAAAGAAATTGTGATCCTCCCCTAACCAAAATCTGCTCTATTCTCTTGAGTGTCACCTGCCTTAGAAAAGTAACTCCCAATTAATCACTGTAGAGTCGTCTTTGAATTCTCTCCCCACACGCCCAACAAATCCCACATCCAACCCATCAACAAACCCTGTTGGCTCCACCCTCAAAATATGTGGGAAAAACACCACCCCTCACAGTCTCTCTTGCTATCATCTTAGTCAAAGGCATAACCATCTCTCATGTGGACTATGCACAATAGCCCCCTCACTGATTGCTCTGCTCTAGACTTGCCACCTACAGTACAGCCTCAATATTGTTAGTAAAATGATCCTTTAAACCATCAGTTAATGTCATGCTTTCCACTATCGACTGCTCAATGCAATGCTGATTAATTCCATTAGAGTGAAACCCCAAATCTGTCTCATTGTCTAGAGGCTTCACCCTTCACACCACTGGCTACTCTCCCCTTACACGTTCTGCTTCATCACACTGTCTTAGTAGTCTCCTTTAGTTGTAACTAAAACTTTGCTATCTCAGGGGCATTTGCACTTGCTGTTCCCTCTTCTTGACACAATATCCATCCCAAACATTTACATGGCTTGCACACTCACTTCACTCAGATGCCAATTCAAATGACTACCCTTTCTGAAGTAGCAACTCTGTCCTCTCTCTCCCCTTTTCCTGCTTTGTTTTCTTAGCTACACTTCTAACCACCTGATGTCCCTTGTTCTCCGAGTCATTCATGAAATGCCAGCTCAGAAAATGGAAATAATGCAAGAGAAAATTATCTGTGAAGGATTTTCCTCTGAGAGATTTGGTCAGGTAACCCAACCCTCACCTTACTCAGGAAGTGTGTGCCTAAGATCACATATAGATTGATTGCTTAGAATTCAAACATCTTTTCCATAAAAGTATTATGATGTGTGGTCCCAGGTGAGAGAACAACTATTTCATCTATAACGATGTTGGTAGAATTGATGTCAAAAATTAAAGGTTTGAGATTTTTTCTCAGTGGATAGAGCGTCAGCTTATAGACTGAAAGGTCCCAGGTTTGATTTCTGTCAAGGGCAGGTACCTTGGTTGCAGGCACATCTCCTGTAGGGGGCATGCAGGAGATGGCTGATGGATATCTCTCTCTCATGGATGTTTCTAACTCTCTATCTCTCTCCTTTCCTCTCTGTAAAAATCAGTAAAATATATTTAAAAAAAATTAAAGTTGACATGAAAAGAGAGGTAATGAGAGAGAGAGAAAGAGAGAGAGAGAGAGAGAGAGAGAGAGATTATTCATATTTTCTTGAGTGCAAGACTAGCCTAAGTAAAATTTAGCATGTGGTTTTTTCCCACCTCCATTTCTAATCTTCTCTTGGTTAAGCACCTTATTGCTGCTTCTATCTTTTCTTCCAAAGGAAACCAGACTCCAAAATTCATTTTTACTCTCCCTCTTATCAAAATGATCATTTCTTTGGTACATTTGGTCTCTATTAAGCATTAGGAGGTCTTCACATTGAATTAACTAAATAAGTTTACAGTAATAGTCTTCAACATCCCCCAAATAGCCCATTACCCCTAAATGTGTTTCCAAGTTAATGGAATATCAGTTCCTCAAAGTAAAATCAGAAAGGAAGTTTTCTGTCTCTATTTTGCCCATGCTATTTCTGCCTATTTTAGTTTTGGATTTCAATTTAGAAATCTATAAAATTTTTAATTATCTTCACAACTTGGCCATAGTATTAGGGAGTGTGGGAAGGGTCGGGGATGGAAGGTGAGACATAGCAGCACCTTCTCTGAAGAAATGAGTCCTTTCTATGTTAGATGCTGCCTAAATCCCTTAGGCTCTGTAGACCTCCATGTACTGCGACACAAATTTCCAAGCTGGAATGCTACATGTGTTTAGGTTTCTCTTCGAATCCTTGCTACTGTCAGAAGGAGTGAAGGGAAACGAGCTTACTTAGTGATTAATTGAGACTAGTCCATATTTAATCACAATTCTCAACTCAGTCTTTATAATTTAAACTTCACTAATAGTCTTCCTGATTACAAATCAGTCACTTTTACAGTCTGTCTTTGAACTAAGAGCCTAGCTTATCTTTGGCATTAAGTAGGCAGCATTCCTCTCAGGTCTTCAATTTGCGGTGAGTCATTCAGTGGCTAAATCAAAAATATATCAGAAAGTAAATTGGACCTAGCCACTGATAATAACAATGAACCAGACAATTCCACTTTAACTGTTCTGGAATAATTCCCCAGTACCTTGACATTCTAATTTCCATAAATATATTGGGGTCTAGAGTACCCAAATCACTTGGGGTATTACAATAGAAGAATGTGCTCGATGTATAATATTTTTTTGAAAATAAACATGTAGCAAAAAGGTAATAATTCACGTGGTCTTCCTCAAAACACATTTTTGGTGGCTCTGCTGCCAACTGTTCACATTGTACTTATCCATGATCTTCCAAGAAATTACAAGGGCAATTTGATATAAAAATTACAATCTCCCCAATTACATTTTCATTTTGAAGATATGCCTTAAGCTCTTTGTCTGAGAATAAGGTTACCCAGTTAAAAAAAAGTTGTATGTGTTTAAATATTAACAGGAATGCAAAGCACCATATTCTGATTGGTTTCTTAGAAAAACATAAATAGCATTTACCAATTCAGACAGTTCATATAAAATTTATATGTAAGGAATGTAATTGTGGTTCTGAAATAAGGTTATAACATAATAATATCTTTCTGAAAAATCTTAATGCTAATTTTCATAAAATATAAATCTAATATGATTTGAAGTAACAGGAATTATTTAAAATTAATTATTTTTCATAATTCAATATAATGCTTATCCATAAAAATAACATTTGAATTTTCATTATTTTTTAATTTAATAAATCTTTATTCAGTTTATTACAGTTGTTCCTCTTTTTCCCCTCCACCCAATTCCCTCCCCCTTATCACCCCCATTGTCCTCATCCATAGGTGTAAGATTTTTGTCCAATCTCTTCCTGCACCCCACACCCGCTTTCCCATGGGAATTGTCGATTCACTCTTTTTCTATTATATTCTATTATATTCACTATTTTATTCTGTTTATCAGATTTTTTATTCACTTGAGTTTTAGATTCACTTGTTGATAGATATGTATTTGATGTCATTTTGTTGTTCATAATTTTTATGATTACCTTTTTCTTCTTCTTCCTTTTCTTAAAGAATACCCTTCAGCATTTCATATAATACTGGTTTGGTGTTGATGAACTCCTTTAGTTTTTTCTTGTCTGTGAAGCTTTTTATCTGACCTTCAATTCTAAATGATAGCTTTGCTGGGTAGAGTAATCTTGGTTGTAGGTTCTTGCTATTCATTACTTTGAATATTTCTTACCACTCCCATCTGGCCTGCATAGTTTCTGTTGAGAAATCAGCTGACAGTCATATGGGTACTCCCTTATAGGTAACTAACTGTTTTTCTCTTGCTGCTTTTAAGATTCTTTCTTTGTCTTTTGCCCTTGGCATTTTAATTATGATGTGTCTTGGTGTGGTCCTCTTTGAAATCCTTTTGTTTGGGGTTCTCCATGCTTCCTGGACTTGCAAATCTATTTCTTTCACCAGGTGGGGAAAGTTTTCTGTCATTATTTCTTCAAATAGGTTTTGAATATCTTGTTCTCTCTCTTCTTCTGGCACCCCCATAATTCAAATGTTGGTACGCTTGAAGTTATCCTAGAAGGTCCTTACACTAGCTTCGTATTTTTGAATTTTTTTTTTTCATTTTGCTTTTCTGGTTGGGTGTATTTACTTCTTTGTATTTCAAATGTTGACTGGATTCTTGGGATCCTCTAGTCTGCTGTTGGATTTCTGTATATTATTCTTTATTTCAGTCAGTGTACGCTTAATTTCTGATGGTTCCGTTTTCATATCCTTTAGGGTCTCACTAAATTTCTCAGAGATTTCTAGAAGATTCTTGAGTAACCTTATAACCATGGTTTTTAACTCTATATCCAGTAGTTTGCTTTCCTCCATTTCTTTCATTTGTGACATGTTTCTTTGTCTCCGCATTTTGACTACTTCCTTGTGTTGATAGAGTGGCCTTGTGTGCTAGGTGTCCTATAGGGCCCAGTGGCTCAGCCTTCCTAATTACCTGAGGTGGACACTCTTGGTGCACCCCTTTGTGGGCTGTTTGCACAGTCTTTTTGTAGTTAACCCTTGATTGCTTTTGGTATCACTGGGAAGAATTGATCTCCAGGTCAATTGGCTGTAAGGACCAGTTGTGTCTACAATGGGAGAACAGCTAAGGGTATATGCTGAATATACCCTTATGGGGCAGGACTTGATTCATTGCTGCTTTGGTGGTCACTGAGTCTAGCCCTTGAGTGTATCTCTTATGGATGTGAAGAGTTGTAATCTGTTATGGTCTCACACTGACCACTGGCTACACTGGCTCTTAGATCTCCAAGGAGGTTCAAAATCAGCCACAACCTGTGCCACCTAACAGGAGCTACAGAGAGATCTACAGATTCCTCCTCTTTGTTTGGAGTTTGGAAGTGCCCAGATGAGGCCCAGCTGGAAGCAATGCAGGCTGCCATTGCAGAGCCTTAGATCTTCTTTCTGACTCTTTGGAGCTCTCTGACACAGCTGTAGTTTGTTCAGTTTTAGATTGCAAGAGGGACAGGCCATTCATATGCAAAAGCTGCTGTGCACAGTGTGGGTATGGTTGTAAATTGGGTGGGGTCTCAGGGAATCACCAGGGAGGAACAAGTAGCAATGGCTTCCAGTCCACCCTGCTCAGAGAGGTCCCCAGGTCTCTGTGTCCTGCGGCACTGTGCAGGAACAATGATTGTGGTAAGCACATCTGAGAGAAAGCTGCACTGTTCTAGCCCGATGCCAGACAGTCCAGTTTCTCCCCATATTAGTCTGGGTCCCCAGAATCTCACCCAGAACTGGAGTTCAGAGCAATCGGGACTTGTATCTACCTCCCAATTGAAAAAAAAACCAACAGCACACCCAGTTGCCAGCCCTTTTCATATGCCTCTATACCTCCGCACTTCCACACTTCTGCACCTTGTATTAGTCACAAGGACACTCAACTAAACAAACCAATGGCTTTGTGTATTTATTTATACACTGGAGGCCCAGTGCATGAAATTCGTGCATGGGTAGGGTCCCTGGCAGCTGCCAGTAGCCAGCCACCAGCCAGGGCTTTCTTCATTTTGTGATGCCCCCTGGTGGTCAATGCATGTCATAGTGAGTGATCAAACTCCCAGTCAATTGAACTTCTGAGGGGACGCTTTGCATATTAGGCATACAAAAAGCCATTGGTATATATAGTTGAGTATAGCCCAATGCCAGACAGTCCAGTAACAGCAA
>JAAGEH010002534.1:40356545-40384208 GCA_011751065.1 Lasiurus cinereus | reverse complement strand
AAGGAAGGAAGGAAGGAAGGAAGGAAGGAAGGAAGGAAGGAAGGAAGGAAGGAAAGAAGGAAGGAAGGAAGGAAGGAAGGAAGGGAAGGAGGAAGGGAGAGAGGGAGGGAGGAAGAAGGAAGGGAGGAAGGGAGGAAGAAGGAAGGAAGGGAGGGTAGATTTGTACCTTTTACTGAACTCTTGGCTGGTTGTAGCTTTTCTCTGCCTGACCTAGTGGCATATTCCTGTTTCAATATTTGCTCCCTTTGTTTTAATAGTAAACATTTTGTTCAAGAATTTAGCTACTTAGGATTACTACTTTTGTTTTTAGCAAACATATAAAGAGGAAAATTCAAAACATATATCTTGGAAGGAGAGAAAAAGTCAAACACGAATGTAATTACTTAGCTTTGTGGAAGGAGCAAAGCCTGTATTTTTGGGTAGAGACCCATCTAGTGGCCACAAATAAATATATGTTAATGCAATCACCTCGAAATTAAAAGTAAAAATAAGTGAAATAAGAAGCAATAAGTGGAACTTCTATTTGACCCAGTAATCCCACTTCTAGGAGTATATCCCAAGAAAACAGAAACCCAGTCAAAAAGGATATATTCACCCCTATGTTCATAGCAGCACAATTTACAATAGCTAAGATTTGGAAACAGCCTAAGTGCCCATCAGCAGATGAGTGGATTAGGAAACTGAGGTACAGCTACACAATAGAATACTACACTGCTGTAAAAAAATAAATAAAAAGAATTCTTACCATTTGCAGCAGCATGGGTGGAAATGGAGAGCATTATGCTAAGTGACATAAGCCAGTCAGAGAAAGATAAATATCATATGATCTTACTCATTTGTGAAATACAGTGAACAACATAAACTGATGAACAAAAACAGAACCAGAGTCACAGAAGCATAGATTAGACTGTCCAGCCTATGAGGGAAGGCAGTAGGTGAGGGGGTGAGTGCATGTGCTGGGGGTTGGGAGCATCTGGAGAGAGGTCAATGGAGGAAAAAGGAGACTTATGTAATACATTAAAAACAAGCAATGAATACAGAGCCCTTGGCAATTTCCATCTCAGTTCTCTCTTCATCCATTTTCTGGGACATATTTTTATAGCTACAGTTGTACAGTTTATCATTCAAGTTTTTTAAATGTCAAATTTAGGAATTATTTATTTTCTTTTGGTGTTTTTATAGACTATTTCTTTCCATGCTTTGTACTTTTAAAATTTATACATATTAAAATTTATATATACTTAAACTCTTGCAAGAAGCCGGGTTTTTTTTGTTTTGTTTTGTTTTGTTTTTGAGATTATGTTATCAGCTTTATTGAGGTATAATTTACATACAATAACCTGCCTCCATTTCAAGCATACAATCCGTGGATTTTGACAGATGCATATAACAATAAAAATCTGACCATAATCAAGGTACAAATGCCCAAGCCACATTGAAGTCCCCATGCCACACTGTAGTCTATCTCTGGCCCTGCACAACTACAATCTACTTCTTGGCTCTCCAGATTAGTTTGCATTTAACAATATTTAGTATAAAAGAAATAATATAGTGATGTTATCAACTATTTCACTCAGAATAATTATTTTGAAATTCATTCCTGCTGTGTGTGAAACGGTAGTTTTTACCTTTTTTTGTTGGTGAGTAGTATATATATATATATATATATGTGTGTGTGTGTGTGTATGTGTGTGTGTGTGTGTATAATTAATACATGTTAATTAATGTCTAGTTGTGTTCTGTAAGAACTATAATGAAAAAAACTTGTTATGAACATTCATGAATAGATATTTGGGTAAAAACATATTTTTTATTGATTTGGAGTTAATCTGTAGGAATGGATTGGTTGGATTCTATGATGAGAATATGTTTTTTTTAAAATATATTTTATTGATTTTTTTTTTTACAGAGAGGAAGGAAGAGGGATAGAGCGTTAGAAACATCGATGAGAGAGACATCCATCAGCTGCCTGCTGCACACCCCACACTGGGGATGTGCCTGCAACCAAGGTATATGCCCTTGACTGGAATCAAATCCGTGACCTTTTAGTCTGCAGGCTGACGCTCTATCCACTGAGCCAAACCGGTTTCAGCAAGAATATGTTTTTATTGATTTTAGAGAGAGGAAGGGGGAGAGAGAGAGAGAGATAGAAACATCAATTAGAAGATTAGAGAGAAACATCCATCAGTTACCTCCTGTATGCCTGATTGAATCTGCAACCTGGGCATGTGCTCTGATGGTAATCGGATTGGACACTTCCTCGCGCACAAAGAAACATCTGATCAACTGCTTCCTGCACACCCCCTACTGGGGATGTGCACAAAACCAAGGTATATGCCCTTGACCAGAATGGAACTTGGAACCCTTCAGTTCGCAGGCTGATGCTCTATTCACTGAGCCAAACCAATCAGGACAAAACCATGCAACTCTTAAGAATAATACAGTGTAACATTTATTCATATGGAACAGTTTTACAATGAATCAGCTAGAAAAGCTAAGTTTAGAACTATAAATATAGTTTGTTATATATTTGAATATATTAATGTGTTTATACATAAATATGCAAATATTGCTGTAAAGTAATAGTTTCCAATTAGTCTGCTGCTTTCCATTCTCTCTTGCTCTCTTCTTTTTTATCTTTTGAATTAATTTAGTCACTTTTGTTGTAGAATCAACCTTTTTTACCAAACATCTCCTGGTAGTTCAGGTGCTCCAATCATGTGGCCAGACCTCAAAAGCTCTTTATTTCCTGCCTCTGCTTTCCTCTGGGATCCTTCAGTCCCAGTGTTATAGAGAATCAGAATAAACAAACAATGCCTGAAGAGTTTGGAGTTACATTTATTATGCGCGGGTCCAAAGGAAAATGTTTCTCAAATTCTGGGCCCCAACATGCAGAAAATTTCCCTATTCATATGTTTTTACCTTTTTTGTTTCCCAAATATGGGATGTTTTCCGCCCCTTTGCAAATTCTTAAAGGGCCTCTATGTGCTGAGGCCTTGAGACCTCAACCAAAGAGCTGGCCTGGTGCCAGCACTGGTAATTTTGTCTGGGGAAGATTTAATGGCCTCTCTGAAGTGAGAATAGTCTCATTTTCCTTATTATTTAACCAAGCAAACATTTACAGAAGCCAAACAGGAAGGTTAAAATTTCAAATAGCAGTTTTTATATAAGATGGATGCTTTACCAGGTATGTTTCCCCACATTATGATAGCCAGTTAGCAGCAGAATGAGATTGTCTTTTTCCCCATTGATCAAAGAAAAGTTCACTTTTGGAAATTAACTACCTTGACCTAGTTTGGATCATGTGTTCCTGGTGGCATCTGAGGACTAGAAGGCCTGGGTCAGAGAGGTTGACCAATAGTCCTACCCAGCACATGGATGATAAGTGAGGATGGGAGGGCTTCTCAAGTAGAACTGAGCTGAAGTGGTTGTCTGGAGGGCAGGCAAAAAACACAGGTGGTCATCCTATATAATAAAGAGAAAATATGTAAATTGACTCTCACACTATCACAAAGATGGCAGCACCCATAGCCACAGGATGGCAGTGCCCAGTTGCCTCAGCCCCACCAGAGTCCCCCAGTCCTTTCAGCCCTGCCTGGAGGCTGGCAAGCGAGCAGTGTGGCCAGACCAGCCTTTACCCCCCCCTTGCCCCCCAGCTGCCCAGGGCCAGCTTGAGGCACAGGTAAGCCTCAGATGGTGGCTGCCCAGCTTCCCAGGGTGGGCCCCAGTATAGGCAAGCCTCAAATGGTGGCTGTGCAGCCAGCCAGGGCTGCCTGAGGCTGAGGTAATCAGGCCAGCTGAGGCTTGTGCTGCTGGCAGTGGCAGCAGGAGAGGTGTGATGGGGTGTCGCCTTTCCCTGATCACTGGGTTGCCTCCCACCCCTGAGGGCTCCTGGACTATCAGAGGGGCCAGGCTGAGATGAGGGACTCCCCTCAGTGCATGAATTTTTATGCACCAGGAATTCAATCCTATATAATAAAAGGGTAATATGCAAATGAACCAAATGGTGAAACAACTGGTCACTATGATGTGCCCTGACCACCAGAGGGCAGATGCTCAATGCAGGAGCTCCCCCCATGGTAGTCAGTGTGCTCCCACAGGGGAAATGCTGCTCAGCCCGAAGCCAGGCTCACAGCCTCTCCTGCCTCCATGGCAGTCAAACTAAAGAATGCAGGTTGCCATGCATGAATATGATATACCAGGCCTCATTTATAATTTTAGATTTTTAAAAAGATGTCTGGATTGCTTGTGTTGAAATAAAGTGAGGCCTACTCATATTAAAATGCTTAGTCTCTTCCTATTTTTACAGCTTTTCCAAAATACAGCTTTTGTGCTATTCATTTTTATAATCCTGGTATAGAGCAGTTATTAACACATTGGAACTGTTCATTTTATTTTTGAGTCTGTATTTTAAAAAGTCCTAACTATAACTGGCCACAAGATGTCCCTAAAGCTCTAGGAGATGGTTTCTATATGTCCCTAGACAGGTATTTTCATGTCAATGGACTTACTTGGAGGATGCTAGCCAGGTGATATTCAGTGAGATTTTTGTTTTAAATCTGGGTTTAAAATCTTATGCCCCATAAGAAATCAAATATTAAACAATAAAAAAGAAAGATAAATAAAATATTAAATGTTCAGAAGAGTAGACATCTTCAAACCAGAATTAAAGGAATATTTCCAAATGTTAACTACACATTTCTCTTCTAAAAGCCTATATTAAGCTCTGGTTTTCTTAAATGGTGGGACTCCTTGTGGCCACCTTGAATTCTTAAGTTATCAGGAAATGTTACTACTGTGATATGACATTTGTAGCAATAATCCTCTTTGTAAAAGCTAATTAAAAATGAAGAATTAGCCAGGCCATTGTGGCTCAGTGATTGAACACCATCCCATGCACCAAGAGGTTGAGGGTTTGATTCCCAGTTAGGGCACATGCCTGGTTTTCAAGTTCAATCCCCAGGAGGAGGCATACAGAAGGCAGCTGATCAGTGTTCCTATCTCTCTCTCTCTCCCTCCCCCCTTTCTAAAATATCAATAAAAACATATTTTTTAATTGAAGAAGAATTAAAGTATGTCTTATCAATGTTTATTACAAGACACAAGAGGAATGAAAATGTATATATGTATATATGTTTATATATATTAATATATATTTACATATATATTTACATATATATACATATTTATTTATTTATTTATTTTTACAGAGAGGAAGGGAGAGGGATAGAGAGTTAGAAACATCGATGAGAGAGAAACATCAAACAGCTGCCTCCTGCATACCCCTTACTGGGGATATGTCTGCAACCAAGGTACATGCCCTTGACTGGAATGGAACCTGGGACTCTTCAGTCCACAGGCTGGTGCTCTATCCACTGGGCCAAACCAACTAGGGAGAAATGTATATTTTTTATAAATATGTGCTCTGGAGAATGATGAATTAGGAAGTTTTTAGTATTATCAAACAAATAAAAATCATGGTTGTTCTGAGTTACCAGAGAGAATAGATTCTCTTTCTTACAGCTGCCTCATGGACACCTGACTTAAGACTGCTGGTCTAAAACAGACTTTTGTTGTCGCAAGGATTCCTTAAGTAGAACATGTTTTGGAAATAAATTTTAATCCTAATGCACACATGTGCTGAAGGAGAAAAACAGCTATCTTAAAAGGACTAGGAAAGTTCTAAAGGCAAACAAATTTTATGCTCAGGTGAAGCAGGATCCATTTTATAATCAGGATTCCTTTTTAGTGAGCAAGTTTTCTTCTTTAAAATTGCTTTTGATTTAATGAATGGTTGAAAGTGTCACTACAGAAAATATAGGTATGTATCAATTAAGCCTGAGTGTCTCTTTTGAAATGGAAAAGGTGGAGAATTAAACATTTTTAGTATTTTTTAAACTCCATTGCTTGTCAGTGTTATGAATTGAATTTTGTCTTTCAAAATTTGTATGTTCAAGTCCTGACCCCCAATATCCTAGATGACTTTATTTGGAAGTAGAGTCGTTACAGATATACTTAGTTAAGATGAGTTCACACTGGGATAGGGTCCCAGTGTTCTGATATGACCAGTGTTCTGATAGAAAGGGGACATTGGGACACAGACAAGCACATAGGGAGAATGCTATGTGAAAAATAGTTACACAGCCACAAGTAAAGGAACCACCAGAGGCTAGGAGAAAGGCCTGAAACATATCCCGTCCCAGTGTCCTCAGAAGGAATTAATTCTGCCAACACTTTGACCCGACTTCTGGCCTTCAGACTGTAAGACAATAGATTTCCATTTTTTAAAGTGATCTAGTTGTTATGGCAGTCTAGGCAAACTAATACAGGCAGTAATTGCCTAAAGGGAGTGATTAATGTTAATAAAAATGTAAACAGTATATCAATTGATTCTTTCACTAATTGTTTTTCTTTTTCTTGATATTAATTCTCATTTGGTATTTAGCTATTATACAATCATGATTTTAAATTAATATTTCCTGGGAAACATATATTAAATAATTTTCTCTAGAGTCATAAGTAGATTTGAGACCAACCTCACTAAATAATAGAATTTTAGAAGCATGCAGAGGAAATTATAGAAGAGGAAATTCAGGTGGAGAGGTTTAGAAACAAACCTCATATACCCTATGGGTGAGTTTTATGTCCCCAGGGAGGGGAGGTGGGGAACTTGTATGTCTATTCAATTTTGGTTGATTGTTTTTCTCAAATAGAAGGTTAAAAGAGAGAGTGTCCTAGTCATCCAGGAAAACAGGCACACTCTGGGTACTCTTGAAATGACAAGCACAATATATGAAAGGAGACCTAAAACCTTGAAACTAAACTTTCATTAGTGAATCATCCAGATGCATATGAGAGCTCCTTGCTATCTAGTCTCCCTATATGGTATCTTTGCCCCTAGTTAAGGGAAAACTAAACTATTTTGTCTCATTACAACTCATTTCTTGAGCCTTCTCTTCCACAAATACTAGTACATATGCCTTCCACCCCCATCTATCTCTGCTACCTCCCACTCTTTGCTTCGCTGAGCCCCACATTTCTGTTATGGGCTGAATGATATCCCTCCAAAATTCACATGTTGAAGTCTCAACCCCCTAGTACCTCAGAAGGTGACTATTTGGAGATGGAGTCTTTAAAAGAGTTAAAGTTAAAATGAGGTCACTAGGATGGGTCCTGATCCAATTGGACAAGAGAGATTAGGGCACAGACTCACACAGGAGGAAGGGCACATGGAGACACAGGGAGAATATGGCCATGTAGAGAGGCATTAGAAGGTGATAACTTTGCCAACATCTTAATCTTAGGTTTCTAACCTCTGGAACTGTGAGGAAATGCATTTCTATTGTTAGAACCAGTCTCTGATACTTTGTTATGGCAGGCAACTTCTCACTTGGGACACATCTTATATTTAACTTTTTATTCTTACCTTAACAGACTTTATCTCCATTTCCAAGCATAAGGCCCACTAAGTACCCTGCTATTGGCAGAAGTAAATCATGAGAAAGATACAAGATTATGTATAAGTATACATGCAAATATGTCAGAATAGCAGTCTGTTATGGGACCCTATCTACAGTTAGCATATTTTATGGCAGAAGTGACAGATGTAATTCAATACAATTTTGTCTTATTTTGTCTTTTCTAGAGTTAAGATTGGAGTCTTAAGTTCTAAGTACTATCAGCTACACTCTTCCCAACATGTAATTAATGATAGCACCTCTTAATCATAGGGTGTTTGACAAACCAACTCCTCATTTTCTAATGACAGATTATGGTTGAGCCATGCTATTTATCCTTCCAGGTTATATATTTCCATGGTAGCAGGAGTTTTCTGCAAACCTAAGTATGGAAGTGTCTGCAAAGGGTCATGATTTTGGAAAATCTGTCAATGTACTGGAGACACAATAATGGCCCTCGAAAGGTGTCCATGTCCTAATCCTGGGACCTGTGAATATGTCACCTTACATGGTAAAGGAATTTTGCAGAGGTGATTAACTTAAGGCTTTTTAGGTGGAAGATTATCCTGGGTTATCTAGGTGGGCCCAAGGCAGTCATATAAGAGTTCTTATAAATAAAAGAGAGAGGCAGGAGGGTCAGTTTGAACTCTGACCTCCAGAACTGCGAGATAATAAATTTGTGTTGTTTTAAACTATTAACCTTGTAACAGTTTGTCACAGCAGCAGTAGAACTACCACAGCTGACCAGTAATGTGGTTACTGAGCTTTCTATATGAAACTGCAGCACTTCTAACTGGAGCTGAGATCCCAGTCAGTCCCTTACTACTAGTCCAATGCTCAAGTACACTCTGGGGTGAGGACATGGGAAGACCTCAAATTGTCTGTCTATGAATGCTTCTAAAAAGCATCTGAGTATCTTGATCGAATCAGCAGACATTTAAATTTAATCAGGCCAGATCAGAGTGTCCTGCTATCTGCTTGACCTGATTATTCAACTAAATGAATTGATAAATTTGGTAAATTAATTTATAATGACACCTTAATGTCTGTCAATGTCTAAACAAGTTATTTTTTTCAGCTTTTTTTTTTAAACATTAGGATAAAGGGTCAGGCACATGAGCAGTGGGGTACTTTGTGGATGTTTGGTTCTTGGTTGCTGGGGAGACTGAGAGTTTGGGGAGAGTGATTTTCACATCACACCAGCCTGTGGTGCAGATAGTATCAAGTGGGGAGTGCATAGAGGTTAAGTAAAGACTAGGCCCCAGCCTCACCCATGAGACCAAGATAGAAGAGACAGTTAGTGAGGAAAAGAACAATTCTGAGACGCTGCATGGCATTTTCTTTGCTTTAGTGAAGCTTTAAAATGCCCTCCTGGAGTCCACTCTTAAACAGAGATGCGTGTAACCTATGTGTATATGATAGATGTCCTGTAGACATCAAGTGAGATCTCTACCCTGGCCTGTCCCAACATGAGAGCAGAGTAGCTGTGTGTGAGATGGGGAGGAAAGGGGCTGGCAGGCACCTAAAGGAGCTAGGAGGGGCATTTGTGAGCTGTCACCGCCTGCCCTGGGAAGCTATCCATCTCTCAGCCACCACTTAGTGACCTCTGAGTGTGCAAGTCCCGTGCCACAGTGTGCCACAGAGGTGGCATTCAAATGGTTGAGAACCCCTGGTCTAAAGTAAAACCCTGAGCCCTTGGCTCCATTTGCCAATAGTGTGTAAATGAAAGTTCAAGAAAGGATGGGCTCCTCGGCAGTGATGAAAGCACGAAGGCCCTAAGATCCAGGCTGCAATGTGTGCAGCCTCTGGATCCCACCCATCACTGCGAATCCATTCTAGTCAGAGGGAAGATTTGGTTGTAGACATCTTGTTTCCCCTGGCCCACTTCTGCCAGGTCTAGAATAAACCCGACGGTTGCTTGTGTAGGAACAAAGCAACAACCTGTGTGGTTGAGGACCAGATAGCCCAGTCTCAACTTCATGCACGCACACTGCTCATCCCTCCAGGGGAACTGTTATCTCCCATTTCAGCTCGATTCCAAGGATTGTGTTTTCCACTCCCAGGGATCTGGCACCAGGCCCAGCACACGGTAATGAGGTACTCAAAGCACAGACTCACACGTCAAAGAGATGCTGCCTTACTTGGCCTAAAGAAGCTTCTACTTCTTTCCAATCCTAATTCACACCAAAAATATTTGCCTTACCTATTTTTAAAAATTACGACTGTCAAAGAAAAAAAAAGAAAAAAGTTATGACTGTCTACAAAATCTCTATCTAATATTTAATATGTCTTCCCAGTGCTTTAGCTCCTGCCCCTCTGTAGATATAGGTAGTAGTGCTTGGGTCTTTTAAATGAGGCTGTAGCACAGAGCTCACAGAGTTACGGAGATGTAGGGATCACAGCACCTTTGCAGCCACCTAGTTTACATCTGCACAGTTTCATAACAGACCTACAAGGCTCTAAAACTGCTAGCTTTTAAAATCCTCAGCCGAGAATCTGGTTTGCTGATTTTAGAGAAAGTTGAAGAGGGAGAGAGAGAAAGAGAGATCAATTGCCTCCTGCATGCACCCTGGCCAGGGAATGAACTAGTAACCTTTTCGTGTATGGCACAATGCTCTAATCAACTGAGCTACCTGTCTAGGGCTACCATTTTTAAAAAAAGTGTTTCAACGATATTTCAGGGAAAACCATCATTGAAGACATATGATAGGTACAGATTTAGAGAAAATTAGTTCTATGGTAATGTAAAATAATTTGTATTCACTAATAGTAAGAGTTAATTTATTAAGTATTTGCTGTGAGCTGGATATGTCCACTTTTGAGATGAGGAAACAGAGGCCCAGAGAGGCCAGGAAACTCATCCATGGTTATACCGATATAAATGAGGAAGACCAGGGGGATTCTAAAAGCACTCTATACTCATAACCACAATCTGTACCATGGAAGCAAGAGGACACATGAATAGCTATATTAGTTCTTTTTTTTAATTAAATCTTTATTATTCAGATTATTACATTTGTTCCTCTTTTTTCCCCTCCATAGCACCCCTCCAACCAGCTCCCACTCTTCCCTCCCTCCCATTGATCTCATCCATAAGTGTATGATTTTTGTCCAGTCTCTCCCTGTACACCCTTCACCCCTTTCCCCCTGAGAATGATCAGTCCACTCCCTTTCTGTGCTCCTGATTCTATTATATTCACCAGTTTATTCTGTTGATCAAATTTTTAATTCACTTAATTTTTAGATTCACTTGTTGATAGATATGTATTTGTTGTTCATAATTTTTTGGCTTTTACCTTTTTCTTCTTCCTCTTCTAAAAGAGTACCTTTCAGCATTTCATATAATACTGGTTTGGAGTTGATGAACTCCTTTAGCTTTTTCTTATCTATGAAGCTCTTTATCTGCCCTTCAATTATGAATGATAGCTTTGCTGGATAGATTATTCTTGTTTGTAGTTTCTTGCTATTCATCACGTTGAATATTTCTTGCCACTCCCGTTTGGCCTGCATCGTTTTTGTTGAGAAATCAGCTGACAGTCATATGGGTGCTCCCTTGTAGGTAAGGAACTGTTTTTCTCTTGCTGCTTGTAATATTTTCTCTTTGTCTTTTGCTCTTGGTATTTTAATTATGATGTGTCTTGGTGAGGTCCTCTTTGGATTCCTTTTGTATGGGGTTCTGTGTGCTGCCTGGACTTGTAAGTCTATTTCTTTTACCAGATGTGGGAAGTTTTCAGTCATTATTTCTTGAAATAGGTTTTCAGTATCTTGCTCTCTCTCTTCTGGCACTCCCACAGTTCTGATGTTGGTATGCTTGAAGCTGTCCCAGAGGCTCCTTACATTATGTTCACATTTTTGGATTCTTTTCTCTTCTTGCTTTTCCAGTTGAGTGTTTTTTGCTTCTTTATATTTCAAATCTTTTACTTGATTCTTGCCTTCCTCTAGTCTGCTGTTAGGATTCTGTATAATATTTTTTATTTCAATCAGTGTATGTTTAATTTCTAGTTGGTCCTTTTTCATCTCTAGTTGGACCTTTTCCATCTCTAGTTGGATCTTTTGCATCTCTAGTTGGTCCTTTTTCATCTTCTCTTGGCTCTCGCTAACTTTATCCAACTTCTCTAGCATATTCTTGAAAAACTTTATAAGTGTGGTTTTGAACTCTATATCCAGTTGTTGTTTTTCCTCCATTTCTTTTGTTTGTGATCCCTTCCCTTGTCTTGGCATTTTTACTATGCCGGAGAAACTTCTGTGTTGAATTCAGCCTTATGATACCAGACTTGCAAAACCAAAGAAGCCTCTGTTGAGCTTGGGATGGGTGGAGTCTCAGGGCTTAAGGGACCGCCTTGCCTTCCAGTCGTCCCCGCCCTCCACGGCCCCTGAGTCTCAAGTGACTGGGTAATGGCTGGAGCGGTCCTTGTGCTCATGCGCCTGCAGTGCCTCTAACCGCTTCCTTTCCAGCTCCCCTGTGCACCAGGACCACAGGAGTCTAGGTCTCCAGGGTTTCACCCAAAACAGGGGCTTAATGGAGTCAGAAGTGGCACAGTTGGAAGGGTCTGTCTCCCTCTCACTCGCGAAAGCCAGAGGCACAATCAGCAATCTGTCCTCTGAGCAGTGCCGTTTGCGTCACCAGACCTCTGATCTTTTGCGACTCCCCTAAATTTCCATGCACCTTTCCCTTTTCACAGTCCAAACTCCCCCGGTATGAGTTTCGGCTGCATCTGGGGTTTAGTGTCATAAGATAAGGGGTTCAATGCCTTTGGTAGTCTCCGTTTTCCTCCCGCCAGAGAAAGCCAGCGAGGTACTCCGGCACCCATTCTTTCAGCGTGCGCGTCTCTGTACCTCAGCTTTTTGCAGCTCCTCTGGGTTTCTGTGAGCCCCTCTCTTTCCTTCTAGCTGTAGAACTTCTACTCAGCCAACTTTCCTATGGTTCAGGATGATGTCCGTTCTGTCTTTTAGTTGTAGTTTTGAAATTGTTGTGCGAGGCAGCAGTGTAGGTGTTTACCTATGCTGCCATCTTGGATTCTCCCTATATTAGTTCTTGATTGCTGTGTAACAAACCCCCTAAATCTTAGCAGCTTGAAATGGTAGATATTGGTTATCTCAGTTGCTGTGTGGAAGGACTCCAGGCACAGCTTAGCGGGGTACTCTGCTCAGGCCTCCAAAGCTGCAGGGAGGCTGCCAGCTGGGGCTGCAGTCATCCCGCTTCCCCTGCGCCTGGGTGCCCACTTCCAGTCCTGCTCCCAGGGCTGCATTCTCAGCTCCTTCCCATGTGCACACCCTGCCCCCCCCTCCAGACTGTCTGTCTGTCCCCAGGACTTGGTAGTTAGTGATCCCAGTGACAAAGAGCATCTTACATTTATCTTTTTCTTAACACAAAAACATATAAGAATTTTATTTTTCTGCATTTTCTAAAATGGCCCCACTATTTGGGAGAATTGCTCCATGATTTTAACGTGGAGCTTCTCTTGTTGGAAGGTGAGGAGTAACCCAGGATGCAACTTCCCATCTTTCTGGAAGTAACTCTTCCTTTCAATTCAATAACACCGCAGGTCCCTGCCGTTTCATTGTGTAGCGTTAAAAGTAGGTCAACCTCCTCTTTCATTAAATTTTCTCCAAATACAGCACTGTCAATTCCAGAACGGCTTCCAGGCCCGGTCAGTCAGTGAGACTCCTGAGGAACCTTGGGGGTTGCCTTGGCAACCGCCAGCCCGGCCGGGAGCTGAGGACAGGCAAGGTAAATGAGCTGTCACACAGGCCGCCTGGCGGGAGGGCCGAGTTCTGGAATCTGGAGGCAGACTGGGATGCTGGCTGCGTACCGAGCAGCGAGCAGCGGGAGGACCGGGGAGGCGGCCTCAGCGAGAGCAGGTCAGAGGGGGACGGCCACAGGGCCCAGCTCCTCTGGGACTGGGCCTTCCAGGGGCTGCGAGTGCGAGGCTCAGAGCCAGCCCGACCCCAGTCTCACGGCCTCTGAGTTCCCCAATCTGCATGTGCCGTTCCTGTAACATCTCACGTAAACAAGTCTGAACAGCGAGCGAGGTGTGGGATGGAAAGGGCCGCGGGAGCAGGGCTGCGGGGCCAGAGCTGTACACCAGTCCTGCAGGAAGGGTGGCCCTTGTCCTACACGAAGGGTGGGATTCTGTAGCAGTCTGTTTTTCCACACGTCTGGTTTTCTTTCTTCCTCTCCCTTTATTTTTCTTTCTTTCTTCAAAATTGATCTTTATTGTTGAAACAATTACAGATGTCTCCCTTTCCTCCCCACTGTTCCCCTCTTACCTCGCGCCTCCCTTCCCACCATAAGGCCTTCACCGCACTACAGTCCGTGTCCATTGGTTATACATATGTGCATGCATATACGTTCTTTGGTTATTCTCCCACCACCCCACCTTCTGAGATTCCTCAGTTTATCCCTAGATCATTTTTTTTTCTTGCAAGATGTTCACTGCCATCTGCTGACCAGATTCAGTCACTGCAGAGACAATTGCAAACCTGATAGCCAATGCAGGGATGACTGCTGTTCTAATGCTTCTGAATTAATTAAAACTAGGACAGTCCTGGCTGGTTTGGCTCAGTGGTAGGAGGAAAAATATCCTCAGATGAGGATTAAAAAAAAACAACCTGCCATAGACATCTCTACTTGCATATGACCACTGTGGTATTAGGATCAGAACACAACAATATGACAGAGGGGCTTGACAGAAGATTGGAAAAACAGATAAGGAGAACAGACATACTAAATTATGTAGTTAAGAACAAGGACATCGATCATTCTGCCTCTTCAGACAAAGGTTGATTATAAAAAATCTGAATATTTGTGTATAAAGAGTTGAGAATATCACCATTTAATGCTTTAAGGAGGAAATGACAAATTTAGATGTAATGATCTACACTAATAAAAGAGAAACATACAAATTGACCATCACTCCGCTATGCCCACCAGCCAATCAAGAGGGAATATGCAAATTAAAAGGACAAAGATGGTGGTCACCCAGCTGCTCCAGGTACAGGGGGGGCGGGTTGGGGAGTGAGCGGGGGGGGGGGCATGGGAGCAGCAGGGGCAGGATGCTTGCTATAAGAGGGAGGGAGGGCGGGGGGAGTGAAGGGATCTACAGGAGTGGCACTCTGGCTGCGGTGAAGAACAAGACTGCAGACTCAGGAGTCTGTAGTGAAGATGAAGATGGCAGACTCTGGCTGGAGTCTGCAGCGAAGACCAGAGCAAAGGCCTGGGTCCCAGCCGCTGGAGGAAAACTTGTGCTGGAAGCCAAGGGAAGGAAGGCCTATTGCAGGAATCTCTTTGTGCAACAGCCTCTAGTTTAAAATAAAGAGAAAATGAATAAACGTAGGAGCTGTTAGGTCTGAACCTAGCAGGGTCTTGGCTGTGGGCTTAGTGACAAGATAAGGGGATAGATGAGGGCAGGCTCCCTGACAACTGACACGTACAAATGGAGGTCCACTTACCTTATGGCCAGTATATAAAATGATAAGTCAAGCTGCAAACTGTTACATAAAATATGACCTATTCTCCTACCTTGACAAAGATAGCTTCATCATGACATGAATGTCAGGGTTGAGTTAAAAATTCAGATTCCTCAAGATAAAGTTCTGTATGCCAACCAGCAAGGAGAGCTAGCCTCTGGGCCACTCACCCAGTGCCTTGCCTTCACACCCCTGGCTCCTTCCCAGCTTCGTGTTCCAGTTCTACCCAATGCCTGGATCCACAGGCTTTGGGGTGTGCACAAGGGGAGCCTGCTGGCCCTCAGAGGGTGGACCCTGAGAAGAGGCAGGCAGAGATGCTGGAGCTGATTTCAGATGTGGGTAATTCCAGGGTCGCAGGCTGTATATTCTAAGGGGTGCATTGGTTCCTGGGGACATGGCCTCTTGTGTGCCTTGCCTAGTGTTAGGCAACCCAGCTGGAGAGGCACAGAGCAGTTCTAAAGATGGTGCTGGGGGCCATGCTGGTGTAACTGAGGTAAGAGCCAAGAATGCCCGGCTGGGAGCTGGGCCTGGGCGTGCCCTGGCTGCTCCCCATCCTCCCTCCTTCACTTATTGTTAATGGTGATTGTTTCTATGTAGTAGCTTCTTTAAAAAACAACAATCAACAACTTTCTTATTTTTTTGTACTTTTAAACACTTTCGAATTGTGTGCACAATTTTTTTCAAAACAATGATAGAGATTCTGAGAAGGAGGAGGAGAAGAGTAAGAACAAAAGAAGGTGAGGCAGAGAAAGAGGAAAAGTAAAGTATAAGATTCTGAGACATAATTCTGTTCATACTTAATGGCCCTGGGCACTGATTGGCCCAACAAATCCAGCCTCATTAGAAGAGACTGAAGAAGAGTCAGCTGGTAGCTGCCTGTTTGCCTATTCATGTGCTTGTTTCTAGCTGCTATATGATTAACTCAGAATCTGCCCCAGTCAAAAGAAAGCTTGTCATGGGGGGAAGGGACAATATTATTTCTTGGCTTTAAAAAAACCTAAATTAAAAACACACATTGCTTTTGATGTTCTAAGTCCTCACTCAATAACCACTGGTGTGTGTTTTCTGTAGCTCTTCCTTCCCCTTATATTACATTTTCCTTTCTTGGTTTATTTCTGCTAAGGAAACCAGAAAGTTTTGTGGCTTTTGCATGGCTTTTATTCAGCAATGGAATCTTGCCACCAGCTTCTTGGCATTCACCTGCATTTTCCTCACAGCTGCCTTAGTTATTCTTTTCAACACATCTTGTCACATCACTCTTCTGCTCAAATCTGCCTGTGGCTTTCTGTCTTGCTCAGAAAAAAAAACACACAAACAAAACAAAAAACAAAGTCTTCCCTGCTGTCTACAGACCTGTCATGAGCTGTCCCTGACATCACTCTAATTCCAGCTCCGTTACTGTCCCACCTGCCTCTGCCACTCCAGCCACAGCAGCCTCCTTGATGTTCCTCCATTCCTTTGAAGGATGTGCAGGGGCTGCTATACCTGCTTGAATCACCACCTACAACCACCTTTCTCTGTGTGGCTCTAGGGCTTACTCTATCATTCTGTCAGATCTCTCACCAAAATGCCCATTTCAGAAAGACTTTCCAGTCACTTTACATAAACCCCCTAGCTGTAATACTCTAGCTCTTATAACTTTATTTTTCTTTACATAACTTATCTCCAACTGTCACAAAATCTGTATCTCTATCTAGTTATTTATTTATCTTTGTTTTTTTTTAATGTTTTTATTGATTTTTAGAGAAAAAAGGAAGAGGGATAGAGAGATAGAAACATTGATGAGAGAGGAACATCATCTATTGGCTGCCTCCTAGACTCCTTCTACTAGGGATGGAGCCTGAAACCTGGGCATGTGCCCTGACCTGGAATCAAACCAGTGACTTCTTGGTTCCTGGGTCAGCAGTCAACCACTGAGTCACATCAGCCAGGCTATTTGTGTGTCTTTATTTATTTTTTAAAATTAATTTTCTCTATCTACCAGAAGATTCCATGAGATCGGGACTTTTTTGTTGGTTGGTTTGTTTGTTTAACTGCTTTATCTTTACTACACAGCATCATTGCTCAATAAATACTTGGTGAATTAATTAATGTATGAATGACTACAAAACAATAATATTCCAGTTAAATAGCATACGAAGGTTCCTATGTGTCTATGGAAAACAGTATTTTTAAACACAAGGCCTAGAGAACATATATTTTTGGTCAGAGCCAGTGAGCCTGAAAGTCCCCAATGAGTTATGACATCCATCTGTATTATTGCAAAGTCCTCAGTATCCTCTCACCAAAGTTCAAAATCCATTGGTCTACCACATCCTATGAGGCAATGAGTGCAGTGTGCTTGAGTTCCTTCTATGAGTTGACTGACTTTTCTCAAAGGAGATAGAACATGTAACAGAGAATAAAGTAAAAAAAAAAAATCATTAGAACCAAACAATATCATTCAAATTGAGCGCATCAGGGATGACTGATACTACAATGGGGTCAGACCTGTAAAAAATTCAAGAGAATCCAAGTCTCTTGGGTTTATACAATTAATGATATAATTGAGTAATAAGACTCCTTGCTACTTCCCAGACTATCAACTTTAGATGATTGAAGAAACATCCACAGAAGCAGAAAACACAATTTTTTTTTGAACCAACATTGATAAAACGAATGGCAATTTTCTCTCTAAGAAGAATTCATTGTACAATTTTGAAGGTCATGACACACACCTAATAAGACACAATGCTCATTCTCCAGCTGGGCCCGTTAACGGCAGAATAACCCTGACAGAAGTCTGGAATACAAGACTGACAGGCTTTCTAATCATTTATGCTTCTGGGTAATTCATAATTTTTTTTCTATTTATCCCCAAATATTTACCAAGACTATATAAGGTTATTATAATGAACAATATCATCCTAATTGCTAACTTTTAAAAACATTTACTATGCATAGGGTTCTGTTCTCATATAAAATCATTTAATGATCTTAGCCACCTACTGAGGCAAAAACTATCATTATTATCTCCACTAGAGGCCCTGTGCATGGATTTGTGCACGAGGGGAGGGGGGGATTCCTTATGCCCAGCCTGCTCTCTCACAGTCCAGGACTTCTCTGGGGAGTCCTTAGGCCCCCAGGGGGATTGGACCTAAACTGGCAGTCAGACATCCCTCTTGCAGTCTGGGCCCCATTGCTCCTTACTGCCTGCCTTCAGTGGAGGCGGGAGAGGCTCCTGCCATCACTGCTGGCCTTGTCAGCCATGAGCCTGCCTTCTGGCTGAGGAGCACTCCCTCTGTGGCAGTGCACTGATCACCAGGGGGACAGCCCCTGCATTGAGTGTCTTCTCCCTGGTGATCAGTGCATAGCACAGCAACTGGTTGTTTGGCCATTCAGTCAATTTGCATGTTAATGTTTATCATATAGGACTTCTAGATAAAGAAAATGAAGCACATAATAGTACTACATAGATACTGAGGTGATAAATGAAACAAAGTCAAGCCACTTACATAACAGGGGAAAACAAACAAGTTATCCATAGTAGATAACTTCAAGTTATCACACATCCAAGCATTTGAGACAGGAATTATGGAGAGATGGACATATGAGTTGGATATTACATATATTAAAGAAATTACAGATGCAGAGATGGTGCATGGAGAACAATGAGAAAGAAGAAGGAAGGTGAAGGCATTCCAAGCAGAAAAATCTCCAACATTTGGCCATGCAAAAGTTGACACCAGGGCCCTTGTATTCAAAACGCCTGTGCCCAACACAGTGCAGTGTTTCTAGGATGTCATACTCTGCTGAACTTGAAGCCTCGCCTTGAACTCTGAATTGCTATCTTCCCCATCAGCCTCGCTGGTGGCTCCAATTCCCAAATTGCCAAGACACTGACCACAAAGATTGGGAATGAGATCATAGTAGATGTTTTAGAAAGTCTACAACAAATATGGAAACCAAGTTCGAGGATGAGACCCAACATGACTTATAAATCTGAAAAAGACAGCACTTTCACTTGCTGGTCACTGCCCTCTACCAAGGCATCCTGATTATCATCAGGTAGCTCTAATGTCTTCCCCCTTTCTTCTCTTGGGCCTAAATACAGCAATAAAGTGCACAAGTCAGGAAGCCCACCCCCTGTTTGTGTAATGTCTCCTCACAGGAGCTTACCCCTATCTGCTTACCCCAGGACTGAGGTCTCTGCATTTGCTCTTGGCTCCAGCCCAAGTCTTGAAAATGCATGTTCTGGGCATTGTCTCCAAGCAAGTATCCTTTGTTCCTTAGTGAAGGAGAATGGAGCACAGAAACCACTCTACCGCCTTCTCCTGGCCGTATTCTCAACTGCCTTCAAGATTAAGAGGGTAAATACAAATTGCTAGTAATAAAAATAGTCACAGGGATGTAAAATACAGCATAGGGAATATAGTCAATAATATTTTAATAACTATATATGTCAGATGGGTTCTAGATTTTTTGGGGAGATCACTTTGTAAGGTATAAAAGTGTCTAATCACTAAGTTGTACGCCTGAAATTAATATAACATTTGTATATCAACTGCATTTGAAAAGGAAAAAAATGGAAAAGATGCTTTTCTTGCTAACTGCATTGTTTTCTTTTATCTCCTTTTTTTATCTTTGAGCTGAAGAAGAGCAACATTAGATCTTATGAAAACCAGCTCACTGCCTTCTGTGTCTAGGAAGCCTAAGAGAAATTCACCAATGACAACCATGTTTGACCCTCAGGAAGACATATTTGGGTTGAGAAAGATTTTGGCCTCTTACCAAAAGGCAGCTTCTTCACTTTAAATGTATTGGGAACAAATTTCCCTTTAATTAAAATTATAAAATTTTACATCGAAAAAAGTGTAGGGAGTGAGGCAGAGATGAGATGAAGGGAGGGTAGAAAATATATGTTGGCATAGGAAAGTTTTGAATAAAATATTATATGCAAAGCTGAGCTCCCCTCCTGAGGCTGAGGGGTGAAGGAATTTGGCAAGTCAGAGTCTAACTGTATAGCATTTGGAGGCTCGGGACACACAAGCAATGCCTTTGTGGGATGTTTCCCACCTTGTTAACCCTGTCTACACATGGGCTTTTCTTGTGTGTGTGTGTGTGTGTGTGTGTGTGTGTGTGTGCGCGCGCGCAGGGGGTGGGGGGTGGGGCTGATTTCCTCCCACAGCCTATCAAAGAGAAAGCTGAACTTTTTAGAGTATGTAGCTATCTTTTTAGAATACACTTCTCCAAAAAGAATAATCATATTAGCTTCTTCATTTAAATGGCTTCACCAATTAGTCCCATAATTCAGGTCCCACAAGGGCGTTTGACACAGTATAGTTACCAATTGTCTTTCCCCTTCTCTATGCAGTGTAGGCTGCATGTACTTGGAGTCAAAATAAAGTTTTTATCTTTGAGAACACAATGAGGGTGTGTAGGCATGCCAAAATCAAGCTCAACCGTATGTAAGAGAAGTCATCCTGTTATAGTTGAAAGGGTATATACAGGCTATGAACACCCAAGATCAGATCAAGATACAGCTAAGAAAGAGACTGGCCTCTAGGGGGCGCTCAAACCCGAAAGCTGGAGAAGAGTAAGCTTGCCAGATAGTCCAGTGCTGGGGAGGATCCACTGACCTTCTGGCAGAGATGCGGTTGACCATGCCAGTGGACCACATACATCTCTGCAAACTCCTTTCCATTTCGGGGCACAGAGTTTTCTGGTGAGCTTTCACTTTCATCAGCTGGCACCTGCATCTCTTTCTTAAGGGCTGACCTTGAATTAAGGGTGCCTGAGCCTGCTTTGCCTGCACACGCCACTCTTATCCAATCAGGATGGGTGCAGGAGTATAAATGCTCCGACAACCTTACCCCTGATGGGTAAGTTGGATGTGGGAACTACATTGTCTCCAGAGCTCTCCTTTGGGATTGAACCACACTCACCTTCCTGCGGACTTGGCTGAATAACACACCTTGCTTAGCTCATTACCCATTCCTGCTTCAAGTCCCTGCTCACCTACCAGTTTTAACTGGAAACACATTGTAAAAAATCATTTTTGCAAGAATTATTATCTCAGAATCTGTCTGCTTCTGGGAAACCCAGTCTAAGACAAGGAGCTTGGCAGGCATTCTCCAGTCAAGATGGGTGAGCCAGGTTATTACAGCTCAGTGATATCAGCCAATCAGATCATTCTATTTCCTCCCCACTTCCAAGAAACCAAACCACCTTCCAATTATAATTCATCTTTCCACGTGGCTTTTCTTTAAGGAGAGAAGATGTTTATCAGCTAAAAAGAACATTTCAAGTTCATTCCCACAATTTTATTTCTCACTGAATATTATAGATCAGTTTTTCTAGTGTCATTAACCCAACTTTGTCACCAAGAGTCAAACCACTCATGCAAAATTTATAAGTTACATTTTGAAACCTTCAAGCTGAGATACGTGGAACCACATCAGGTGGTCCCCTTGTTTTGGGAGCCCCTTGGCCTCCACTGGTGCCTTCTCTATTGGGCTACTCTTTAACCAGCAGAGGCCTCACCACTGTGATCTCCTGACTGGGCAGTGCTGAGCACTTGGCTGGGAATGTTTTCTTGCCTCCTTGAAAGGAATCCCTTCCCTGATTCCTCTGAGAGGCTGACTGATTCTTTAGTTAGAATGTTTAGAGATAAAAGTCCAGATCTGGGGTCAAAGTCCACGATGTGTCCAACTTGTAAAATCCCTTATATTCTTATCATTTGAATATTAGGGGGAGCAGTAACATATTGTTCTTGTGGATGCGTGAAAGGTATGCAGTAAAATATGAAAGAGCTCATCTGGAGCATTTTGATCTGTTTCTGCCATAACAGGCAGTGACAGTGCACTTCTGTGTCTGTGAGTATGGATTTGTAAATTGAAAGGTTTCTTGAGAAAGCTTGAATTTTGATTTATAAGTTTACTTTAAGATCTTTAGAGTGATTGATTATATTGATTAATGTGTTTGTAGGCAGAGTCACACACTCTGAGCACAAATTAATCCCATTAGTTATTCCTTCCCAAGTAAACTGTGCTTCACAAGAATCTTATTTGAGAGGAGGATAATATGTTTTCATTTAGTTTTTCTGCTTCAGATCAGCAGTTCCAAATTCACATCCAGCATTTAATTTCCTCACCTTCCTCCTTTCCATCTGCTGCAAGCCTGAAGCGCAGGTGGGGCCACTTTCCCAGGATTAGGAACTGTACAATGTGTATCTAGAAAGGAGCACAGGAGAAAGAAGCAACTCTCAGCTCCCCTGGTGAGAGATGTTAAACCTTTTAGACGCAGGTTTGAAATGTTGCCTCCCTGACCTCATTTGCAGGCAGCCCACTTCCCCCTGCAGTTCCGGCTGAAGCCACTGAGAGACGCTGCTGTATCGAGTTCCACCCAGAAACCCCAAACTGAAAGTTGGGAAAATCAATGAGGATGAGATCACATCCTCCGTGTGTCTTTCCATATCTGGGAAGGTTTTTCAATTAAAACTCCAGATACAGATAATCATCATTCATGGCCTGCTTCCTTCAGAGCTCGGTTGGAAGCCAGGGCAGGCAGGAGCAAGGCTCTTTATTTTGAGGAGCTGCCTGTGCTGTGGAAAGAAGCTAGAAATAGACCTGGGGAAAGTAAGAGAATGGGGACATAGCCGATGTGCAGAGCTGTTTTTCTTTATAAATATATCTGTCCACTTCCCACTCTCTCCCATGTCAGTGCAGGCCATTAGCACTCTATTTTTGTCTCCACGGATTCTCAGGGCCTGCTTCACCCTGCTTCCCTCCTGGCAGATTATCTCCTGAGGGCAGCACTACTGGGCTAGGGTTTGACATCATCAGTTATTTTTATCCCAGTATATTGCAATATCATAACAGCATATATCTTGTGCCAAAGAACAGCCCCAGTGCTGACAAAGGGAAGAAATTACCTCAAAGGTAAACTCCTTGATCTCAAAATGCTTCGCAAAGTACACTACTTAAAGGCATTGCAAAACAAATAACAAAAATATACACATCTTGAATGTGGCCTGAAAAACAATGTTATATAGTCTCCAGTTTCATAATTACTAAAAAAAGCCATAGGAAAAGGCTGTGGCATGTCTAGATGAGGTAGGCAGCCCCTGGGTGTTGTTAGAATTTGGGTCCAAGAAAGATGGCCCCATCACTCTAAATCCATCCAAAGTTATCCTCCCTGCTTTCCTGCTCTAATTAAAATTCCCCTTCCGTGAATCCCTTTGGTTAAGTTATGATCCGGGGGGATAGATGCTAAATAGTGCCTGAAGCTGCCACCTACATGTGATACCTAAATGAAGAACAGCAGATTTGGGTACAGGAAAAGGAAACAAATTTCAAAGACAATGCAAAACAGAGGATCCAGTGAGAGGGTCAGTGTAAGTGGGGAAATGCCTGCAGCACTGAGGGAACACCCGGACAAATCTTAGGCTGTAGAGTTCAGCATGGTATTGAATCATGTGAAATGGCCTTTTCCATTTGGCCAGAGTCAGTAAAAAACTGGCTCTGGAGACAAACAATCCTGAATACATGTGGGGCCTGCCAGCACCAGTGAGCAGCCCTGCCAGCTCCTGCCTCTTAGAATATCATGCCTGCATTTGTCACTCCTCCCAGGCATCCTTGCAGTGTTGTATTTCCTCCAAACTCACTGGGTTTGGGTGTCAATTATCCTTAGCCTTTCTCTCTTTAACACACTCAACAGTTAACATTTCCACAGAGGACACTTCCCATCAGTAAGTGAGGTCATGGTGCTGGTTGCTATACAATTAAAAGAGATGAGCATTTAGGCACACATATCTTGGCCTCACTGGAACTTCTTATTCTGCCTTTCCTGTGTCCCTTACTCAGGTGACCCTGTGAGGTGGACAGAGCAATGAAGAGTCATTGGTCTATGAAGACAGGAATGCAAGAGATTCTATAGAAACCAAAGGTTTTTTTTTTTTTTCAGGAACCTTATCAGCTTCTCTAAATCAATGAAAACTGCCATGTAAAGTCTAATTGGATTGGGTTTAATTAAGGGTCTCTAGAAGATGAAACCATGATATTGTCATTTGCTTGAAGATTGGCTAAACTAAGTGGTGTGGGTAAGGAACACTCCAGAAAAGAGCCAATTTCAGGGTATAACAATGTAATCCTGGGTCAAATTCAAGACACCATGATATTGGGACAAACTGCCGTTGATAGGAGACTATGACTTGTGCTTTAGAGCAGAAGCTCTAAGAGCAGAAGCTGACACACACAGACTGAACTGAGTGATGTGACATTCCAAAGGGAAAGGAAATGAAGACTGGTCTATCTTCTATTTCTCAACTCTATCTCCTATTAGCAAGACAGCTGGATAGAGTAGGCAGATATGCTGCTGTAGGGCCCTGTTGAAGGGTGCCTCTTGAGAGGCCCAGGAAAAAACCTTAAATCACAGAAGGCTCATGTGAGATTATGACAGATTCATAGGCACTTTCACTCTTTCCTATTCAAATAGAGAATGTCCATAAAATCATACAGCAGGACTTAAGAATTTTATTAGAAAATAGTATGGAATAGACACCAAATGTTAAAATGCAATCATATTTATAATGATTATTTGTGCTTATCTATTCCACTCTTCTTTCCACTTAGTAGTGAATGTTTGCAACTATAATTGTCCTGCTAAACGAATGTGCGAACATTCTTGGGATTCAGATGTAAAGTTGTCTAGCTCCAGAAAGTCTTCCTCTAAACTATTTCAAAGTTGTCATAGCTCTTGATACTTTTACTGCTATCAACATATTTTGAACATACAGTGTATATAATGCTGGCTTTTCATTTGACTACTGCAAGGTAAACAGATTCATGAGGTATGAATATAAGGTAATGAGGATACTTCTTACAAACTTTTTCTCAGGGTAATGCCAATAGTGGTTCCCATCAATCTCTTCATCTTGGGAATAGGGTATAGGCTCCCACAGAAACTATCTTGAAGGAAAAATTACATGTATTTGGTTAGGTGTGGTCTCTATTAACTAGAGACCTGGTGCACAAATTGTGCATGGTGGGGAGGGACCATCGGAGGTTGGCCACTGGCCCGGAGAGAGAGCCGGCCCTCGAACACCCTGGAAAAGGGCCCACATCTGCTGCCACCCAGGCCCAGGGTTGAGAAAGGAGGTGACTGTTGCCAGGCTGGGTACAGAAGGAATGAACAGACACCAGATGCCAATGCTGCCTTTGGTGCCCTGCCACTGTGTGGTTCCTCACCTACTTCCCTCCTCCTTCCCTTGCCACCATGGTGGGCAGGTGGTCCCTAGGGAAGGGAAAGAATGGGAGCAAGACAGACCCTTGTGTTGAGGGCTGACTTTCAGTAGATTGCAGCGAGGGAGCTGCTCTGCTACATATGAAACCCTGACCCAGAAGCAGGTCGTCTACAAATGGTTTAGCACCAGGACCCAATGGGGGCCAGCCAGGGGAGGGGCTGCAGGAGGTTGGCTGTGGGGGTGCACTGACTACAAGGGGGCAGCTCCTGAGTTGAGTGTCTGACACCTAGTGGTTAGTGCATGCCATAGAAACTGGTTGAATGGTCATTCTGGTCATAAAGGTCACTTAGGCTTTTAAATATATAGATTTCATTTCTCTAAATTCACAAATTTCTGGACTTCGATAGGTTTATATCATTTTTGGAAACTGAAGAGATTCCCTTTGAAAGACATTAAAAGTTGCAATTAGCCCTAGCCAGTTTGGCCCTGTGGACAGAGTATTGGCCTGTGTACTGAAGGGTCCCAGGTTTGATTCTGGTCGAGGGCACATGCTTGGTTTGTGGGCTTGGTCCAATGTGCATGAGGCAGCTAATCAATAATTCCCTCTCATCATTGATGTTTCTATTCCTCTTTTCCTCTCCTTTTCTCTCTGAAATCAATATATATATTTAAAAGTTAGCATTTGGGTTTTTGTTTTTTTTTTACAAAGGTTTCTCATGTAACTAAGTTCAACACATGAAGATGTCAGCCCAGGGTTTTGTGGAAAATACATTTATGAGGGTGATAAATGCAGGTATAACATTTACAGAGTGTAGGAGCTAGCTTTGGAGCTAGGCAGTTCAGGATTTAAGAAGGGCCACACACCAGTGTTGGCAGCCTGATCTGATTTCAGGATTACTTGAAGTCAGAGCTAATTTTTTTACTATTTATGATTTCCAAAAATGGCTATTTCATATTGATTCAATTCATTTTTAAGCTTTGTTGCCTTAAGTTTGAGCCTATAATTATAACCAAGAACCAATATTTAATTTTTCATAGACAGGTCACTGTAGCTAGTGCAAAACTATAGAGCTGAAGTTTCAGAACATCTATATTTCAGTAATATAGCTTATGATTTTGAGTTATTCATAAATGTTATAAAATACAAATACCAAGACTCAGATCCAAAGTAGCCTATGTGTTCCCTAGGGCTCTGAGCAATGTGGGCGCATGATACTTTCTCTACCATAAAATGACTTAAAAAGTTATTCTCTGTATATATTAGTGGAGAGGTTTATTTGCATTGAGTTGGCACTGAGCATTGCTGGTGCTAGGCTGAATTTAGATATAGGGCAGCTGCTGTTGGCATGTTTCTGTCTGTTGCCTAAATCTTCATCTGAGCTGGGCCCAGTCTCTGTCTGTTACCTGGGTCCCGGTTTGTGCTGAGCATGGGAAGCGAGTTAGCCATGGGGGCAGGAGAAGGGGTGAAGGTTCAGACCCCTGCAAGGTTGGTGGGGGGTTGAGAGTCTGTGCCCCACCTCTGTTGATCCCCAAGTTCTCTCCTGATGGCCCCTCTGCGACTGTGTCTGTCCTCTCCACTAATATATACAGGGTAATAGAAGATTGTTGGTAGAGTATTAAATTTGACATAAAAGAGTTATCAAGCTTACAGATTAATTTAAATTGGCAAACTGAAATAAGCGAACACCCAAGAAAATTTAAGTGTACTGGACAAAAAGCTGTTTCTAACGTATTAATTAAAATTTCTATTGATAGCTCATCTCATGGTATAATTGTTTAATATGTAATGAACAGAAAGCAGGCATATTTGTGTGCCAAAAGTTAAAATTTAAAGTTATCAGGATTGCATTAAAAACATTTTACCAAATTCTCCATCAATCAAAAAAAAGGGGGGGGGTGAGTAGGATAATAGCATGTAAGGAAAAAAAAATCTGGTAAGTAAAATACATTTAGAAAATTTTCACTTTAGAAAATTAATTTTAATTTGTAATGCTAACAGCAAGACACCCATGAAAAACACACATGGTGTCAAAATAAGCCAAAAGAAAAGTGGATAGACAAAATTAAAAGAACCTCAAGTCAATTTTATAGAAAAGATTCCTGTATTAACTCTTGGTCGAGAATATGTTTATATACTTTCAGAAAACAACTCCAAGACCAAGTGGACTCCTGCAACAGAGAGGAACTGACAAGTCTGCACCAACCACGAAGACAAGAGGAGAAACAGTCCAGAAATGGAAGACGCTGACTACGCCTTGCCATGTGAGCAGTTAGCAGCTGAGCATCGCTACAGGATGCCCAGGACCAAACCAGCATCGCCACCATCTGTCCAGTATCCAGACACTATTGATGACATGTAGACATAAGGAACTGTCTGACATTGAAACTGGGACTCAAAGCTATCGGACATTGAAATTGAGACTCAATCATTTTTCTTTTCTTTTGCTCTGGTGGGTTTATTTCTAGCCTGCAGGGGAAAGATGTTTTTAAAGACAAGAATCAGGGGGTGGGGGT
>JAAGEH010002534.1:39983287-40355321 GCA_011751065.1 Lasiurus cinereus | reverse complement strand
GTCTATTTCTTTTACCAGATGTGGGAAGTTTTCAGTCATTATTTCTTTAAATAGGTTTTCAGTATCATGCTCTCTCTCTCTCTTCTGGCACCCCCACAATCGTGATGTTGGTGCGCTTGAAGCTGTCCCAGAGGCTCCTTACATTATCTTCACATTTTTGGATTCTTTTCTCTTCTTGCTTTTCCAGTTGAGTGTTTTTTGCTTCTTTATATTTCAAATTTTTTACTTGATTCTTGCCTTCCTCTAGTCTGCTGTTAGGACTCTGTATAATATTTTTTATTTCATTCAGTGTCTCTAGTTGGTCCTTTTTCATCTCCACTTGGGACTCACAAAATTTATCCATCATCTCTAGTTGGATCTTTTGCATCTCTAGTTGGTCCTTTTGCATCTCCTCTTGGGACTTGATAAATTTATCCATCTTTTCTAGCATATTCTTGAAAAACCTTATAAGTGTGGTTTTGAACTCTATATCCAGTCGTTTTTTCCCCCTCCATTTCTTTTGTTTGTGATCCCTTCCCTTGTCTCAGCATTTTCATTATGCAGGGGGACTTCCGTGTTGAATTCAGCCTTGTGATACCAGACTTGCAAAACCAAAGAAGTGTCTGTTGAGCGTGGGATGGTGGGAGTCTCAGGGCTTAAGGGACTGCCTTGACTTTCAATCGGCCCCATCCTCCTCGGCCCCTGAGTCTCATGTGACTGGGTAATCGCTGGAGCGGTCCTTGTGAGCACGCGCCCGCAGTGCCTCTAGACCGCTGCCTTTCCAGCTCCCCTGCGCACCAGGACCACAGGAGTCTAGGTCTCCAGGGTTTCGCCCAAAACAGGGGCTTAGTGGAGTCAGAAGTGGCACAGTTGGGAGGGTCTGTCTCCCGCCCACTCGCGAAAGCCAGAGGCACAATCAGCAATCTGTCCTCTGCTCAGTGCTGTTCGCACCAGCAGACCTCTGATCTTTTGCGACTCCCCTAAATTTCCATGCACTTCTCCCCCTTCACAGTCCAAACTGCCCCTATATGAGTTTCAGCCGGATCTGGGGTTTAGTGTCGTAAGATAAGGGGTTCAATGCTTTTGGTAGTCTCCATTTTCCTCCTGCCAGAGAATGCCAGCCAGGTACTCCGGCACCTGCTCTCTCAGCATGCGCGTCTCCTTACTCAGCTTTTTGCAGCTCTTCTGGGTTTCTGTGAGCCCCTCTCTTTCCTTCTAGCTATAGAACTTACACTCAGCCCGCTTTCCTGTGGTTCTGGATGATGTCCATTCTGTCTTTTAGTTGTAGTTTTGAAATTGTTGTGCGAGGCAACAGTGTAGGTCCTTACCTATGCCGCCATCTTGTATTCTCCCCACCCCGATTGATTCTTGATCAGGGCTGATGCCCCTTTTGCCAGCTTAATCCCCAATAGGGGGTGTGCAGGAAATAGCCAATTGATGCTCCTCTCTTCAATGATGTTTCTCTCTTTCTCTCCCCTTCTCCCTTCCCTTCTCACTAAAATCAATAAAAACATATATTTTAGAAAAACAACAACTTCTTACTTTTACTGTTGATCTCTATACATGTGAATTTACTAATTGAGAAAAAGAATCTTAAAATTTGTTCTAATTATCTCTAAACTTTTAAAATGCACTGGTAACATTTCTTAATATATCAAGGCATGATGTATACTTGGGGTAAAATAATCAGCAATAAAAGCAGAAGTAATTCATTTTTCAAATAGTTTTTTGATAAATGCACTTTTGGGGGGCCTCGTTTTTTGCTTGATTGGTTGTAGGGATATAGCTTGTTCTAGAAACGTGATTGGCAGAAGGACTGTGTAAAAACCAAGGCCAATCATGACTGCCATTTTCTTGTTCTTCACTTTTGCTGAAATTGTTAACATTATCATTGATATACTACTCAAGGATAGCAGAAACTATCCTGGTCCCCTCCTGATGGCTATGCCTGGTCCCCTCCTGATGGCTATGGGGCTCTTATCCATGGGAGCAACGTGAGGAACAGAACTACTGTTAGGCCACTCATGGCTCTCCCAGTTTCAGAGGTCAAGGCAGCCGATACTATTTATCTCAGGCTTTTCATCATAGGCCTGTTGTCAGTTTATGT
This sequence comes from Lasiurus cinereus, assembly GCA_011751065.1. Lineage (NCBI taxonomy): Eukaryota > Metazoa > Chordata > Mammalia > Chiroptera > Vespertilionidae > Lasiurus > Lasiurus cinereus. The sequence continues at coordinate 40,353,235 of JAAGEH010002534.1, read as the reverse complement.
CCTAAGAGCAAGATTTGGAAGTGAAAGGGAATACTTGTCCATTCAGTTGGGAGTCCTAATTAGGAGCCTTTGTTCCCACAAAATGTCAGTTATCAGATGACATCACCTTTCAGGGCTGTGCTGTTACACATGCCCGCACTCCAGAGGAGAGGAACTCTGTCCTATCAGCAGCTTGGCTTTTCAGCAAAAATTTCCAAAGAGGGTTCTGATAGCTTTGTAACAATGAAACATCTGTTTTACCCAGGAAAACTAGAATTTTCCCTTAGATAAAGCTGGAACTAAGAGACCTGTAAACTAAAACCACATTATTTTACTTTTAAATTTATTTTATTTTTTGTTAACCTTCACCCTAGGATATTTTTTCCGTTGATTTTTAGAGAGACTGGAAGAGATGGGGAGAGTTATAGAGAGAAAGAAAAACATTCATATGAGAGAGACACATTGATTGGTTGCTTCCCACAAGCACCCTGGCTGGAGCCAGGGATTGATCCTATAACCGAGGTATGTGCCCTTGACAGGAATTGAACCGGAGACCCTTCAATCTCCAGGTAGATGCTCTAACCACTGAGAAAAGTGTCCAGGGCTGAAACCACATTGTTTTAACATCCACACAAAGTTCCAGTCCCGCAGTGGGCCGCTAACTGACTTTCAGGGACAGTTGAATAAAGTGCCCTGCACATGTTGATGCTGCATTTCTGGAAGAAAATGATTAGAACATCATCCATGCTCAGTGTTCTGTATTTTAAGTTTCACATAAGAAATTCATTTCAAGTGTAAATTTACGGAAAATATTTTATTTTGAAGATAAACTGGTGTAATTTTTCTATATGCTCTAGTATATAGGTATATATTCCAATCTTAAACCTGATTCCATCTATCTCTTTCATCCATAGTTCCTTTAAATCTGATTGGCTAATATTTTTTATGTAACTGTGAATATTATTTATATTATTTTATGTTGCTTTAAATCTTTTGGAAAATGATGTATGTATGTATGTAGGTAGGTAGATTGATAGATAAAGAAAGAGATGGATAGTAGGACATTTTTCAAAATTAAGGAAGTTGGGTTTCTTTCCCTTATCATTTTCTGTATTCATGAAAACTTCAGGCTGTGAAGGAAACTTCCAGCTGTACAGATTTAGTTTTCTATAGTGCTATACTGTTATTATTTGCAGTGTTTCTTTACCTGTTGACTTCATTTACATGCAATATTTTTACTGCTTAAATGCATGCTCCATTAGTTTAATCTTTGGTTCAGTGGTGACCATGAGCATATTACCCCATCCTTAGGTAATACAAGTGAAAATATTTCACAAATGAGAAAATACTGTGCACATTTCTTCACCAAGGCAAATTGCAGTAGTGATCAATAATAGTGTCTAAACTCATAATTCAAACCTTGAAACACTGGACTTGTACTTCAAGCAATGAGCTATTCTCCTGGAAGGGAATGTGTGCTTTTTATTGTTTCTATACTATAGGTAGATGACAAACATACTGGGTTTCTATGTGGTGGGAAAGAGTAAACTGTAGATCAGTGTATCTTAGGTAAACATTTGTTAACTGCTAAACATTCCATAGAAAGAACAGTGAGAAAGTAAGGTATATATGTATGTATACCCATACAAGTATTTTCCTATTCTCTCATTCTCTCACTATTCTCCTTTATGTATAAATAGATAAATATATATCTGTCTCTCTATCTATCTATATATTTATATCTATATTCCTAATTTATTGGGCTCCAACTGTGTGCTCAGGCACTCTATTAGGTCTTTACAGATGTTACTTCATTTGATCCTTACCATAATTCAAAAGATTGACATTATTACCCTTATTTAAAAATGAGATGCTCACCCAAAATTAGGTAACTCACTCAAAATTTCAATGCTTGGAAATAAAAAAACAATATTTGGACCTGGTTTCTCTGTCCCCCAAATCTATAGGAATGATGAATGACTAACATTGTATATCTCTATTGTCTATGTTAAATGTACACTAAATGAAAATTAGACTGGAGAAGGTCTAATTAGTAGATTCAATGAACATGTAACTTGACATAAAAGAATAATAAAAATCACTAAGTAAGAGTCAGATTTACCAACCTTGATTTGGACAAAAGGTTTATTAAATGAATCCTCTCATTTTGAGCATCTCCTCTTACTCATCTGATTAAGATAGCTGACTGGTCTGGTACATTGAACTTGAGGTTGAATTCTGAAAGGGGTGAATAACATGAGGAGACTGCTAACTATCCCCCAAAATCCATACTTACCTTCTTATATATTAACTAGAGGCCCAATGCACCAATTCGTGCACAGGTGTGGTCCAGTTGACCGGGCCCCAATCAAGGATTGGGACCAGGCCTGTCTGGAGGAGGAGATGGCAAGAGGTTGGCTGTCCAGCCCACCCCAATTGGGACCCAATCAAAGCTGGGGTGGGTTAGGGGATGTGGGTGATTGCCAGTGGGCCCAGCCCCCGATTGGGGTGGGGTGGGGCATTTGGAGGCAGGGCAAGCCATGAGGAGGGGCTGTGGGAAATTGGCCAATGGGTCCTGCCCTAAATTGGGGTGGGGAGTCTGATTGGGGGCAGAGACAGCCATGGGGAGGGGGCTGTGGGACGTTGGCCAATGGGCCCTGCCTTGGATTGGGGTAGAGGGCAGATTGGGGGTGGGGATGGCCATGGGGTGGAGGGGCTGTGGGCAGTGGACTGCTGGTCCTGCCTCCTATTGGTGTGTGGGGGGGCAATCAGGGATGGGCAGGCTTGGGGGAGGGGCATGGAAGGTTGACCACCTGGCCCCACCCCCCAATCAGGCTGGTTTGCTGGCCACAGTGGGTGTCATAGTGACTGGTCATTCTGGTCATTACGGCATTTCAGTCTCTGGATTTATATATATATAGACTAGGGGCACAGTGTATGAATTCATGCTCTTTGAAAGGAACTGTGGGCCACAAGTCTCTGGTGGACACAATGATGGGTCTCAGCCCATCCTCCAAGACCCCACCCAGCACCTTCTGCCATGGCCCCCACTGCCACCAGCAAGGGGAGATATGGAGAAGCCCTCAGGGGTGATTTGGGCCAGCGGTCACTGCTCACACCCGCTGATAGTGCCAAGTGATTGGGACTGGTACCGGATGCCAGCAATGAGTGTGAGCAGGGCTGGCACTATCAGTGGGTACAAGCAGTGGCTGCTGCTCCAATCACTCCTCAGGAGCAGGGGGAGATAGAGAAGCCCTCAGGGGCAATCAGGGCCTGCAGCTGCTGCTTGTACCAGCTGATGGTGCTGAGTGATCAGGACTGGTGCCAGGCACTGGCAGTGGGTGCGAGTGGCAGCTCTGGTGCTGGCAGCAGGTGCAAGTCCCGGGTGGGACTGTGGCATGAGGGAGCAAAGAATTTTCAGTAACCACCAGAGGCTCACCCTGATGACAGTGACTGGTGCCCCACCTTGGTTTGGTGCCCCCCGCTCACCTGCTCCACCATCCTGCTGTGGCCAATGCCTGCCATATTCCACACATGCCTCCTGGTGGTCAGTGCACATCATAGCAACCAGTTGCTTGGTTATTTCAGTTGTTCCACCATTTGCATATTAGCCTTTTATTATATAGGTCTAGGGTCCAAGTGCATGAATTTGTGCAACTTTAAAGGAACTATGGGCCATGAGGCTGAGGTAAGCACAGAGGCAGGTCTCAGCCCATCCTCTATGCCCTTGCCTGGTCCCTCCTGCTGCAGTCCCCAGTCCCCTGTCTGGCCGGCACTTGCACCCACTGATGGTGCCAAGGGATCAGGACTGGCATTGGGCACCAGCAGCAGGTGTGAGCGGTGGCTCCCACAGTAGGTGTGAGTGCCAGGTGGGAGCAAAAGATTTTCAATATCCACCAGAGGCTCACTCCGATGACAGTGACCAGTGCCCCTCCTTTGTGTGGTACCCCTACTGACCTGCTTCTCCATCCTGCCGCGACCAATGCCCATCATTTTCTGCACATGTGCTCTGGTAGTCAGCACACATTGTAGCAACCAGTTGTTCAATTGTTCCAGTTGTTTCACCATGCAGTCTATTTGCATATTGGCCTTTTATTATATAGGATGTAGCTACACCATATCTATCCAGCTAGATTACATGTTCTAGCCTCCCTTTTTAATTAGGTTTGGTTATGTGACAAGATCTCACCAATAACAAGTCTAAGTTTTGGACTAAGTCATATTGATACGCTATTCTCCAACATATTTTCTCCCCTACACCTGGCTGTTCTGGAAAAGAAAGTGGCAGAAATCCAGTTCTGACCATCTACGGGATGCATCTAAAGCAGAGGTGGGGAACCTTCTTTCCCCAAAGGTCATTTGCATCATATAATTCATTTAATATAAATTTATGTTGCTATGAAAAAAGCTCCTAGATTTATTGCACTTCAAGTCCTGCCTGCAGTTGCCATTACCAGGGCCAGACCAAATGCTTTTGTGGGCCTTCAATGGCCCAAGGGCCGATGTTCCTTACTCTGATCTAAAAGATGGTTTGAGAGGAACCTTGTAAGGAGCTTCCCCACTTAACCTGAACTGCTTATCTTAAAAACTGTCAGTAGATAAAGAAATTTGCATATATTTCAAGGCTCTGTATTTTATGGTTCTTTTTCGGCAGTTGTTTAGCTTTATCATAATTTAAACAAGAATGAAATAATTCAGTAAGACTCCCTGGAGAAATGGACTTGAGTTGGACCTGAAAATATTCATTAAAGATTAATCAAATCAAAAGAAAAAAGAAAAAGACAGAAAATTATTTTAAACTGTATTTTAGTGATTAGACATTGCCCTGTCCATTATAAAATGACAATGTAATCTCACTTTATTGCTTAATAAAGTAAATAAAATACTCTAAATGCAAATTTCCAATAGAAGTATCTTTAACTTCCATCAAAGTGTGTAGAACTAGTTCCATTATCCACATTTTGAGGAATTTTAAATGGAAAAAGAAGCATTACTATGGTTCAATTTGTGGTTACATAAAATTATATGTTCTATGGTACACAAGCAATTACAATTAGACTATATAAGTACTATCCTCAATGATATAACTCCTTACATCCCTTTTATATTTTTAAAAGGGATGTTTCACTGGCACCAGCCTGGCTGTTCTGCCATAAACAACTAGAAAAATGTTTTGAGACATTAGACAAAAAGAAATGTAGGACTGATATCCCTGTGAGGAGGGAAACAAAGAACTGAGCCTACCATCACCCTGGCTTTCTGTCTGGAAGCATTTGCTGAGCAGCAGTTCATGCAGGAGAAACTTGAGATCATGGTCTCAATGAGTTGAGGAAACAGAGATTAGAGTGTGTCCTAGTTGAGATGAATGGAATTTGCAGTGGGAAGTAACAAAGAAGAGAAGACTATGCAGACAATGACTTCCACATATGTACATGATATCACCTTAGCATTGCAGAGTACTATATCGAACACACAAAGGGTAAAATTTTATGAGGCTGAGAAAAAGAGTGATACGGGATTGGTATGCTAAACAACTCCACAGTTCATACAGGGGCTGGGAAATGTTCAACTTTCAACCAGCCAAAGTGAAGTAAAAAAGTAGAGCATTCCATAGAGTCCCCTGAAGGTCACAGTTTAGTAGAAGGGTGCAATTATCTCCAAAGTAAAGTTAACAATAGATTTGTTCTAACATAGTTTTAAAATAAGCTTAAAAAATAAGCTGATCCTCAAGTAAATTTAGTACCTTGGGGAACCTAGAGCTCAATATCATACTAATCAAAAGCCTAGCTTCCAATAAAAAATTAATAGACACAGGAAAAACTACTAAAATGTTATTTGTAATTTGGAGAAGAATATGTCAAAAATCAAATAGTCCCCCATCTATTAAAAAACCATATTTGGGGAAAAAGATATTAAAGTTGCGTTGCAAGAAAAATATCTGGCCCTGGTGAATTCACTGTTGAATTTTTATCATACATTTAAAGAAGCAATACTGATACTTTTTTCTCACACTGTTAGAAAATAGAGGAAGAGAGAGCACATACAAACTAGTCTCATAAGGTCAACCTTTCCAAAAATAGATAAATATTGCATAAGAAAAGTAAATTACAGACTAATACTCTCATTACATAGATACAAAATTTCTTAACAAAATATTAGCAAATTGAATGCAGGAGTATATAAAAAGGATAATGTATCATAACCAAACAGGGTTTGTTCAAGGACTGAGAGGTTATTTAGTGTTTCAAAATCAAGGTAATGGCCCATATTTAAAAAAAGTAAAGGAGAAAAAAATGCATGTGGTTATTATGATTATCTCTATAAATGTAGAAAATCATCTGACAAAATTTAACACATTCTTTCTTTTTTAAAAAATATATTTTATTGATTTTTCACAGAGATGAAACACATTCTTTTTTAAAAAATATATTTTATTGATTTTTCACAGAGAGGAAGGGAGAGGGATAGAGAGTTAGAAACATCGATGAGAGAGAGACGTCCATCAGCCGCCTCCTGCATGCCCCCTACTGGGGATGTGTCCACAACCAAGATACATTCCCTTGACCGGAATGGAACCTGGGAGCTTTCAGTCCGCAGGCCCACGCTCTATCCACTGAGCCAAACCAGATTCGGCAAAATTTAACACATTCTGATAAAAAGTTTCAGGAAACTAATAAGAGAAGGTAAATTCCTAAATATGAAAAAATATAGCTTCAAAAAACATCTACCTATGATTACACTTATAGTGAAAAAATAAGATGAGAAAGAAAAAGATATCACTGTCACCACTTTTCTACAACATTGCACTCAATCTTAGCCAATGCAATAAGATAAAATAAATAAATATAATGCATATGGATTAAGAAACAAAACTGTCTTTTTTTTACATGCTACATGGTCACATATGTATGTAGAAAACCATAAAGAAACTACAAAAACAGCTATTAGAACTAATAAATTCGACAGTCATGATGTTATTGGAGAAATTGGAGTGTTCCTTCCCAACTGGGTGCTGGGGGTGGGGGCCTTACAACATCTCCAAAAAAAGAATTTTCTGAGGCTCCCATGGGGAGATGAGTGACTTTATTTGCGTGGAATTACCCCCTGGTTACTTTAAGTCAGAAACTCCTTAAAATTAGGGATCTTGATCTGAGAGTAGCTTGATCTGACATTTAAAAGTAAAAGTTTCTAAGAGGAAAATTCCATTTTCATTGTTGCCACATAAAGAATGGCTGGAGATCATGTCTTAGTAGTGTCAATATTGTGGGATTCCTTTTCTAGGGAACTGAATGAGGCACAGAACTATTAGCTCATATTAACAAAGATTCTAAATTTTATTTTATTTTTACTAATAAATCTTCGTATGTGTGGCAGAAGAATAGCCAGTATGATAGGAAACTCTTTAATGCACTGAAGAAACTGTACCAATTAACAATATTCATTTGCCAATTCAGCTCTGCAGGTTCAGGCTCATTTAAGTTGACAAAAATAGCTCCCTTTTCCTGAGTAGGGCAAGATTTTCTCTGCCTCCAGCCCTGGGCTGGGCAGCAATGCTGAAGGAATCTTATTGAGACAGGATAGTAAGAAGTTAGGAAAATTCCTTGGCAAGTGGAAGGGGGAAACAGAGACACATAGCTGATTCAAACTGGCCCCATCCAGCACCTTGACTCACCTGCCTCCCTCTCTTTTGCAAGATTACTCCCTAAAGCATTAAGCCCTCAGGACAATGATGTTCTGATTGGCATCAAGTAATCTTAGGAACAAAGCCTTGGGTCCGTTGGCCACAGAGACAGAATTTTGGTCAAACTGAAGATGACATCTAGGCCTCAGTTGTGTTTTATTTCAAGGCCCAGAATACCAGCCATGATGAAAACCAGAAGTAACACCATGGATGGCATCAGGATCAGATGCAATGACTAATGACCCCCTCTAGCTCTAACCAATCAGTAGAGACCAGGACCCTGACCCAATATGCTCATTTTGATGAATCAGCATAATAAAGCATCCAACTGGAAAGCTCATTAATATTCTCTTTAAAAAAAATATATTTTATTAATTTTTTACAGAGGGGAAGAGCCGGATAGAGAGTTAGAAACATCAATGAGAGAGAAACCAAGGTACAAGTCCTTGATCAGAATCGAAACTGGGACCCAGACTGCAGGCTAATGCTCTAGCCACTGAGCCAAACCGGTTAGGGCCAGCTCATTAATATTCTATTGAGATTGGTCTAAGGTCTCCCTTAAAATTGCTGCCTTTAGAAAATAGATAAAAATTCTTAAGACAAATAACTTAGGCACACACTCTCTATAAAGCATGCCCTTGCCTTTTTTCTTCAGGTGTGTATCTTTACTTTCTTTCTCCTAAGCATAAGGGTTTCCAAAAGACTTGCAGGGTAGTAGTGGGCAGAGGTAGATCGTCCTGGGCCAGCCCCCAGAACCATCTCCAAAGGTCCTTCTTTTGCCTCTATAACTTGTTTCCTGAATCCATTCAGCCAGCTGGCTCACTTTTCTGCCTCTGTGATTTTCTTTCTGAATAGCCTGCTAGGATTGTCTGAGTGTACTTTGGCTTTGCATGCTAAATAAACTTCCTCTTGTGCTAGAGTTCTTGGCTCTGAATTCTTTTTGGCTGAACTCAAGAACCAAGAGCCAACATCACCAGAAACATTATTACTGTTGGAGTCACTTCCCAGTTTCTAATGCTCTTTTTTTAGCTATAACACTACACTGTATGTTTGTGGATACCCATTTCAGGAACTTCTTTGGTTTCTTTACCATAAAAATCACTCTACAAACATATTTCAGCCAAAAGCCACACTGTAGTGTTTTCTGTCTCTCTTTCTTCCTAATAGCTTCTTTCTTTCCTTTTTGTCCTTTGCTCCTTCTTCTTTCCCTTTTATTTCCCCCCCCACTTCATTTTTCCTTTTGTACCTTTTGGTTTAGGACTTCACCAATGTCTCTCATATTTTATTTTTAAAAAATTATCTTTAGTATTGAAAGTATTACAGATGTCCCCTTTTTTTCCATTGACTCCCATCCATCCTCTACCCACTCTCCTCCCAGGCCTTCACCACATGATATAGTCTGTGTCCATGGGTTATTCATATATGCATATAAGTTCCCCAGTTCATCTCAGAGCCTATCATATTTGAACTACTTGCCTCTTTTATGGTATAATGGCCTTGACCTGCCAGAGCATATCAGGTGTTTTGTTTTTTTTCCCTATGAAGTTTTAACAGCAATGGTACCATCTCCCTACACTGCTCCTCTCTCTTCCTTTCCTCTCCATTTTCAATGTTTTCCTCCTGTACCGAGTGGCTGGCCAGTTCTCTTGTCATTCTAGCCCCACCTGAAATACATAAAGAGACTAACTCATGTGTGAAGCCCAAATTTTCTGCATAAGAGGAAATCCCTTTTGTGGCAGAAGCATCAATCACAATTTAAAAGAGTAAATGATGACTATCCATGGTGTCACAATGAACTTGATTCTAAAAAGTAAACTATTTGCTAAGTAGTGGAAGTAGGCAGAAATAACCATGATAATGAATGATAGTGTTTGAAGAGGCAAATGAAACTGGTAACTGATAAAAAAAAAAGTTAATTAAATTGACTGCAGTTACGGTTTTATAGGAGTTTATAATGTCAAAACTCATCATATAGTATACTATAAATATGGACAGTTTGTTTATATCAATTATACCTCAATAAAGTTATAAAGCCAAGCAAATAAACAGTAAAAAAACAAAAAACAAAAAACAAAAATAACAACACCAGGATTTATGAGTAACTAGCCAGGCTATTCTCACACGCAGACTCGTGTACATGGAATTATAACCTTATTAAGCTTTATTAACTAGTTTCAACCTTATTGTATTAAAATATCACTTGAATTAAAAAAGTTAGGATGTGAGGACATGCTGAATGAATGTAAAATAGGTATTGGTTCTCCTGCTCATTTGTTTCACTGTGAGCTGATGAATCAGTATAGAAGCTGCACAATATCTTCTGTGGTCAGAAGTGTTAACATTCATGTCTGCAAATAACATCATTTAAACTCTCTGTTCCCATATTTGAAGGGCACTGACTTCTGTGGAAATATATGAAGCAGAACTGCTATCTACCTGGAACCCCAGTAACTTTATTTTTATTCCTACAATGTCACATGCATAAACAGAGCTCTCATCCTGAAGCCCTTGGGATTGCTGAATGAGAGTGGACCCTTTGATGAGTGCTGTTGACTACCTTGGTTTGCAAGGAAGTTTTCTTAACCCATCTGCAAAAAGAAAGCTCTATAAGTAATCAAATATAAGTGATTGTTGGAACCTTCTTCCACTAAAGTCTCATTTTATATATATATATATATTTCTCTCTTTTTAACAATTCATTATGCTCAAAGTTATAAAATTTCTACAGTGATTAACACAGATTACATGAATTGTCTACATCCTATGTGCTAACTAACCTCTTTTAATAATCCATGATTATGTTTTGTTCAGATTGTGGATGTTATGAATTTCTTTTCTGCAAACTGATTGTTTGTTAATAATATATGACGACTAGGATATGGATATGTTTATTTGCCTTTTTAAACAGCTTTACTGAGGCATAACTTATATAAGAAACTGCACATATTTAATGTGTACAATTTGAAGAATTTGAACATATACAGACACCTGTGACACCTTCTCCACAATCAACATAATAGACATTTCCAATACCTCTCAAAGTTTCCTTGTATCCCTTTTGTGTTTGTTTCTTTATGGTGTGTATGTGTGTGTGTGTGTGTGTGTGTGTGTGTGTGTGGCCAATCTAGTATAATTGAAACTTTAAAACCATAAAAAACAACTCTCTGTTTCCCCATCCCCTGGGAACTACCACCATATTTTCTATTCTATTAGTTGGACTATTTCAGATTCCTCATGTAAATGGAAGCCTACAGTATTTGTCTGCTATTGGCTTATTTCACTCAGCATAATGTCTTCCATGTTCATCCATGTTGTTGCAAATGGATTTTCTTTTTTTTTTTAAGGCTGAACAATATTCTATTTTTATGCATTTATCTGTGGGTGGACACTTTTTAAAAACTTTCCTTGGCAACTATAGAGAATAAACGTTAGTGATAATCATTTGTCCATTTTTGCAGTGGAAGCTGGGGAGCTATGAATCAAATGTACAGTTTGTTTTTTTAGGATGTTAAATATGCATTGTGGGTGCAATTCTTATCCAGCAGCCACTTATTTTTTATCCTGATTCTTTTATATCTTCCTTTATTTAACTTTGTTTATTATAGCAAGATTTCACCAATTCTTTTTCTAACAAGGTAAGTGTAAAAAGAAATAACAAACTTCTTTTAGATGTGAGAAATCTGAATCTTAATTTCAAGATGTTACTTTCAAAAGTCTCAAGGCATCACCCAGACAACAAAATAACATGAAAACTGTAGAGATAAATTGTGAGTCTCTGTGAGCTTTTCTACAAATCATGCTTACTTCTCTGAGGGCTGGGCAGAGATAAGCCAGGGATTCAGAGACAGCGAGATCTGAGGCCAAACTTCCCTGTCTCCACAAATGGCATATTTGCAGCAGAAAGTTCTATTAAGAGTCTTGGGGGACAAAGATATACTGGGGAGAGCAGCAGATTGAAAGGAAATCTATTTCAGAAGGAAATGATTACAAGATCACCTTCAAGGCAAAGCAATAGATCATCAGTGTTAACTAGTGAACTTGAGAGAGAAAAAACTCAGTCATATGGAATCATGTATGATGGCCACAAAGGACTGATTATTGACATTTTTCAATTGGATATGAAAGTGTTATAGACATATAGTCTTGTTGGGTATTTTTGTTTGTTTCTATTTCTAGGAATTCTCATACATTTTTAAAGTAAAGGTATGGACATTGTAGTAAGTATCAGCTCTAATAGGTAGCATAACCTTCTCCCCAATGTCATTCAGTGCATGCCTTTCTTAGTGAGCCAAAACACAGAGTCTGGAAAAACACACAAAGAGACCCTTTGCCAAGAGTCTAGTTTCCATTGTACTTTATATCCCATATAAATTGCACATAAGGTGGAGATTGGAGTGTGGCATCTACACTTTGTTAATAAGTTAAGGTGGCTCTAATGCCATTGTGGCCTATATAAGCAATCCCAAAACCAAAGCCTGCAAATGCCTTAAGGTTACAAAATCAAAATGCTAAAGGCAAATGACCAATAACAAATAGCCAACTAGGTTTCATGTTTTGTCAATCAAATGATTTTCTTTCTTTGCTTGTCCACTTCCTATATATGTCTTGCTGTAGCTCCTGTCAGTGGAGTGCTCCTAATCATTTCCAATTTGTTATTGCCTGATTTGAATTGATAATACTTAAATACACTCTAAAAATTTTAGTACACCTCAGGCTATCTTTTAACAACTTCATTCAGCTGATTCCCAAGATCTTGCATGGGCAGGAAAGGTATTCTTCCTAAACTCTCAGGGTGACTTTCCCTCAATCCCTTTTCTCATATGCCTTTCCAGGCCCTCAATCTCCTTAACTCTTTGATTCTCCCAGATTTACTCTAGATTCTACCCATTGAACCAAAGTGGGTTGTCAGTCAGATCTATGGGTTTTGTTGCTAGATAGGTCAGGTTGGGTATCTACAAAACAAACAAATTCACTCCATGTGAACACTGAACTACTTTTAAGTTACAACTTTAAGATTCCAAGTGACAGAAAGCCCAGTCCAAGGCGCATGAGTATACTTTGTCCTCAGGTCATTGTGTATTTACTATGTTCTAGTTTATCTTGCTCTTATTCACTCAGCATTTTATCCAAATGGATGGCATGGCTACTCAATAGTGACTTCTGCTTATACATCTGATACAGAGATATGGTACCTTGCATAGACTCCTCTATCAACCATCTCAACTTCATAAAATTGAATCCCTGTAATAAATCCCTTATTCTCTCATTCCAAATGATTCTGTTTCCTTATTTAATCCTGATTGATAGTGTCTTTAAGATATCAGGATCTTGAAGAAGTCAAAATCAATGTAGATCTAATCTGCTACTATCTCTGATTAAGCACCTTAATCCACATTAGATGGTTGGCTTTACGGATATGGGTAGGCATTTCTTCTTTAGATTTACTGAAGTAATTATAAAGTTTGATTTATTATTTAATATCATAAGCATTATTCATGCTATTATATAGTCTTTAGAACCATCATTTTAAAAAAGGTTTTACATTATACTAGAGGCCTGGTGCACAAAATTTGTGCACAGGGGGCAGTGTCCCTCAGCCCAGCCTGCACCCTCTCCAATCTGGGATCCCTCTCACAATCCAGAACTGCTGGCTCCTAACTGCTCACCTTCCTGCTTTCCTGATTTCCCCTAACTGCTTTTGCCTGCCATCCTGATCACCCCCTAACCACTCCCCTATCAGCCTGATTGATGCCTTACTATTCCCCTGCCAGCCTGTTTGTCCCTAACTGCCATCCCCTGCAGTCCTGATCACCCCCAACTTCCCTCCTCTGCAGGCCTGGTCAACCCTAACTGCCCTCCCCTGCAGGCTTGATCACCCCCAACTGCCCTCCCTTACAGTTGGTCTCTCCCAACTCTCCTCCCCTGATGGTCATCTTGTGGTGGCCATCTTGTGTCCACTTGGGGGCAGGATCTTTGACTACATGGGGGCAGCCATCTTGTGTGTTGGAGTGATGGTCAATCTGCATATTACTCTTTTACTAGATAGGATAGAGGCCTGGTGCATGGGTAGGGGCCAGTTAGTTTGCCCTCAGGGTGTCCTGGATCAGGGTGGGGTTCCCTTGGGGTGTGGGGCTGCCTGCAAATTAACCATCACTGTTCTACAACCATAAGCCATGACCCCCAGTGACCAAAGCAGAGGCCCTGGGATCTGGGATTTATTTATCTTCTACAATTGAAACTTTGTAGTTTGGAGTGGAGCCAAGCCTCTTGCTCACTCTGTGATGGCAGCCATTTTGGTTAGGATTTATTTATCTTCTATAATTGACACTTTGTAGCCTTAAGCAGAGTCCAAGACAGTCTAGGGCTGCAGAAGCATGGCTTCCTCCATTGCTGGGGGCAACCCTAGACACCTCTCTTTCTAGCTCTGTGGCTGTGGCTATTTTTATTGGTATTTGTTTATCTTCTATAATTGAAACTTTGTAGCTTTGAGTGGAGGCCTGGACCCACCAGGATATGTGGAAAGCTTGGCTTCCTCCATCACTGGGAAAACTCCAGCCTCCTTCCTTCAGTGGCCCAGGCTATCTTGGTTGGGGCTAATTTGCATACTCACTCCTGATTGGCTGGTGGGTGTGGCTTGTGGATGTAGAAGAGTGATGATTTATTAGATAGGATTGACTGAATGCTCCATAGTTAATAATTTCCCTACTGTTAGATATATAGGTTTTCCCTCATTTTTTTTTTTTACTATTTTGAATAATGATTTGAAATAGTCCTTTGTGCATACAAATTTTTCCAAATTTTAAAATATTTTATTAGGCTACAATTTCACAAGCTGAAGATAAAGTTTGAATCTTATTGTTGCTTTGATTAATTTGCTTAATTGCTTTAAAAGGGACTAGAACAACTACCAATGCAATTGATAATATCCTTTCAACTTTGAGTAATATCATTTTTAATAGTCTTTATTTAACTGAAACAAAGGTATTTGCCATTTTCAAAGGAATTCCACACTGCTCACTTTATATTGAAATCTATTTTCTGCTTTTAAATATCTAGAAAGTAAGTGCTGATACCAAGTGGATCAGAAATATCTTAAGCATACCTTCCTTAGATCACAGCTATTAATTTTTTACTTTTGAATGCAACCTGGCCAAAATATAAGGATTGATCATTTATTTTCTAATTAAACTAAGATCTTTATTTGGATTACTTTGTGATTGAAGAGGTCAAGAAAATCAACAGTGGAGATAAGATGGTCGCAATGGAATCACTGTGCAATTAATGTTCTTATCTTCTTTTATTTTAGGTAATAGCACTTCCATTTTTCAGAATAACATCTTCCAGGAAAGCATATTGAATTCAATCTGTTGTGTGATATTTTCAGTTAGAGAAGGTACAGTATGTATGTATAAATGAATGTGCAGACTGCTGATGATTTACTTTGGTTCTATAGCAGTCTTGAAAATAGAAGAATTTTATATAGCTTCTTCAAGAATCAGGGTAGCCCTAAGCTCTTTATGGAGCAGTAATTTTGGCTATGTCTAAATAAGGCTCATCATTAAAGTCAACAAAGAAAAATTCAGATAACAAAGACTTCATTTTTCTATGCAATATCATAAATGGTTTGATTTGAGGATTCCAAAATTGCATAGCTATTTTGGCTTTATGGGTACATCTTTGGCAAGTCCCATTATCTTTGAAAGTCGTTAAGACTATCAAGGATGTCCTAGATAACTCATGCATCAGGGGTGGGGATACCCCTCTTGGAAACTAGTCATGGGATCAGCATGAAACTGGCAACTTCAAGATGCTGCAAATATACAAGAACAGCTCTCTGTCTTAAAAGAAGCAGCTCTAGCTTATTCACAGTGGGGAAATTATAGTGGGAATTAACTGAAACATTGGTGGTGATTTTTTGGCCTGCTTACTGAAAGGATCCATCAGAGTTCTTCAATTGCCTGGTGAATAAATGTTTATATGTAACTTTTCTTTATGTTTAAGAATAAATTTAGCAAGAATGTTTACCAAGAATAGCCTTTTATAATATGAACCACACATTTTGGTCTTTGTTATATTAATAACAATGCCTTGTAGTTATATAGGTATTCAGACTTCCTTAAACCCATGTATACTTAATTAGATTATCCATAAAATAACATCTCAGCCATTAGCTGTAAGTCTGGTCAGTTCCACCTTTCACCTATATCTCAGTCTTCCGCTTCATCCCTCTGCCCTCCTAATTGAAACTTTTCTTCTTCTTTTTTTGTATAACTTTAATTGGCACCAAGCTGGTCTCCCTACTTATTGCAACCTATTCTCCACAGAACAGCTGGAGAAAGTTTTAAACATCATATTTCATGACATGTATCTGCCTTGCTTAAAACCCTTTCCTGTTTTCCAGAGTGCTCATAAGAAAACTAACTGCCCTGCTATGGCACAAAGACTCTGAAGTCTGGTTCCTGGCAAACTCTGCAACCATACCGGCCATGTTTCCTTTCTCTTGCTGGCTCAGCACACACCCAAACTGCTTTTCCTGAGGACCTTCATATCTGTTGATGTGTCCGCCTTAACCACTACATGTGGCTGAATTTTTCTCATCCTCCAGGCTTTAACACAAATATCCCATCTCCAAAATCATTCCTTGCATAGTGGGGATTCCTGGAGAATATGAGACTCAGATGAGGATGCACAGCTATGGAAGCATGGAGCCTGCAAGGAGCCTAGTTCCTCTCACGCCTATTCACTCTTGCCTTAACCTCGGTCAACCTATAATGGACATAACATTTCTCTGTCACTAAGATGATCCTAAGTTATAGGACATTGTCTTCTATTTTTCTTTGTTTGCATTATTTTGACGATGATGTTTAGGTAAATGGGGAGGATAATGCTGATGTGGGTGAATTTCCTAGTGGCTAAGACTGATATGGCAGGAAGGAGTAAGATGCATGCTTTACCAGGCTTCTTGGAACCCTGCACCCTGGGGTTCCTTTTAGAAAGGAAAAGAGCTTTTATAGGGAGAGAGCTCCCCTTGTTACATATTTTTTAGAAGCACCCTGAAGATTTCCATTTAAAAAATGATCAGAAAATATCTCATTATAAGTTCTTGGATTTAAAATGAAAGTGTATTTTAGACCAAGTTTCTAACCTTCAGTAATATTTCTCTAAACTAGGGTACTATGAAATAAACAAATCAATTTTTCTCTAGGATATTTTTCTCATTCAAAATTGTCTGGCAAATACAATTTTAATATTCATTTGTGACTCACTCTCACCTTTTTAACCTAGAGACTCCCCACTGTCTCCTATGAGTTATTCATCCAGGTCATTAGCATATTGAACACATATGGTGTGTGTCACCTTGAACAGGCAAAACCAAGAGACAGTAACAAAATAGAAATACACATTACTTTTCCTAAGCATTAATAAGTGGTACACATTTATATTTAGATATTTTCATAGAGCTTTATTTTAGGATAATTAAATCACAAATTACAAAAAAATTTAAAAAGCTCATAGATGCATTCATTTCGTTGGCTATGTCTCCAACAAGCTTTATCCAGTCTCTATTTAGTTTCCTCTGGCAATGGGAACTGACTCTTTCCTGGAGTGGGACCATCTTTGCACAGAATTAATTGTTATAAAATTGACTCAAGTCTAAATTTCTGGATACCAAATTGATCAGTAAGTAACATATATCTTTTATCCAGGTCATCAACTAAACTCTAAAGGGTCAAAAACAGAGCACTTTTCATTTCTAGTGAACTCTAGAATTTTTAATCAAGAGGTGCGGTGTTCTCAAAATCTGCACATAATGACTGCTGACGAGATTATGGAAATCTTGGCAATCAAGGTGCACTATATATTCTATTAAAAGTCCTGGATTACCTTTCCTCATCTAGGAAACTTTGGGGACTTCATGTTGCCCTCTGACATCCCGGTAGTGGTCAATGTTATTAAGTAAACTCAGCCCAACCAAGCTAGGGATTTGACAAAAGTTTTTAATGGATTAAAACCTCTTCTCCAATAGAAAATTTTTCCAAATAGTACTCTGTAGGTTCATCTACTTCTCATCTCTGTAATGATACATACCATGAGGATTTGTGAGGGAGCCTGATTATTCATCACAAATGGAGAGATTTTCATCTCTGCATGGATCCCCTGGTGATAGACTCTTCTTTCCTTCCTGGTGAAGGAAGCATTTGGGGACACATAATGCTTGTCCAATTGCACTGGAAACATCACTAGATCAGTGGTCGGCAAACCGAGGTTCGTGAGACACATGCCTCTGTGAACCGCTGTTTGCCATTCTGTTGACTAATGGGTTTGCCGATCACTGCACTAGGTGAATCTAAAGTTCTCAATGTCTTTCCCCACTAGAGACATTATGTTTATGTGTTTTCTCTCCAATATTTAGTATTCACAAATAAAACAAATTCGTCAATTATATAAATCCCATATCTTCCATTTGGAAAAGGCAAAAAATCCCAGCTGTGTAAAGCTTTAAAAAAAAGGAATGAAGCGTCTTTCTAATGGGCTCCAGTTTTTTTTTAAAATATATTTTATTGATTTTTTACAGAGAGGAAGGGAGAGGGATAGAGAGTTAGAAACATCAATGAGAGAGAGACTTCCATCAGCTGCCTCCTGCACGCCCGCTACTGAGGATGTGCCCACAACCAGGATACATGCCCTTGATGGGAATCGAACCCGGGACCTTTAAGTCTGCAGGTTGACGCTCTATCCACTGAGGCAAACCGGTTTCTGCTGGGCTCCAGTTTTAAGTGAGGAGGTGGAGGATTATAGATTTCTAAAGAAAGCATAATGAGAAGAAAAATATAGACAAGGTAGGTTAGCTATGACCTTAAGTGAGGGTGATATAGCTACCTCCATTCCATTTGCACATACTCCATTTTTGCATACAACAATAATGGGTACACTTGTTTATAATTGTATCAAAAAGGAAATGAAGTTAGCCTGGCATGACTTACTTATTTTAACTGAACCCATGCTGGCTGCTAATGATTGCTTTCTTTTTAAATGCTTCCAAGCCATCTGTTTAATAATGTATTCTAGAATTTTGCCTGAGAAGAATCTCAATGCTAGTGAAGTAGAAAGACCCCCAGGCAAAGATCAGGAGACCAGGTTCTAGCTATGCCCTGTCACTAACTACCTGTTGTTAGGCCAGCACCTTTCTCTGTCTCTTTCTGTCTAATTTTTCAAATGTGGTATCACAATAGATGATCTCTATGTCTCCTTTCAGCTGTGAATCTATGATTCCTCCATTACATTAGTCTGTAGTTCTTAGGATCTGTTCTTCCGCTTCTTGAAAATTAGGACCTTAACCACATATAGTCTTTGAATATTTCTGCTGTGTGTTCTAGATCCTTTGATGCCATTGAGTTGTTAATAGATTAGGCCAAGTTGTTAACATTCTATGGGTCTTAGTTATTTCATTTTTAAAATGAATAGGTTTGCCTAGCCAGTGTGGTTCAGTGATTGAGCATTAATTTATGAACCAAGAGGTCATTGATTCAATTTCCAATCAAGGCAAATGTCAGGGTTGTGTGCTCAATCTCCAGTAGGGGGCATGCAAGAGTCAGTCAATTAATGATGTTTCTCATCAATGTTTCTATCTCTCTATCCCATCCTCTTCCTCTTTCTCTAAGAAGCAATAAAAAAAAAATGAAGAGGTTTAAATCAGATGACATCCAAATTTCTCTGTACAGTTCCTTCATAATGCCTAGACAATGTCAAATACTGTTGCTGTGGTCACATTCTGTGCATTTTTTGAGTAATGAAGCATCCTATGTGTAAGATCCTGAATCCATTCAATCCAAAGTGAGCAGAAAGCTTTGACATTATCAATCAAACAATTTATTACATAACATTTAGAGTGGCCAGCTGCCTTTTTCCATGCTTTGCATTTGAGTAATTGTTAATTTCTAATTCAAACTGAATTTTTAAAGGCTCTTTCCTTTCTTTGTCCATTGAACAGCAAGGTTTGTTGCTTGGTCCATTTGCATTAAGAACAGTATATTCATCTCAGAGAATACCACAAAACTCTAAGGTTATGGAGAGAGGAATATCTAAAGCCTCTTCTGTTTCTTTATTTCACAAGTAATGAATGCTTGGGTTATAGAGTTATTTTACTCTGGCCTGATGGTGCTGCATGACTCAGTAGATGAATCCCACAGGAAGGTCTGATTTTTATCCTTTGACAAAAACTAAAAATAGAGCCTTAAACTCATCCTGGACTCTCAGCTGTCATATGCCATAGAAATCTGGGCACTTGGCATGGTTGCTTGTAGCTTTAAAATCTTCACTGCATTCTTTAAATTAAAATAAAGGGAAAACAAATACTAGTATAAGTATATAAAGTTGGAATGTTTTTTCATTTTCTATTGTGTTTTTTTTTATCTGGATGGATTATATGGCTGAAGGTGGTTTTCCTTTAAAATTTATTTAAATGCAATTCTTTTCAAAGGTGACTATAAATAGAGATGGCCAAGAAAAAAGTGATTCTGATTAATCATGGAATCAAATGATGATGGAACTTTAGTGTTTGCACAGTCTCATTTTGGGTGAAATCTGTCTCATCTATTATTATCCTACTTCATGAATAAGCAGTCTGTGGCTTAGTGAGTGCCAGCCTCAAGTCACAGAACTAAAGAGTAGATAACCTAGACCTGAAACCTAGGATTTATGTTATTAACCACTGTAAGTCTTCCCACTATTGTCATGTCCCATTCTACTACAAGAGCAAATACAATGGCAGGCAAAGTCTGTGCTATCTTCTTCATGCATCCTGCCCAGATCATTCAGACACACACAAGTTGTCCCCATATCTGAACATCTTTTGTAATTAATGTTTATGTCACACAGTTGAGGCCCCTCCTTTAGAGATTTGCGGTGTTTTCATAATTACATATCCTGGTTATTTCTCCTTTAGGAACCTCCATTATCACTGACTACAGTAGGCTAACTAGTTCAGTTCAGGAAAAATAGGCTTACAGGCCAGACAAGATGTTCCCAGACCTACAGATAACACATAGGATCTTTGCAGGGCTTACCCTACTTTAAAGATTGTTCTGATCATGTGACTGGATCCCTATGTGCAACTACTAACTGTACACCCATCACAAGTTATTATAACTAAATTAAGCCCCTTGAGGCCCTGGTTGGTAAAATTCTATTCTTAAATATTTTCCTGGAAAAAATTTCCCAGTATGGTTAGGAATTTAAATCAAATTGCAATAGCAACTGGTTTGACTATTTTAATTTCATTAATTGGCAAATTCAATCATACAATTCATAATTAACAGTTAAATTTTAAAATATTCAAATTGGATTTATATACTCCTGTAGCTAATGTTTCCTCCAATCGCTCTTTGTTAAATTCCAACTTATATACCAGCTAAATCTCTACCAAGCTCAATTCAGCCTCTTGTTTTACCATCTCTTGGAGTGGGGACGAACTCTCCCATGGCTGTGTTATCTTTGTACAGAATTAATTTTAATAAATTTAAGTTAAGCCTATAATTTAATGTTGGACTCTGCTCCCTCATACTGGTACTGACATAGAGAGAGACCTTACTTGTGCCTTAAATTTTCTTTAGGTGCCATGAATTGAGGCAAGGTGGTCTCCTAGTTACAAACAATATTGCAGCATTCACCTTCCCCATCACTCCCTTCTACATGACAAGGAAGCATGAAGGGTCATGTGCAAAAACTCAAATAATATGATGTGCCTATGAGGCTATGTGATCAGTGCTGTTTGAAGTGAAGATATTGAAATGGCTCTTGGCATAATTCTAGTGCTGCTTTGGCAAATACATATTATAAAGCTAACAAACTCCTAGAAGATATATGTGAGATAATGTTACTGTAATCACCACCCCTCCTATCATTTATTGAAGGCTAATTGTATGCCAGGAATATAGTAAGTTAATAACGCATATATTTCATTTAATTCTTACAGCAAGCTAATAATGTAAAAACCACTAATATCCTCATCTGTATCAGTTAGGGCTCTCTAGAGAAACAGAGTCAATTATATATATATTAGAGGCTTGTGCACAAAATTTGTGCATGGGTAAGGTTCCTAGGCCTGGCTGGTGATCAGGGCTGATTGGGCTTTCCTTCTTCCAGCTGCCAACTGCCAGCTGCCAGCCAAGGCCTCCCTTCCATAGCTGCCAGCTGCTGGGGCCCTCTTTCATTCTGTGCCACCCTCTTGTCATCAGCATATGGAATAGCAAGCAATCGAACTCCTGGTGGGTGGAAATCCAAAAGGACACTTTGCATTGTAGATCTTTATATCTATACCAGAGGCCCAGTGCATGAAATTTGTGCACTGGTAGCGTCCCTAGCATCTGCGGCTGCTGGTGGGTACTCCCTCCCTTCTCCTAGCCTGCTGCTATCACCACTGATCAGGGCCTCCCTCCCTTACCCCAACCATCTGCCAGTGTAAGGATCTTCCTCCCTTCCCCTGCCCACCTATCAGGGCCAATGGTCCCAGCTGGCCCACCTCCTGGTTGAACTCCTGAAAGAACTCTGGTAGTGGGGACAATTTGCCTGGTCACAAATTATATAGATATTATTATATAGGATATAATATAATATAACAAATATTATATAATAAAGAGGTAATATGAAAATTAATCCTCATGCCCTCACAAGATGGCTGCCTATGACCAGGCCGGCAGTGGGGGTGGTAAGGGATGACCAAATGACTGAACAAGTAGGCTGTGTGGGGCGACCAGGCCAACAGGGGGTTGGTGAGGGATGACCAAACGACTGAACAAAGGCTGTGTGGGGTGACCAGGCTGAAGGAGGGGCATTTGGGGGTGACCAGCTCAGCAGGGGGGGCAGTTGGGGGGACCAGGACAGCAGGGGGGGGGAGTTAGGGGCAACCATGCTGGCAGGCAGGTGAGCAATTAGGAGCTAGCACTCCAGGATTGTGAAAGGGATGTCTGACAGGCAGTTTAGGCCTGATCCCTGCCTAAACCGCCAGTTGGACATCCCCCAAGAGCTTCTGGATTGGAGAGCATGCAGGCTAGGCTGAGGGGAACCCTTTTGTGCATGAATTTTGTTCACTGGGTCTCTAGGATATATGTATATGTGTATATGTGTATAATACAAATTATACAGCATACCAGCATGCTAGAAACTAATACAGCAGGTGATGTTGTAATCTTGAGTCTAAAATCTGTAGGGCAGGTTGCCAGGTCTGAAACTCACGCAGGATCTATGGTACATTTTTTACTCTTACAACCTTCAAATTACTGGATAAATCTAAGCTGTATTTATACTCAAAGTCAATTGATTCTAGATGTTCACAACATCTATAAAATATCTTCATGGCAATACCTATATTAGTGTTTGACCAAATGACAGGTCCCCAGAGCCTATTCAAGTTGACACATAAAATTTAACTATAACTCTCCAATCTTTTTCAATATGTCAACCATACATGTCACCAAACCACATTTAATCTCCAAATAACGACTGATGAAGTCATTCTTCTTCCTAACATGATACAACCATCCTGCATACAACCCAGCATACAGTAAGCATTTTCTCAGAAAAGGATCTATCTCCTTCTTCCAGCCTGCAGCTATCTCTTTTCTTTGATATCTTATAACTTAAATTCTATAATGTAAAATTAATAAAACTGAAATACTGTGGTGCATTTTATGTTATATACTAGAGACCTGATGCATGAATTTATGCATGGGCAGGGTCCCTAGGCCTGGCAGGCAATCTGGGTCGATTGAGACCAGGGTGATAGGGGCCTGCTGGCCAGGGGGGATGGAAGGAAGGTATATGGGATATTGGCCACCTGACCCATGGAGGGAACTGGCCTTCAGCCCCTTCCTGCCCCCTTCCTCCAGGAAAGAGGCCACATCTACTGGGGTTCTTGTCCAAGCTTTACAAAGGGTTCTGCATTTGGAGAAAGGGGCTGATGCATAGATTCAAGGAGTCCAAAGACAAAAGATAATTTTGAAAGGCATTGGGGTCAGAGGATATTCAGCTAAAGAAGCTAGAAGACTACCTCTTGTATAAGGACCCCATGCTATTTATTAACACAATTTGTCCTAAGTCAAGGTGGAGATAATACACTTCAAAAAGTAGAGTATCAAAGGGTATTGTCAGGTTGGGGAATAGCCTATAGCTGTTCAGGTGTTTGGCCAACAGGAGGCAATAACATGTAGATTTAAGATGATCTGAGATGTCTGGCAGCAGACAATAATCCTATTCAGTTTTAGGGGAAGTGCCCTTTAGCCAACCCCGATGATTCAGCCCTGCTGGCATGCTGGAATTGGCTTCTGGTATGCATCTGCTGCCACCCACCCATGGTTCCCTGTCCCAGCCTGGGCTGGGCATGGGAGAAACAAATGCCACATTCTGATGCTGTACCAGTGCCCCACCACCATGAAGTTTCCTGCCTCCCCCACTCCTCCTTCCTTCTCATAGTCATTCTGGTTGTTCCAGTCATTTGATCATAACAGTTGCATATATATATACATATACATATATATATATAT
Source organism: Lasiurus cinereus (assembly GCA_011751065.1). Classification (NCBI taxonomy): domain Eukaryota; kingdom Metazoa; phylum Chordata; class Mammalia; order Chiroptera; family Vespertilionidae; genus Lasiurus; species Lasiurus cinereus. Next base: position 40,329,034 of record JAAGEH010002534.1, on the reverse strand, counting down.
ATATATATATATATATATATATATATATATTACTAGGGGATAAAAGAGTGAAGAAAACAAAGATATCTGTATTATACACACAAACACAAATCCTATATAATAAAAGCATAGTATGCAACTTGTCCCCTCAACCAGGAGTTTGCCCGGGAGTTTAACCAGGGGGTTTGACCAGCCAGGGGAAGTGAGGGAGGCCCCAGCCAGTAGCCAGCAGCCAGAAGCCACTAGGAACCCTATCAGTGCATGAACCTTGTGCACTGGGCCTCTAGTATATTCATAACTAAAGAAGAAAGAAATACTTAACAATTACAGGCCTCATTTCTGCATCTGGTCACCTGGTTGCAGTTGGTATTTACAACTGTATCTTCTATCCCTTTCATATTCCCTTTATCCTCAGCAAACTTTGGCTAGTTGTGATTCTTTGCCTGGTGAAGTGACTCAAATATCACTCTTAAGTGTTTGTGATATTAGTAATCCTGTTTGGATTGAGTTTTTGCAGTTTTCCATTAACTTTAATCACCGGGTATGGCTGTACTACGAAATGCTCTAAGGGAACTACTATATTCCAGATGCTCTTCCTTACTTCCTTGTGTAATAGTAGTCTAATCTCCTCTTGGCAATGGAGATTAATCACTTCAGCCAGACCTACAACTTCCATTTTGCCCGTTAATTCAGAGACATGAGGAACTCAAAGTGGCCCAATGGCAGTCTTCACTTCCAGTTCAATGGAATTATTATGTCTCCTGGTAAAAGCATTCCTCCCTTGGGAACTAAGACCTCTAACTCAGCAGAGCATAAGATTATGTGTACAGGAAACAAAAATATTGCTATTGGACCATTATGAGCAATAATGAGTGGTGTTACTCGAACCTATACAGCCTACTGGAGAATCTTGTTCCAGCTCTACAAGGTATTGTCACCTGGTTGGTGCCATAATGAATCTTAAAAAACCATTTCACAGTTGTGTAAAGCCAGCTGCTTCAGGATGATGGGTAATTATAGAAAGGCCAGTGCATTCCAGGGCCCATTGCTGTATTTTATTTGCTATGCAATGAGTTCTTTCACCAGAAGTAAGGCTGAGTAGAATACCATGATGGTGGATAAGGTATTATCATTATATCATCAAATAGTAGTTTGGTCAGATTTGCATGCAAGAAAGGCAAATCTGTATCTGGACTAAGGGTCTACTGAATTTTCCGTGATAGAAGTGGTCTAATGTAATCAGTCTGCCACCAGATAGATGACTGATAACTCTGCATATTGAGAACTTATTGGCCACTCAGCAGTGGTTGTAGCGACATTGGCCTTAGTAAGAAGTCCTTGTTGTTGATTCCAGGCCTAACCTCCATTCCTGCCCATTGGGCAAAGGCAGAAATGACTGGAAAAGGGATTGAGTGGTACTCATAGAGGTCATCCTGTCCATTTGATTACTAAAATCCTTCTCTGCTGAGGTTACATTCACATTTGGTAAGTATTCACATGGAACACAAATTCTTTCACTTTTCTTTGCTCATACAGAGACCTTAGCGAGATCTTCTTGTCAGCAATTTCCAATCATTCCTTTTGATTCCTTGACAATCCAGCCAAATTACTGGAAGTCTGTGAATTGGAACACAGTTGTACCTATGGCCATTTCTCCTTCCAAGCTAAATGAAGAAACAGATGCATAGCTTTAGGTTCTGCCCACTGGAGGAGTTCCCTTCACCACTTTTCTCAGAGGTGGTCCAGAGAGGGACTGTAGTGCTGCTTCTCTTCACTTTGGGTGGTGTCAGTACATTGCATGAAACTATTTGTAAACCAGGCCCAAGTTTTCTCTTCTTTACTCAGCTTATCATAGAGAAATTCCCTTGCAGCCATAGATATGGGCCAGGAAAGAAGGTAATATACCAGGTGTGGGGGCCATTGGACTATTTTCTCATGTAACTTGTACCTTAATGGCCTTCTCAAGAATGATCTTATATTTACAACTTCTATTTGATGAAGGAGTACTGCTGATCATACCTAGCTTTATGTCTAAATGGGTCAGACAACACTCAATTCATGTTTGGCAGCATCATGGTAACTTTGTCGTCCATATTTTTGTGTTCAGTTTTTTACTAAGATCTAGTAGCAAGCCAAAAGCTATTTCTCAAAAGAAGAGTAGTTATCCACAGAGGATGGCAGTTTTGATCCAAAATTCTAATGTCCTGAATTGTGATTCACTTATTGAGCCTGCCAAAACTTTCAAACAGTATCTGTCTGCCAATGACAATTCAAGCACCATGGGAGCTGATGGATATATTAGCCCACGTGGCACAGCAAGCAGCCAGGACCTGTTACAGAACCTCCTCTTGTTCTGAACTCCACTCAAAACTAGCAGTTTTTCTAGTGTGAAAGAAAAGCAGCAAATGCAGTTAATATTGTCAAGAGAACAATTTAAAATGAAGCCAGGAGGTCTCTGGGAAGCTGAGCTAACTGACCTCCTTCATGTGAAATTGAACTTTTGAATTGGGTTAAAACACAATGGCTACATCCTGATATAATTTCTGAAACTGATTCTGCATCATTGAACTCTTCTATTAAAAAATAAAAAAAATTAACCTAATAATAGACATAAACAATCTTGCAAAACATACTGTAAGTTCACTTGCCAACACCAATCACAACTTTTTCAAAGCCCCTTTCAAAAGCCCCCCTTTTTAATCCTTATAAACTTTCCTTCCCCCTCAAAATACTATTGGGTTCCTATCCAAATCTGTGACCAGAATTGCAATTTCTAAGATCACCCCCTGACCTAATAATTTGATAAATGGATTGTAATAATACACCCAAATGAAGAATAGGTTGCCTTTTAAATCCAGAGACCATTAGGCATTGTGCTTCTATTTTTGGCAGAGATGAGAAGCAACATCTTATCCTTCACCTTAGAAATTACATTTTGACATACCATACACCCAGAAATTTCACTGATGTGGAAGTTCCCTGAGTTTTTTTTCATATTTATTTTCCCCTATGACATGCAAATATATTGCCAATAGGTGTAGAATATTTTCTACATCTTGCTCAGTAGTCTCAATCAGCATATCATCATCAATGTAAAGGACCAGTGCCAAGTCCTATAGAAAAGGGAGGCAATCTATCAAGGTCTTTGCAGACTAAATTATGACATAGGGCTTGATAATTGATATACTCTGGAAGTAGGACACTGAGCGTATATTTCTAGCCTTGCCAGCTAAGTCAAATTTAGTGTTCTTAACATATTTAGAGAACAAAAAACACTTTTCCTCCCTCAGTAGTCACATACCATGCACTAGGTGATGTGTTAATTTGCTCAGGAAAGAAAAACAAATTTGGAACAGCAGCTGCCTAAGTCCATTGTCATTATCCAAGAACTACCTGCTTTTTTTCACAGGTCAAATAAGTGAGTTGAATGAGAATGTGGTAGAAATCAACACCTCTACATCCTTCAAGTCCTTATGATGCAACTAATCTCTGCAATACTTCAAAAAAAAATGCAGCACTGATTTTGGTAGGAATAGCAGTGTAGAGTCTGCTAGTTGCTGAATATTTCTGTTCTGGTTATGCATTTGGGACTGGGGAAATTATTATAAATGGGTCCAGGAACCCACTAAGAGACAAACTTGAGGTAAGACTTATTTGATCACTTGATCTCTATAAGCTCCTACTATGTTGGACCACAGTGATATTTTGGGTCTTCTGGTGTAGTGTCCTGTCATTCTTGAAAAGTCTAAGTATTTTTTTTCCTAATGTACACTCACCCCTGTAAAAGGCTATAGATCTCTTTGGAGAAGGCCGGGAAAAGATTGAAAGTAGACATTTTTGGCAGTGTAATGGGGTCTTTTTCCAGAGAAACTTGTATCCTCTTCATTCCAGGGGTTCTGGATTTGTAAATAACTCAAGGAAAAGATCAATTAGTAGAGAATATATAAAGGTACCTTCCCTCTGTATAAAAGGGAACACATAAGGTATAATATTCTCAAGAAAAGAACCTAGAAAAGGCTCAAGGTAACAGAGAATATATAAAAGCAATGGGTATTGTAAATCTAGGAACAAATAATTCAAATTATTGAATTATTTGCATCTGTCTCTTCAGGGAAGAACAGTTGCAAATTGTCTTTTACAATGGCCATATTCTGGGAAATTAGGTATTAATTGCATTTATAAATCTTTCAAAAGTATATTGGAGAATGGGAGGGAGGGGGGCAATGGGGAGATATGTATAAAAAATTAATAAAAAAAAGTACATTGGAGAGCCATTTTGCAGTACATAGAGAGTCTTCTGCATGAGGAGGCCACTGGGGCTGCCCCAACTCAAGAGTGCACAGCCTTTTCACTCCTACCACCACAGCCACTACTGATCTATGTACCCATGCAGGCAGCACAACCTTACAGCCAGAAGTCGGGGTCCAGGAGCTGCAGTGTTGGCCATAGAGGTGACAGTTACTTCCCTGGAAATGGGCACCATTGGAACCACAGACTGGACAGAAATCTTTTATTACCTCCTGCTTGAGGTGGTGGTGTAAACGTGCCAGCAAGCCAGGCAGAGCTAAGGCATGGGAAGGAGAGGAATTTCCTGACTCCCCTCCAACTAATTATGGGATCCACCCTAGACTCGAGTCTATTCAAATTATCATGGCCAATAACAGGATTCTCCCCACAGAAACAAGTTCCATGGAGCAAGGGAGAGCAGATCAGAAGAGGGATTCAAGATACAAGAACAAAAGCAGACTCAGCCTCTGAGCTAACGAGGCCCACCAGCAGGACTACTTGGGCTTCTGTCCCTCTGGGGTTCAGTAAAGTTGTCCAGGGCCAGTTATCTGAACCAGAAAACCTCACAGGAGACCCAGGACCAACACACTAGGGGCCATATTCAACAACATCAGAGTAAAGTTCAGTGTGACCCACAAATAGCAAACCCAAATGTTGTGTTTTTATTTTTTTAATTTTGTCTTTCTTCTATTTTTCTTTTATAACCCTAATTTCTCTTTCCCCTTTTATTCTATTCTTTTTTTCTCTTGTTCTTTTTCCCCCTCTTTCCTTTGTTCTCCCCTAATTCTTTTACTTATTTACTAGGGGCCCCACGCATGACATCTGTGAACTCAAGGGGGTGGGGGGGCAGTGTCTCTCAGCCTGGCCTGCACCCTTTTGCAATCCAGAAGCCCTCAGGAGATGTCCTTAGATATCCTTAGAGCTGCTGCAAAGGTGGGAGAGGCTCTTACTACTACCTCTGCACTTTTTAGCTATCAGCCCAGCTTCTGGCTGAGTGTTGCTCCCTCTTCAGGAGTGCACTCAGCACCAGGGGGAAGCTCCTGCATTGAGTGCCTGCCCTCTGGTGATCAGTATGTGTCATAGTGACCAGTTTTCCCGGTTGATTTGCATATTACCCTTTTATTATATAGGATTTTAGAAATTGATTTCAGAGAGGAAGGGAGAGAGAGAGATAGATAGAAATATCAATGATGAGAGAGAATCATTGATTAGCTGCCTTCTGCATGCCCTCTACTGGGGATTGAGTCTGCAACCCGAGCATGTGCCCTCGACTGGAATCAAATCTAGGACCTTTCAATATTCAGGCCAACACTGAGCCAAACCAGCTAGGGCTGTTTCTTCCTAATTCTTTTGGTCTTTTGTCTTTTACTTTTTTTTTTTTTTAGTTTCCTGATTGTTGTTGTCATAATTGTTTTTGTTGTGGTATCACTTTGTTTTTTATGTTATTTTTTATTCAGTTTTGTTTTGGTGTTTTGTTCTGTCAGCACAGGTATAACAATTGGCACAACATGGTCAGGGTTGAGCCTCACAATCAGAAGCCTGAGAACTGAGCCCACCAAAGAATGGGACAAAAGCAATTAGACCCAAATACAACCAAAGTGCTCACATAACCCAGAAAGGCAACATTTCTAGATCACCCAGCTCAGAAGATCAAGGACACTGGAACACTGGGCCCTATTTCATCAACTGGGATGCATAAACTACTTATCCAACACACAAAAAAAAAAACCAGCAAAAATGAGGAAACAAAGAAATAGGCCCTGAATAAGAGAACAGGAGGAATATTCAAAAGGAGTGCTACATAAAATGGAGGCAAGCAATTTATCAGAATCCTATATAATAAAAGGCTAATATTCAAATTGTCCCCTAGACCAGAAGTTTGACTAGGAGTTTGACCTGAGGGTGAGTCCAGCCAACCAACAGCCTGTGGCCTCTCCCCTGGCCAATCCCACCCCTGATCAACTTTCCTCCCCAAATTGGGGATGAGCCTGCCAGCCAAATTCCCAAGATCCTCCTCCAAGCCAGCTGGACCCTACCCATGCATGAATTTGTGCACTGGGCCTCTAGTTAGAGTATAAAGTAATGATCTTCAGAATGTTCATCAGCATAAAAAAAAAGGACATAGAAACCTAGAAAAATTGACCAGTCAATAATGAAGAATGACACACCTGAAATATAGAATATACCAGAAGGAATCAACAGTAGGTTAGAAGAAGCAGAGGACCAAATAAGTAAACTAAAAGACAAGGTAGAAAAAAAATCGCCCAATTCAAAGCAACAAAATGAAAAAAATACTTTAAAAATATGAGGACAGTTTAAAGGACCTTTGGGACATCACAGAATCAAATAATACTCACATCATAGGGGTATGAGGAGAAGAAAATGAGCAAGGGATAAGGAACTTATTTTGAAGAAATAATGACAGGAAAATTTCCTAAGCTGGTAAAGGTAAAAAGTCATACAAGTTAAAGAAGCACAGAGATTCCTAATAAAGAAGAATTCAAAGAGACCCACTCAAAAAAACATAATAACTAAAATGGCAAACATTAAAGACAAAGAGAGAATCTTAAGGGCAGCAAGAGAGACAGTTATCTATAAAGTAGCTTCCATAGGCTATCAGCTTATTTCTCATCAGAAACATTACAGCCCAGAAGCAAGGATTTGAAACCAAGACTATTCTATCCAGCAAGGCTATCATTCAAAACTGAAGGTGAAATTAAGAGCTCCCAGACAAAAATTAAAAGAAGATTATTACCACCAAATAGCATTGCAAGAAGTGTTACAGGGACTGCTGCAAGAAGAATAAGAAATAGAGAGAAGAACACAGGCATAAAGTATAAAAATGGAAATAAATAAGTACCTATCAATAATAACCTAAAATGTAAATGTACTAAATGATCTAATCAAAATTCAAAATACATAGGGAAGCTGAATGGATAAGAACAGACTCATACAAATGAACATGAGGAAGTGAAAGCATTTTCCCATGCAAATGGAAATGAAAAAATAAAAACAAGGATAGCAATACTTATATATGACAAAACAAAGGCCATAAAAAGACACAAGGAAAGACACTGCATAATAATTTAAAAAAAAGGATCATTCCTACAAATGGATATAACCTAGAAAACATATATGCACCCAATATAGGATCACATAAATATATTTTTTAAAAATCTTGGAAGACTTTAAGGGAGAAATCTACAGCAATATAGCAATGTTAAAACCCCATACAGTTATAGTATAGGGCTTTAACAGCACACTGACTTCACTGGATAGAGCTTCCAGACAAAATAATCAACAAGGATAACAGTGACTAACAAGAAACTCAATCAGGTGGGTTGAGTTTAATTGATATTTATAAAACATTTCACCCCACAGTTTCAGAATATTCTTCTCAAGTTCACAGGGGTAATTCTCAAAGATAGAGTGCATGTTAGGGCATAAAATAAATTTCTACAAGTTCAAGGATATTGAAATCATATCAAGCATCCTCTCAGCTGACAGTGGCATGAAACTACAAATCAACTACAATAAAACACTCAAAAACATTTATATATATAGAGGCTGAATAGCAAATTATTGAACAATGAATGGGTTACCCATGATATCAAGAAAAAAATAAAAAACTTCCTGGAAACAAATGAACACACAACCACCCCAAACCTATGGGACATAGGAAAGCAGTACTGAGTGGGAAGTTCATAGTATTACAAGGCTACCTAAAAAAAATAGGAAAAATCTCTAATAAACTTTCTAACCCTACAACTAAAATAACTAGAAAGAGAACAAGAAAAGCCCAGAGTACAAATAAGGAAGAAAATAATAAAGATTAGAGCAGAAATAAATAACATAGATTATAAAAAAGTTTACAAAAGAAAAATGAAACCAAGAGCTGGTTCTTTGAAAGATAAACAAAATTGATGAATTTTTTGGAGACTTATCAAGAAACAAAGAGAGCCAAGACCGGTTTAGCTCAGTGGATAGAGCATCGGCTTGCAGACTGAAAGGTCCCTGGTTCGATTCCGGTTGGGGGCATGTACCTTGCTTGTGGGCACATCTCCACTGTGGGGCGTGCAGGAGGTGGCTGATCGATGTCTCTCCCTCATCGATGTTTCTGACTTTCTATCCCTCTCCCTTCTTCTCTGTGCAAATTCAATAAAATATATATTTAAAAAAAAAAGAAACAAAGAGAAAGAACCCAAATAAATAAAATCAGAAATAAAGTAACAGCTGATACCACATAAATACAAAGGATTGTAAAAAAATACTATAAACAGCTGTATGCCAACAAAATCGAGAAACTTGGCAAAATGGACAAATCCTAGAAACACAATTTTCCAAAACTGAATCAGGAAGAATCACAAAACCTGAATAGGCTGATAATAACTAATTAAATTTAAGCAGTAATAAAAGAAATTCCCAGCAAACAAAAGTCCTTAGGAGTTTTACCATACATTAAAAAAAAGAACTAACACCTATCCTCCTCAAACTATTCCAAAAAATTCAAGAGGAAGATTTTCAAGCTCTTTTTATGAGGCCAGCATTATCTCTTTAAGCATCCTTTTTTTAAAATTGATTTTTAGAAAGAGAGGAAGAGAAAAAAGCGTAGAGAGATAAAAAATATTGATGAGAGAGAGAAACATCATCAATCAGCTGCCCCCTTCATGCTTTGCACTGAGAATTGAGCCTGAAACCTGGCATGAGCCCTGACTGGGAATCAAACCAGGGCCCTCTTGCTTCCTGGGTCAACATTCAACTGGTGAGCCACACCAGCCAGGAAAGGCCAGCATTATCATAATTCCAAAATTAGATAAAGACACTACAAAAAAAAGAATTACAGTCCAACATCATACTGGATAGGCATAAACTAAAAGAATTTCTTTTAAAAACAAGAAAAAGACAGGATATCTGCTTTTACCACTCCTATTTAAAATAGTACTGGAGTCCTAACCAAAGTGATCAGAAAAGAGAAAATGAAAAGGCGTCCACATAGGAAAGGAGGAAGTAAAACTGTCATTATTTGAAGATGACATGATATTGTATAAAGAAAACCCTAAAAATTCCACCAAAAAACAACTAGACTTAATAAATGAATTTGGTGAAGTAATAGAATACAAAATTAACACCCAGAAATCAATAGCAATTTTAGATACCAACAATTAACTCTCAGAAAAAGAAATTTTTAAAAATCTTATTTACTATTGCAGCAAAAAATAAGATACCTAGAAATAAACTTAACCTGTACTCATAAAACTATAGGGCATTGAAAAAAGAAATGGAGGAAGATAGAAACAAGTGGAACCATGTACCATGTTCATGGATTGGAAGAATTAACATCATTATAATGTCCATACTAACCAAAGCAATCTACAGATACTGTGCAATCCCTATTAAAACATTAATGTTATATTTCCCAGATCTAGAACAAACACTCCAAAAATCTATATGTAATGAAAAAAGACCCCAAGTAGCTTCAGCAATCTTGAGACAGAAGAACAAAGTAGGAGGTGTGCCATGCCAGCACAGCCAAGGGTTCGACAAGTCTGAGGGAGGGCGGTGAAGAATTGAAGGAAAGACAGACAAAGAGATAAGTTGGGCCTAGGTGGATATCCTGTGCCTGGCTAAGGCCACAGAAAAAGATTTAGCGGGCAAGCTGAGCCTTTATTTTATAGCCAGAGGTAAACAAGGTAGTGATCACCATAGTTACAATATTCTTACAAGTTTCACTTGTTTTGGCAGCACTTGCTGTACCTCCCACTAGCTACCCAGATAATATTTAGGGAGCAGTCACAAGGTCAAGTTTAATTATGCTAAGAGGGCTGTGTCCTCTAAGCTGGGACTTATTTGTGGCTTTGCCAACAGATCAATCTGAGGCTGAACCCTATAGCCACTCCCTACAGGAGGAAACACAATACCAGATACCGAACTATACTACAAACCCATTGTAATCAACCTATACTGCAAACCCATTGTAATCAAACTATACTACAAACCCATTGTAATCTGGAACTGGCACAAAAATAGGTGTATAGATCAATGGAACAGAACAGAGACCCCAGAAATGAACCCCTTGTGAAAGGAGACAAGAACCAACAACAGAGTAAAAACAATTTCTTCAATAAATGGTGGTGGGATAATTGGACATTCAATAAAATGAAACCAGTCCACTTAGTTACATTATACACAAGAATAAACTAAAAATGGGTAAAAGACTTAAATGGAAATAGTGAAACCATAGAAAACTGACCTTTCACATAGCAGAATTTTCACTGATTCATCTCCTAAGATAATAGAAACAATGGGAAAAATAAATTAGACTATATTAAATTAAAAAGCGCTTGCACAGCAAAAGAAACCATCATCAAAATGAAAAGGAAACCACTGTATGGGAAAACATTTTTGCCAATGATACATCTGATAAAGAGTTACTTTCCATAATATATAAAGAACTCATACAACCCAACAAAAGGAAGACAAACAATCCAATTAAAAAATGGGCATAGAACCTAAATAGATACTTCTCCAAAGTAGACATATAGATGGTTAAGAGACATATGAAAAAAATGTTCAAGGTCACTAATCATCTGAGAGATGCCAATTAAAACTATAATGAGGTATCTTATCACACCTGCCAGAATGGCTACCATCAATAAATCAACAACAAGTGCTAGTGAGGATGTGAAGAAAAGGGAACACTAGTAGAATTGCTGGTGGGAATGTAGACTGGTGCAGCCACTGTGGAAAACAGTATGGATATTCCTCAGATAATTAAAATTGGACCTGACATTTGACCCAGTGACTCCACTTCTAATAATATATCCTAAGAATCCCAAAACACCAATCAGAAAGAATTTAGGCACCCTTATATTCACAGCAGGGATGAACATTAGCTAAGATCTGGAAATAGCCCAAGTCCCCATCAGTAAATGAATGAATAAAAAAGTAAGTTGTGGGAGGAACCAAAATGGCAGCATAAGATATAAGCCTATACATGCTGTCTCTCACAACCACACCAAAACTACAACTAAAAGACCAAATAACTATCCCCCAGAACCACAGGAAAATTGGCAGAGTGGAAGTTCTACAACTAGAGGGAAAGAAAAAAGTACATTGAGACCAGTTAGGATATGCAGAGGCTCAGAAAGGCAGAGGTACAAAGACACGTGCGAATCGGGCTGGAGTGCGTTGTTGTTTTTCAATGGGGAGGGAGTTACAAGTTCCCGACTCTCTGAACTCCAGTTTCTGGAGAGATTCTGGGGATACAGACTCATACAGGGAGAAAGTGGACTGTCTGCCATGGGGTCAGAAAGGGAGGGTGGCTCTCTCCCAGAGTTGCGCACTGAAATCATTGTTTACTATGCTGGGGCGCGGGACACAGGATACTGAACAGAACGTGGCAGAGAGGGCTGACTGGCAGCCATTGCTGTTTGCCAGGCCCTAGCCTAGTGACTCCCTGAGACCCCAACCAGCCCAATTTACAAACCCTCCCAGCTGTGTGTCCAATTCTGTATATGAATGGCCTGCCCTCTGGCAGCTTAACCTAACAAATTGCAACTGGGTCAGACAACTCCAAAACTTCCAAACTCGAAGCAAAGAGGAGAAATCAACTCCAAAACTTCTAATCTTCAAGCAAAGAGAAGAAATCAGCACATCTCCCTGTAGCTCCTGCTGGGTGACCACAGACACTATCTGACTTGCACCTCCTTGGAGATCCAGGAACCAGTGTACCTAGAGATCAGTGTGAGAAGACACCAGATTACAACTCCTCACATACATAAGTGACACACTCAAAAGGCAGACTCGGTGAGCACCAAAGACCCATTGAAGCAAGTTCTATCCCATAGGGGTATCTCCAGCACAGCAGTTCTTCCATTAATAGACACAGCTAATCCTCACAGTCAATTGGCCTGGAGGTCATTTCCTCCCAGTGTACCAACAGCAATCAAGACTTAACTACAGCAAGACTGTGAACCCAGCCCACAAAGGGGTGCACCAAGAGTGTCCACCTCAGGTGGTTGGGGAGGCAGAGCTACTGGGCCCTAAGGACAACTAGCACAAAAAGCCACGTCATCAACACCGGGAAGCAGCCAAAATGCAGAGACCAAGAAACATGTCACAAATGAAAGAAATAGAGGAAAGCAAATGACTGGACATAGAGTTCAAAACCACATTTATAAGGTTACTCAAGAATCTTCTACAAACCACCAACAAACTTAATGAGACCCCTGAGAAACTTAGTGAGACCTTCAAAGATCTGAATGAGAATGCCAAAAAGGAAAAGGATCATCAGAAATTAAGCATGCACTGTCTGAAATAAAAAATAATATACAGAAATCCAACAGCAGACTAGAAGACCCCAAGAATCAAATCAGAGATCTGAAATATAAGGAAGCAAAAAACACCCTATCAGAAAAACAAAAAAAAAGGAGAGTCCAAAACATGTAAAGATAGTGTAAGGAGCCTCTGGGACAGCTTCAAGCGTACCAACATCAGAATTATGAGGGTGCCAGAAGAAGAGAGAGAGCAAGATACTGAAAACCTATTTGAAGAAATAATGACTGAAAACTTTCCTTACGTGGTGAAAGACATGGACTTAAAAGTCCAGGAAGTGCACAGAACACCAAACAAAAAGAATACAAAGAGGACCACACCAAGACACATCATAATTAAAATGCCAAGGGAAAAAGACAAAGAGAGAATCTTGAAAGCAGCAAGAGAAAAACAGTTAGTAATCTACAAGAGAGTACCCATATGACTGTCAGCTGACTTCTCAACAGAAACTATGCAAGCCTGAAGAAAGTGGCAGGAAATATTCAACGTGATGAATAGCAAGAAACTACAACCAAGAATGCTCTACCCAGCAAAGCTATCATTCAGAATTGAAGGTCAGATAAAGAGCTTCACAGATAAGAAAAAGCTAAAGGAGTTCATCACCACCAAACCAGGATTATATGAAATGCTGAAGGGTTTTCTTTAAGAAGAGGAAGAAGAATAAAAAGTTAAATATAAAAATTATGAACAACAAAATGATAACAAATACATATCTATCAACAAGTGAATCTAAAAATCAAGTGAATAAAAAAATCCGATGAACAGAATAAACTGGCAAATATAATAGAATTAGGGGCATAGAAAGGGAATGAATGGACTAACAATTCTCAGGGGAAAGGAAGAGTGAGGGGTGCAGGAAGAGATTGGACAAAAATCTTATACCTATGGATGAGGACAGTGGCGGGAGGTAAGGACATGGGGTGGGAGGGTGGGGAATCAGGTGGAGGGGAGCTATGGGGGGAAAAAGAGGAACATCTGGAATAAACTGAACAATAAAGATTTACTTAAAAAAAAGTAAGTTGTGGTACATTTATGCCATGGAATACTATGCTTCTGTAAAAAACAAAACAAAACAAACAAAAAAATCTCTTAACCTTTGCACCAACATGGAAGGACCTTGCAAATTATTACGCTAAGTGAAATAACCCAGTCAGTGAAAGGCAAATATTACATGATCTCACTTAGCTGTGGAATCTAAAGAACAAAAATAATTTGAGAAACAAAATATATCCAGAGACATGGAAGCATGGAACAGACTGAAGAATCTCAGAGAAGAGAGGGTAGGGTAGCAGATACACATATACATAACCCATGGACACAGCAATAGATTTGTGAAGACCTGGGGTGGGCAGGAGCTGGGTGGAGAAGAAAAATGAGGTAAAAATGGGGACAGATGTTATACTCTTAACAACAAAGATCAATTTTTAAAAAGTGCATTAGGGGAATTATCTATTTTTAAGAATCACTGTTTGAATTCTTTTGCAAAGTGAGTAAGCAGTTCCTGAATTATATTATACAAATCTAGATTTTCATGTATCAAGTTTGCTTAAGGTGAGATCTCCCTATGGTTCTATAATTTGTCTTTATGGATCCTAAAGACAAACGATTTCCTCTAACCTCTGTACTATCAGAAACTTTCATGACTTCCTTTGCATGCTCTAAAATTCTCTCCTTTTCAGTTTATGGTTTGCTTGGTATTTATATAAAATATCAAACTTTTATTCAGACTGGAAAGAGTTGTATTGCCCCGCCCTCTCCCAACTGTCTTATAAAATAAAGAGGTAATATGCAAATTGACCATCATTCCAACACACAAGAAGGCCACCTCCATGTGGACACAAGATGGTTGCCACAAAATGGCCAGCAGGGGAGGGCAGTTGGGGGCCATGAGGCCTACAGGGAAAGACAGTTGGGGATGAGCAGGCCTGATGGGGAGGGCAGTTGAGGGTGACCAGGCTGGCAAGGGAGGGAAGTGAGGGGCAATTGGGCTGGCAAGGAGCAGTTAGGCATTGATCAGGCTGGCAGTGGAGTGGTTAGGGGGTGATCAGTCTGGCAGGCAGAAGAGGTTGGGAGCAATCAGGCAGGCAGGCAGGTAAGTGGTTGGGAGCTGGCAGTTCTGGATTGTGAGAGGGATGTCCAACTGCAGGGATCAGGCCTAAAAGGCAGTCAGACATCCCTCAAGAGGTTCCTGGGGAGAATCCAAGATGGCGGTGGCATAGGTAAACACCTACACTGCTGCCTCGCACAACAATTTCAAAACTACAACTAAAAGACAGAACGGACATCATCCAGAACCACAGGAAAGCTGGCTGAGTAGAAGTTCTACAGCTAGAAGGAAAGAGAGGGGCTCACAGAAACCCAGAGGAGCTGCAATAAACTGAGGTACGGAGACGCGCACTGAGAGAGCAGGTGCCAGATTACCTGGCTGGCTTTCTCTGGTGGGAGGGAAACGGAGACTCGCAACAGCATTGAACCCCTTATCTTACGACACTAAACCCCAGATCCAGCTGAAACTCATACGGGGGGAGTTTGGACTGTGAAAAGGGAGAGGTGCACGGAAATTTAGGGGAGTCGCAAAAGATCAGAGGCCTGGTGGCATGCACGGCACTGTGCTGAGGACAAATTGCTGATTGTGCCACTGGCTTTCGCGAGTGGGCGGGAGACAGACCCTCCCAACTGTGCCACTTCTGACTCCACTAAGCCCCTGTTTCGGGTGAAACCCTGGGGACCTAGACTTGTGTGGTCCTGGTGAGCAGAGGAGCCGGAAAGGCAGCGGTCTAGAGGCACTGAGGGCGTGCATGCACAAGGACCGCTCCAGCCATTACCCAGTCACGTGAGATTCAGGGGCCGTGGAGGGCGGGGACGACTGGAAGGCAAGGCGGTCCCTTAAGCCCTGAGACTCCACCCATCCTAAGCTCAACAGAGGCTTCTTCGGTTTTGCAAGTCTGGTATCATAAGGCTTAATTCAACACAGAAGTTTCCCCGGCATAGTGAAAATGCCGAGACAAGGGAAGGGATCACAAATAAAAAAAAATGGAGGGAAAAAAATGACTGGATATAGAGTACAAAACCATGCTTATAAGGTTTTTCAAGAATATGCTAGAAAAGATGGATAAATTTATCAAGTCCCAAGAGGAGATGCAAAATGACCAACTAGAGATGCTAGAGATGATGGATAAATTTAGCAAGTCCCAAAAGGAGATGAAAAAGGACCAACTAGAGACACTGACTGAAATAAAAAATATTATACAGAGTCCTAACAGCAGACTAGAGAAAGGCAAGAATCAAGTCAAAAATTTGAAATATAAAGAAGCAAAAAAACACTCAACTGGAAAAGCAAGAAGAGAAAAGAATCCAAAAATGTGAACATAATGTAAGGAGCCTCTGGGACAGCTTCAAGCATACCAACATCAGAACTGTGGGAGTGCCAGAAGAGAGAGAGCAAGATACTGAAAACCTATTTCAAGAAATAATGACTGAAAACTTCCCACATCTGGTAAAAGAAATAGACTTACAAGTCCTGGAAGCACATAGAATCCCATATAAAAGGAATCCAAAGAGGACCACACCAAGACACATCATAATTAAAATACCAAGAGCAAAAGACGAAGAGAGAATATTAAAAGCAGCAAGAGAAAAACAGTTCATTACCTACAAGGGAGCACCCATACAACTGCCAGCTGATTTCTCAACAAAAATGATGCAGGCCAGACAGGAGTGGCAAGAAATATTCAACATGATGAATAGCAAGAAACTACAACCAAGAATAATCTATCCAGCAAAGCTATCATTCAGAATTGAAGGGCAGATAAAGAGCTTCACAGAGAAGAAAAAGCTAAAGGAGTTCATCAACTCCAAACCAGTATTATATGAAATGCTGAAAGGTACTCTTTTAGAAGAGGAGGAAGAAAAAGGTAAAAGCCAAAAAATTATGAACAACAAATACATATCTATCAACAAGTGAATCTAAAAATGGAGTGAATTAAAAATTTGATCAACAGAATAAACCGGTGAATATAATAGAATCAGGAGCACAGAAAGGGAGTGGACTGATCATTCTCAGGGGGAAAGGGGTGAGGGGTGTACAGGGAGAGATTGGACAAAAATCCTACACCTATGGATGAGATCAATGGGAGGGAGGTAAGGGCAGAGGGAAGGGTGGGAGCTGGGTGGAGGGGTGCTGTGGAGGGGAAAAAAGAGAAATAAATATAATAATCTGAGTAATAAAGATTTAATTAAAAAAATAAAATAAAATGTAATATGCAAATAAAAAAAAAGAGGTTCCTGATTGGAGAGGGTGCTGGGTGGGCTTAGGGACACACCCATTCCTGTGCACAAATTTCATGCACCAGGCCTCTAGTTTCTTATTTAATGGTTAATATCTGCAGTGAAGGGGAACTTGAGGTTGGAGGCAAGGGAGAGAAATGACACATACCAAGAAACCACAGAATAAACATTTAATTATGATCTACTTATTATTTTTAACAGCATGAACTGTCTGTACAACATTCTTATTTGCTTTGAAGTTTAATTTTAATTCCACCACTCTCCAGGTGATTTGAAGTTACTGCAGTATCTATTTTGTTCTTTCCTGTCTCTCCTTTTTACTGGGAGAGTAGTGAAAGGCCCTGTTGGCCAATCAATGCACTGAAGTGTACAAAGTAAAGGTAGTAATAGGTAAACACACTCCTGCAAATGAGAGTTGTCTCTTAATTGCCTTTCTTCAAGTTGGCTTGCATTTCTACTTCCACACTCAGTCCCTTAGTATTTAAATATTTCCCCCTTGCTAGGGCATTCCTAAGGTGTAACTTAGAACCAGACAAGTTCCATACATACTTGAGATTCTTGGAGGAGAGCAAAGAAAGTGAAGAGAACTAAAGATTCTTGAGAGCCAGTTATGTGCTAGACTCATTATCCATATTAGTATTAGTTCACTGAAGCTTCACCACAATGTAACAAAGCTTGCAAGCAAATAAATATGTATGAATGCTTTCTTTGCATGTGTGTGTGTGTGTGTGTGTGTGTGTGTGTGTGTGTGTAGGATAAGGTGGGGTACCAATAAGTTTGGTAAGTCATTTAGCTGTAGAGTTTGAATCCAAATCAAGTTAGTGATAGTATTAGCATTCAGTTTAAGGCTAAGGCCTGCGGTCAACATTATCTCTATTTTCCAATAAGAAAACTGAATTTCAGAGATTACGTAATATTTCCTGTGTTACCAGTGTATATTTTCCCCCTATAGCTGCAGTGACAAGTGATACATTTTCTTTTTTTACTTGTTTAAAGCAATTTTAAGTGTCTTAAATTTACAGAAATTTAGGGTTAAAATATTTTATTCTGTTATTGTTCTGTAGATTAGAAGTCCAACATGGTCTCACTAGTCTAAAATTGAGTGCTTAGGACTAAGTTCCCTTCTGGAGAGTTTAGGGGTAAATTTGTTTCCTTGTCCTTTCCAGCTTCTAAAGGCTGCCTGCCTTCTTTGGCTCTTGTCCATGACCAACACAAGCAACAGCAGCCAGAATCCTCACAGTATATCACTCTGACATTCTCTTCTGCTTCCCTCATTCACATTTTAGTTGGTCTGTGATTGCCCACCTAGCTAACCCATGAGAATCTCTCTGTTTTAAGATCAGCTGATTATAAACCTAATTTTAATTCTCCTTTGTTTTGTAACCTAAAATATTCATTGATTTTGAGGATTAGGAAGTGGACATTCTTGGGTGTCATTATTCTGTCTACCCCACACACTTTGTGAAAGTTATGTTTACATAACTTTTCCCAAATTGATGTATTTTTTTTCTCTTATGTACTTCCTTGAAAATGACCATTTTCCCAGCAAGTCTGATATAGACATCTTCCTAAAATGGTGGTCGAGATGAAGATTACACAGCAGGAGTCTAAAAAGAAAGAGTATTTAATACCAAACTTCTGTCATCCCACGTAGGATTTTGCAATGAAACAATAGGCTTGCATGCCTGGCTTTATGTAGGGAAAGAGGGTTTTCTAAATTAGGACTTGACAACTGGCATGATAGAGTTTATGCCTTACAGGTGGAGAAGATATTCTTCCACTCATAAGGACTTGGAAAGAAAATGTGACAAGGGAAAAACCCTGAAGCTTATCCCTTCTGGTCTGGTGGGATTGTGGGACAGAGAAAGGAGAGAGAGGGAGAAGCAGCAGCTCAGGTATCAGGCTCTCATCCCTCTACCAATTTAAACTCCTGGGTTCAACTACTGAGTGGGAGAAGTGGCTTTAGGAAACACAGAGAAGCATGGGAGATTCCATGAATATTTAGGCTCTGGCATACTTCCCGTGACACAGGGGCCAGATGAAGGTTTCTCTTTTTGGGAGAAACTCTAAATATAGGTAGTTCCAACATATTTTCGGTGATGGCATAAGAGTAGTAGCAGGTAATAGAGGGTTGATTAGAGCAGCTATTTTTAGTCCCATGGCCTAGCGTGGTGTGCAAGAGAGCGAGATAACTCTGCCCTGACTATGAGATGTGGAGGTGCTCAAAGTACCAGTAGACTGCTAAGTCCAGGGGTGAAAATTTGTCAAAGTCCACAGGAATGTGGATTTTAAAATCTGGGGGCAAGTTTCTGCGGGAACAGGCTCCAGCAATTGTAGCAGCATAAATTGCAAAGACTAGCCAGAGGTAGCTCTTTAGAAGTCACAGGCCTGAGCAAACCAATCAGACCCCAGGACCATGTTTACCTGTCACCACAAGAACCCCACAAGGCCCCCTCATCCATCCAGATGCATGGGAGAAAGGGAGGGTCAACATAGGACATAAAATACATACAAGTTTGTCATACCAAAGAGTTTCTGCTAAGTGAAATATGCCAATTACAGAACAAATACTAGATAATACTACTTCTATGAGGTATCTAAAATAGTCAAACTCACAGAAACAAAAAGTAAAATAGTGGTTGCCAGGGACTGGAAGAAGGAGGAAATGAGAATTTGCTAATCATTGGATATAACATTTCAGTAATGCAAGAGGAATAAGTTGTAGAGACTTGCTGTACAACATAGTATCTTCAGACAGTAATACTGTTAAGAAGGTAGAACTCATATTAAGTACTAGATGCCCGGTTCACGAAACTAGTGCACCCTTTCACAATCTAAGACCCCTTGGGGGATGTCTGACTGCTGGTTTAGGCCCAATACCACACAGGATCTGGCCTAAACTGGCAGTGAGACATCCCTATCAAAATCAGAGACCACTGGCTTCTAACCGTTGGCTTGCCTGCCTGCCTGATTGCCCCTAACCACTTGCCTGCCTGCCTAATCACTCCTAACTACCTCTGCCTGCCTGTCTTATAGCCTCTAACCCCTCTGCCTGCCTGCCTCATTGCCCCTAACTGCTTCTACCTTGGCCCCTGCCACTGTGGCTTCATCTGGAAGGACATCTGGAATGACGTCCAGAAGGTTGTTCAGCTATCTGGTATAATTAGCATATTATGCTCTTATTATTATAGATTCTTACCAGCACATTTTTAAAAAAAGAAGAGTGAATGTTTATAAACAGAAAGGGAAGTGCTTAAACTAGAAGAGACTGAAATACTGGTAATTGGCAAATCAAAACTATGCCCTTCTTCCAAAGGGGTGAAGGCCTAGGAAGAAAATCAGAGCCATGTTGGAAAATAGAAATTACACTTTCTCTGTATATCTAAGTATAGGGTCATTCTGACTTGATTTTTACAGTTTACTTTAATTGCATGTTGTTTTAGAAACCTCTCAAGCAAACCAAATTTTCTAAATGAAAATTTTAAGTTGATGTTAAGGGTAATAGCTAGATTTTTCCACCTCATGGAGGTAATTTTCTAGAAGTGTTCTTTAAATGCTCCCTTAGAACTACTTGTCAATAGATTCACAAAAAACAAACAAAACTAAAACACATTGCGTACATCTTTTTATTAACTATCTATCTGTGTTAGATTTGTTTTATGTTTGCTGGATATTGAACTCCTGAATGGAAGAGAATACATTTTATTTTAGTGAACATAACTTAATTTATTGTGGTCACAGTATGAATTTGGTAATGGAGTGCTTTTTTATTCACCAGGGATATTAAAGGTATATGTTTTAAAGATGAGTGAAATGATTGTGTTGAGTATTTGATTATTAGTATAATTATTGGGCTATAGCATTGTGCTTTTCACAGTTTCCTCCCTCCCTCCTCCCTTCTTTCCTCCTTCCCTTCCTTCCTTCCTTCCTTCCTTCCTTCCTTCCTTCCTTTTTCCTTCCTTCCTTCCTTTCTTCCTTCCTTCCTTGTTTTGTCTTTATACTTCAGGACCTTAGCCCATTTGTTGAGGACACTTGGTACACAATTGTCAGTCTGTATTTTGCTGTGCCATTACTATTTTTTATTTTTATTTCAACAGTCCATTTATTGTAGTAACCTGTATTTTTTTTATTTTTTAATTAATGTATTACATGTATACATATCTTCCCATTGCCCCCCCCCCCAGGCATACCCTAACCCCCCAGTGTCTTGTGTTCATTGGTTATGCTTATACGCATGCATATAAGTCCTTTGGTTGATCTCTTATCTCCCCTACCTCTCCCTATCCTTCCTGCTGTAATTTGACAGTCTGTTTGATGCTTTACAGCCTCTGTATCTATCTTTTTGTTCATCAGTTTATAATGTTCTTTATTATCCACAAATGTGTGAGATCACGTAGTATTTTTCTTTCATTGACTGGCTTATTTCACTTAGCATAATGCTCTCCAGTTCCATCCAGGTTGCTGCAAATGGTAAGATTTCCGTCTTTTTTATGGCAGCATAGCCTTCCATTCTGTAGATGTACCATAGTTTTTTGATCCACTGATCTCCTGATGTGTGTCATTACTATTAATCTCTGCTTTTATTTGTTCAATCCACAACTTCATCTTTTTCTATTAATTGTTTTTATTTCTTTCTTGTTGACACTTATACCTCCACCTTTTTTTGTTTTGTTTTGTTTTGTTTTATTCTTTCCTGATGCTTCTCCAGTTTTGCATGACTGGCACTAGGCCACTAGGCTTTAACAATCTTCTCCCAGTTTCATCTGACCTCTTTTAGAGTGGGCCTCTGTACTTCGAGTGTTTTCAGCATTTCTTGCCCATTTTGGCTACCAATCATCATCAAACACTAATTTACTTCCAGGTTTGGGGCTGTTCCTAAACACTGAGGCTGTGAGACAACCCATATCTGAAAAACATGTGTATTATAATGCAAGGAAAAATTATGGCAAATAAACCAAAATATCTGGCAGATGAAGTTTAAAAGGAGAATTTTAAAAATCAAGAAAGTGAGGCTGGCTTAGCTGATTTTGCTCAGTGAATAGAGAGTCAGCCTGTACTGAGGGGTCCCAGGTTGATTTCAGCCAAGGGCACATGACAGGGGTTGCAGCTTGATCCCCAGTAGGCAGCCAATCAATGATTCTGTTTCATAATTGATGTTTCTATCTCTCTCTCCATTCTCCCTTCCTCTCTGAATTTAAAAAAATATATATATTTATTATATATATAAATATATATGTATTTATATATTTTAGTGAGGCTGCTAAATGGTGATTGATATTGAAGAATTGACTTCTATTTATGTTTGGGATACAAATGAAGCAAATGGATTAGCGGAATTTTGATATTTTAAATGAATTGCGAAATATAATTTCTTGATAAACATACATACATAAAATAGGGCCTTAGAATGGAATGTGCCTTAAGGAGTACACACTGGTGAAATGCCTATGATAACTCCTATAACAATGAACTCTTTGAGCTGAGTAGGAGCGAGGTGCTTCGTAAATGCCAGGTTATTTTTATACCCTTGATACTTAAGATGCTCCCAAAAGGTCAAGCATTAGCCCAGGAGAACAGAATCTTGAGAACACAAATATTTTCCGCTTCAATGATGAGACCCATTCACTCGGAGGGAGCATATAATCTTTAAGATGTGAGAAGAATAAAAATATTTTATGATCTTTATATATTTGGCAAATTTGAATGCATTTTATGATTTTACAAGTTATAAAAAAGTAGTGTGTATATGTACACACAATCTTTACATTTTTGTTCACATCTAGAACAAAGTATGTGTGTGCATATTCTGACTACTTCTGTATCACATGCAATATATGGATGAGAAATTCTAAAGTCAGTCAAATATTCCAATAATTTGTTCAAGCTACTCATTTCTCAGAACATCTGAAAGGCTAGCATCAGGATCTATTTTTATGTGGATGTCTAAAAAAAATTCGTGCATGCTTTATTTCCAGAAAGAGTTCAAATAACTACAATCAAGTTCCTACAGCCAACGTAAATATTTCTTACTTTTTATTGAGAAGATTAAAAAGGAATAATTCCAATGTAAACCTGATATTTAGGGGGCTAGCAATCTAAATCTGTGCCAGCAAGGCCGGTGTATATTCTCGATAACTTATAATTAAGTCATTGCTTCTTTCCCAGAAACTGATATTGCAGATCCTGTTATTTAAATACAGAGACCATAAAACTGTGAACAGAGCACTGTCCAGGAGGAGGCGGGTATTAACAGTGGCGCCAGGCCAGACCATCAGACAAGGCCTGTGGGAACCTCTTTCCACGTCCCGCGTGGTTCAGGGTTCCCGGGTCAGGGTTTGGGTTCTGAAGGAGGCCGCACGCAAACGAAATGAGAGACTAGAAAACATTAATTTGGCGATATTGGGGGGCCAGGCGGGAGCCTTCCTCTAGTGGAAAGGACTGCCATTGACTCTGGCCTTTTTCTCCCTTTTATTAAGGCTTTGGGACACACCCCTAACCTTTAGGCAGGAAATAACAAAAACAGAAATTAACATGATACAAACAGATAGTTTCAACTAAACAATGAGTAATCAGCTCTGACCTTTCAGAGCAATTAAAGTTGGCCAGCCTTCTGGCTTCCCCTTTACATCCATTTAGTGAGAACAGTATTTGGTTTCCGACAAAGGCCTAGAGACTGCCAACACCTGGGGGCCTTCTTGCAAAGCCTGTGAAAAGAACCGGAAGCATAATCTATATTTGAGGGACAAAGATCCCAGAAAGATATAAGAGAGAAGCTCCCTGCATGTTACTCTACTCAGATTTGGGAAGTTATTCCCTGAGTCCACTGGCGTATTATACAGTATAACTCCTTTCCTCTAGCATTGCTTGGTTTTTCTCTGGTCTTCTGCAACAACTGGTTTCCTGGACCGGGAAACCAGCCGTGCTTGGTCTTTTTGGCCTCTAGTGAGTGGAACAGGGTTGGTACTCAGGGGTGCAGGACAGGCCTCCGGGAGGCGTGCCCTGCTGATTTTAGCAGAATTGAACCGGCAGATGGGCGAGAGAGGCCTTCCCAGATGAGGAACCCGATTGGAACCCGAACGCAGAAGATGGAAGGGCCAGGTTAGAAAGATTTTTTTTTTTTTAAAGTTAGAAAGATTTTGACTGGCATTCCTTCAAGAAGTCAGGGCCGGAGCCAAGAAGCCCACCAATATGGCTAAAATCTCTGAGGTTTTCCATAAACCTTATGAAACTCTAGTGCTTCCTACCAGATCTATACTTCCTTTAACCCTGAGGCTCCAGAAAATCAAACCATGGTAAATGCCACTTTTGTAGGCCAAACCCAGCCTGATATCAGGAAAAAATTACAGAAGCTGGAAGGGTTTTCAGGAAAAAAATGCTACCAAACTGCTAGAGATAGTAAATAAGGTTTTCATCAACAGGGACAGTGTGGCAAGGAAGGAGGAAAAAAAGAGAATACAAAGAAGGGCCAATATAATAGGAACAGCTTTTAGAGGTTCGGACTCCCAGACAGACTCCCAGGGAAGCAAGAATACAGATGGGGGTGTGGGGGATGGAGACCAGCATGCCTATTGTAAGAAAATAGGGCACTGGAAGAATGAATGTCCCAAAAGGCAAAGTAAGAAAATTGGGCCCCCTTTTCTGCCCAGGCGCTATCAGCCAGAGCCACTCAAAGCAGATCTCATTGGGCTAGCAATGGCTGATTCCAACTAGGACAGACTGGGCTCTTTTCAGCTGGACCCCATGAGCCCATGGTCAGAATGAAAATTGGGGGCAAGACTGTGGACTTTATAGTTGATACAGGAGCTAAGAACTCAGTAGTCACTCAGAAGATAGCACCTCTCTCGGGAAAGGGGGTCACCATTATTGGAGCTACTGGGAACCAGACCCATAGACCATTCTGCCACCCTCACCAATGCCAACTTGGTGTCCATCAAGTAATTCATGAATTCCTGCATTTACTAGATTGTCCAGTGCCTCTAATGGGTAGAGACCGTTTAGCTAAAATGGGGGCAGAAATCACTTTTGTTCCAGATGGCTCAGCAAAACTTTGCCTAAGTGAGACCTCCTCAATGATCTTGTCTGTAGCAGTGCCAAAGAAGGAAGAATGGAGACTTTATTCCCCCCAGTCAAAGGCCTCTTCATTAGAACCTGAATTAGAGAAAGCCTGCTGGTCTGGGAGGAAGGGAATCCTCCAGGCCTGGCTAAGAATCACACCTTGGTGCTAATTGACTTAAAGCCTGGGGCACAACATGTTAAAATCCGCCAATATCCAATTCCAAGGGAAGCATGCTTAGGAATCCAGGTCCACTTAGTCTGGCTGCTCCCGTGGGGGCTTCTTAAACAATGCAGGTCTCCATGGAACATGCCTCTCTTGCCTGTCTAAAAGCCTGGGACTAATGACTACCACCCGGTGCAGGACCTGTGGGCTGTTAATGAAACTATTATAACTCTGCATTCAGTGCTGCCATATCCCTACACTCTTCTGCAACTTATTCCATTAGACGAGGAATGGTTTACATACCTACATCTGAAAGATGCCTTTTTCTGCCTTCAATTAGCTTCTTACATCCAGCCTCTTTTTGCTTTTGAATGGGAAAATCCAATTACAGGGGCCAAGGAGCAGTTCACCTGGAACAGACTGCGACAAGGGTTCAAGAACTCCCCTAGTCTTTTTAGTGGAGCACTAGCATCTGATCTGTCTAAGTTCCCCAGACAGGACTTGGGGTGTGTTATACTCCAGTATGTAGATGACCTCCTACTGGCTAGTTCCACACGAACTCAGTGCTGGAAGGGAACATGAGCCCTCTGAGACTATTAACTGAAATAAGTGTCTAAGAAAAAGGCACATATTTGTCAGAAAGAAGTCAAGTATCTAGACTTCTGAATTACCCAAGGGAAATGAAGGATAGGGACTGAAAGAAAGCAGGCAGTCTGTGCCATCCCAGTCCCTTGTCCCAGGCAGCATATTCAAAATTCCTGGGAGCAGCAGGGTTCTGTCAGATTTGGATCCCAGGGTTTTCAGACTCAGCTAACCCTCTCTATGAAGCTTTAAAAGGGGAAGAGAAGGCACCCATTGACTGGCGTCCTGAGCAGGAGAAAGGCTTCACCACCAGAAAGGCAAAGTTCACTAAGGCCCCAGCACTAAGGCTACCAGATATGATGCAAGACTTTAATCCTTTTGTTCATGAGAACTGCAGAGTAGCCCGAGGAGTTCTAACCGAGAAGTTTAGACCCTGGCAAAGACCAGTAGCCTCTCTCTAAGCAGATTGACCCAGTTGCCTCCGGGTGGCTCCCATGTCTCAGGGCCCTTGCAACCATGGCATTGTTAGTCAAGGAAGCGGATAAGCTTTCCTTAGGACAAAATTTAAATGTAAAAGTATCTCATGCTGTTGTCACCATGATGGAAATAAGGGAACAGCACTGGCTGACTCATGTTCGAATGACTCAGTATCAAGAGCTATTATGTGAAAATCCATGGGTATGAATAGAAGCAGTGAGAACTTTTAATCTTTCCACCTTTTTACCCATCGCTGAAGGGGGCCCTGAGCATGATTGCCGGGAAGTCCTAGAGGAGGTTTATTGCAGCCAGCTAGATCTAATGGAAAAGCCCCTACAAAACCCAGAGTTGGTATTGTTCACAGACAATACTGTTAAGCCCGGAACGCAGACCGCGCTTACAGAGCACCAAGAGACGATCCCATGCAAGAACAAAGGGGTTTATTCAGACCAGCATGCTGGGGCCCGCAACGTGCTCCAAGCACGGAGCAATGGTTGTGAGCCCCGTTTCTTTGTTACATGTTCTTTTTATAGACTAGGGGTCAGGGTGGGTGGAGGGTAGTTTGAAATACTGAGTTGGCCCACCCTGATAGGCCAGGTAGGGGCCAGGGTCTGCTTACGCAGGCACGGGATGTGGGGTCAGGAAGCGGCCTAACGGCCGAAGGTGGTGGTCTTGCCTTATCCGGTTATCTCCCGGCACATTCTTGCTGGATTACCTAATGGTGGGGTGTGGGGCTGGCAAGTCTCTTTGTCCTGCTAAGGGCTAGTCACCTAAGATGGAGGAGGCTGAGGAGAATTGTCCCTTCAATACCAGCAGCTTCTTAGATGAAGCAAAAAGATAGCCCTAGTAAGAGCCCTAGAACTCAGTAAGAATAAGCATTCCAACATCTACACTGACTCGTGCTATGCCATTGCTCCCCTGCATATTCATGGGGCTATATACAAAGAACAGGCATTCCTGACAGCCAGAAGAAAAGGAATCAACAATCAAAATGAGATTTTAAAGTTACTAGAAGTAGTCTGGGAGCCCAAGGAAATAGCCGTCATCCATTGTAAAGGTCACCAGAAGGGGAAAGACTCAGTGTCAGAAGGAAACCAATATGCTGATGCTGTAGCCAAGCTGGCTACTAAAGAACAAGTGGCACCGTCATGAATTATGTTGGCCCCCCAAATTACCTGAACCTCCAAAATACACTCCTCAGGAGGAGGAATGGGCCCAGCAAGAAGGGGGCAAGAGAAAGAAGGAATGCTGGTGGATACTCCCAGATCACAAGGTCTATGTCCCAGAACAGTTAGCCCTTAAGGTAGTCCTCCAGCAGCATGAACTTATTCATTTAGGGAAGACTGCCCTAGAAGCTTTGTTAAGTAGATACTACCTAATTCAGTGGTTCTCAACTTTCCTAATGCCGAAACCCTTTAATACAGTTCTTTATGTTGTGGTGATCCCCAACCATAAAATTATTTTTGTTGCTACTTCATAACTGTGATTTGCTACTGTTATGAATCTTAATGTAAATATCTGTGTTTTCTGATGGTCTTAGGAGACCCTGCTAGCTATTCGAGACCCACAGGTTGAGAACCGCTGATTGCCTGTCTTCCCTCCTTGTGTGTCTCAGTCTCTCAGTGTTGTCTCCTCTGTGCTCAGAACAAAGCCAAACAAAATCCTGTGGGACCATTAGGAGTTCAGTGCTGTGGGAAAGTTCTTTTTTGAGTACTTAGAAGTAAATTTTACAGAAATAGACCTAGCAGAGGAAATAAATACCTACTAATCTTTGTTTGTACCTTTTTAGGCTTGATCAAGGCATATTCCACTCACATGGAAAAGCGAGAGAAATCACTAAGGCATTGCTGAAGGATATAATTCCATGGTATAGAATGCCTCTGACCATAGGGTCCAATAATGGCCCAGCCTTTGTAGCAGAAATAGTACAATAGGTAGCTAAGGCTTTAGGATTTAGATGGAACCTACATACAGCTTACAGGCCTCAGAGTTTAGGGAAAGTAGAGTGCATGAACTGGATCTAATGCAGGCTATGGCTAAGCTATGCCAAGAGACAACCCTACTGTGGACAGATATCCCCCTGTGGGTAAGCTGTGCCCCAAGGGCCAGGATAGGTTTTTCTCCCTTTGAAATTCTATATGGTATACTCCCTCCCTTAATTCAGCCAAAGGGAGATTTGGGTGAAATAGGGAACTTAGAAATTCAAAAGCACTACAAGGACTTGGAAAAACTGTCTTGGAAGTTCTCAGATGGGTTACTGACCAACTACCCATCTCTCTAGGAATAGCCATACATCCTTATAAACCTGGAGACCAGGTTTGAGTAAAGGATTGAAAAAAGGAGCCCCTCACGCCTACCTAGAAGGGACCCTATCCAGTCATATTAACCACCCCCACAGCTCTCAAAGTTTCAGGACTGAACAACTGGATCCACCACTCCTGAGTAAAAAGAGCCCACCAGCTGAGTGATGCTTAGTCTGAGTGGAAGGTGACTTCTGACCAGAAACAGCCCTTGTGGATCACCCTCAAGAGGATGGTGGACCTGGCTAATCAACCTGCTCCAAGGAATTTAGAAATATCCTGTTTAATTCTTCCTAACACTAATTTTTCTTTCTTTTCTCCTCCTAAAAATAATATGCTCTGGTATTTCTGGGCAATCATTGGTTTTATCTTTCTAATAATTCTTATTTTCTTTTTATGAGTACCTCCAGAACTCAAGACTAGTACCGGGAGAAGAATTCATCTGCCCTTGCTGGGACACAGAAGCACCATAAAACTACTGCTTCCCTCACAGCAAGGAAACAAAGGCCTCATTGTGAATTGCTGGGCTACACCTTGTCATGCCATCCTTGGCTACAGCTGCCTTGTAGGAATAGTCATAATATTACTCTTTGTCCTAGCAGTTCACTGTTGTGGACCTCCACTGAACAGAAATAGAAGGAATAACATGCTCCCACTAATAACATTAGCTAGCATATACTTGTCTTCCATAGGGGTTACTATCATGTGTCCTTGCTTAGAAACTTGCTACCCAAATATGCTAGACCAGGTAGTCTATGGGAAAACCCAATAAAGCCAGATTTTTGTTAGCTATACTTATCAGCCTGCAGCATGTTACAACTCTGCTACCAAATACACGTTGGGGGGATGGGTTTGGAGGGGTTGTATTATATGGAAAAAATAATAGGACCTGTCATGGCCAATGTACAGCTAACTTATGTTGATCCTATTTGTTTCAGCAGTATCCAGGACCAACATCCAACAGATCATCTACAAAATGAACTATGCAACTTTACCCTCAAGGCTGAAAACACCACATACCCTTGATGCCCCTTGCAGGAACATTCTACATGTGTGGGACTGCTGCTTACCTCTGCCTGCCTCCTGCCTGCAAACTGGACAGGAATGCCTTTAAACTTCAGATGGTCCTACAAACCAAAATAATTCCCTACAAACACTTCCAAGAGGAAGAAACAGAATGCTAACCCCTTGGTCATTGCCCCTTTTCAGCAGGAAGCAGCTAAGAGTGGTCATCATCCCTTAGTCATTGTACCACAAGGCTTATGGGACAAGGGGTGGGGAGTGGGGGGGGAATGAGAAGGCTAAAAAGGGATAATTCCAATGTAACTCTGATATTTGGGGAACTAGCAATCTGGATCTGTGCCAGCAAGACCAGTGTACATTCTTGATAACCTATAATTAAGTCATTGCTTCTTTCCCAGACACTGGTCTTGCAAAACCTGCTATCTAAATACAGAGGCTATAAAACTGTGAACAGTGCACTGCCCCTGGGGGTGGGGGGATGGGTATTAACACTGGTGTTAGGCCAGACCATTATATAAGGCCTGGAGACCCCCAATATCTGAGAACCTTCTTGCAAAGCCCGAGAAAAGGACCAGAAGCATAATACATATTTGTGGGACAAACACCCCAGAAAGATATAAAAGAGAAGCCTCCTGCATGTTACTTTACTCAGATTTGGTAAGTTATTCTGCTAAGTCTGCTGGTGTATTAAACAGCATAACTCCTTTCCTCCAAAAGTGTTGCTTGGTTTTTCTCTGGTCTTCTGCAACCTTATGACATATGGAAATGTTTTTTATACCTCCAACAAATGAGACCATGGCCCAAACTTTAGGCTTCTTTCTAAAGAAGCGACAAATCAATACCTCACTATGCTAGGGGCACAATTACCGTGGTTAGGTCATCATCTGTACATTTTCCAGGAATGGCCAGGAGGTAGATGGAAGCCCATTTTAGAAACTACAGCAAATTTTCATCCAACCCCCGGATGTCTCTTTCTCTTTGAGTGTACTTTAGACTGTGATTACTACCTAACATTTTCCATTGGGCAAATAATGATTGAACTCAGAGTGAGGAACACTTTGGAAGTGGGAATCTATGGAAGAATTTTAAAAAATCCTTGCCCTCAAGGAGCTATTAATTTAGCAGATGTTTCAGATAGTATGTAACTGACTAAATTGCTGGTCAATGAATGCAGTATTAGACTGAAACAAATTCCTCAGGTGAGCACAGAGGAGAGAAGAATTCATTCTGACTTGGGTATTAGGAAACGGGCATTTCTTCTTGAATAGGGTCAACAAACATCCAGGTTGCCTGGAACAGCCCAGTTTGTGCTGTTATCCAAGCATACTTATAATACTGTGCTTTCACTCAAAGTTTTCCTTTGACCAATAAATTACATGAACACACTAGTATGGAAGCATACAGAAGACATTGATAGGGAGAAGGAGGGAAAGAATTCCACATAAACCAAACAGCAAGACAAAAGGCAAGGAGGAACAAAATCGCATGGTATGTTCGGGGGAAAAATATTTCTCTTGTATGCTCAAAAGCAGGCATTCCCATCCCCCACTCCTGTGGCTGTTTGAACTGAAATGGGAGTGTGCCTTATAAAAGCTGTCATGGACCTTGTATTTGCATATTTAGCTTACTTCTCTTTCTACATTTTTTCTCATTTTCTATTTTCCTATATTTTTATCTCATTTTCCATTTTCATTTGGTCAAACAGTTTTATTTTGGACAAGTATTATTTTCACCAAGATGAGAAAGAGAGGGGAATTAAAAATCAATTCATACATTCCATTATCGGCCTTTCAACAAGTTAACACCGAATTAGAACACACAATGTGCTTGAAATTGGCCTTGCAATTTTCAAGAAACAAATGTTTAAAGAGAAAATGACCAAAATTGGAAGGATATTATTTCTGTCTTCATAATTATTCAAGGGGGAAAGAATGAAATATGCTAATATAATAAACTCTTGTTACTTACATTATTTTAGAACAATAGATTTATGTGGTTATTTCACGTGTGATAAAATCAATTTTTGATAGAAATATTTTCCTTAAATATTTTTGTTAGGGTCGAAACGCTCGCCGCTCAAAGGAAGACTCCAAGAGATGTTCTCATGCAAACAGCAAGGGGTTTACTGCAGACCAAGCATGCTGGGGCTCACAATGTACTCTGAAAGCAGAGCAGAGGCTGAGAGCCCTGAACCAAGTTACAGGGTATTTTTATAGCAGTCTGGAAACAAAGACTTCTACCAGGTTAGAAAATTTGTGGTTTTACCTGAGAACCCTGTGACCTTTACACATTAACTTCCCGATAAGTTCTGGTTACCATGGGATTACGATAACATGATGCGGCTGGCGGTTATCTCTGGGTTAATCTCTTGAGACATCTGGGCCATGTCTCCTTCCGCAATTTGGCTACAGGCTGTCTCGCTACACAAGATTATCAACCTGCACCTGGGTTACAGCATCCTGGGAGTTTCCACCCTGTTCTCAACCCTGAGACTGCAATAATAGGATGTAACTGGGGATATAATTTTAAACCGAGCTGTGTTAACTCTTTCCCAGCCCAATCCTGATTTTTGCAACCTTACATTTTTAACATAAAAGTTCTAAATTTAGAGAAAAGAATGTCTATCTTTATCATAAATATATGAAAAAAATCACATAGCCATCAACTTAGCAATTCTAACAAACACTGAAAAACTCCATTTGATCATCATTTAAGAAAGCACAATAAGATTTTCATGATTTATTAATCCCCACAAATTTTTTGTCTTTGCTATTCAGGCTTACTCAAAGAGCTTAAATGACTGATTTTGTGTATGAGTACCAAGAGTCCATAGACTATGGAATACATAAAGCTGTGAAGAATTGGGGAAAGGGCATTCACTCTGAATCCTTAAAAGCAAAGATCAAGGGGATAAAGGTGAATCTAGCTCCCTCTTCTGTCCTCTTGTCATAGGGCTACTTTTCCTGGAGCTACCTCAGAGGGTGGCCACTTACAGATAGGAACTGAAGTCCATGCTGCAGCAAGCCCTTTGCTTATTAAGGTTTCCTATGGCATGAAGCTGGTATCATATTCCACAGCTTTTCTCAGAGAAGATGACATGAGGTCTATTGATCCCCAGCAAGGGATTTTAAAACTTTGAAAATTATCCAAAATGTCCACAAACTTAAGGGCAATATTTATATTTGACATAGTTATCTAATTACTCTAATTGTTCTGACTTCATAGGAGTATAACAACAATAAATCCACTTGATGAAATAACCAATAGTCTTTCCTCTCCTCCTTAGACCTTCCCTTACCCTGACTCTCATAATAGTCTTCTAATTGATCTAGCTGCCTTCTAATCTCTTTCCACTTCAGTCCATTTCTGCTTCCCAAAGGATCCTCCTCATACATGACTTTGTTACTCCCCTGTTTAAAGATTTTGACAGCTCCCAGGATACCAAGATGAGGTTATAGTTAATTTGAAGCATTGCATGCAAGGCTGTGCACAATTACTTTTCTAGCTTTATACTCTTTCTCTTTCATATCTGAAGCCTCTGCAGAATTTCAGCCTGGTGTACCTGCCTCTCTATTAAGCCTGCACTGATTCAGTGACTTTGTCAGAATCTCCTCTCTATTACCACAACAGTATCTGGGTACTCTTGGCTGTTATTGGATATCTTGTTCAACTAAAGGTCATCATCATTGCTTAGCTGATTGCCTGGTGTGTGTGTTGAGTAAATTAAAAAAGGTAGCTTAAGGTAGCTAAAGCTTTTTTAAGTCAAAAGTTTTTTTTTAAGTCCTAACAGGTTTTATTGGCTCCAAATGGTTACCTGTATGTTTTGAGATTCATTGGCTCATCATAGATTCCTATAAATAGGCAATATGAGAATGTATGTACATGAGTGTGCCAAAGTCAAAGATATATAGGATTCTTTCTAAAGTTGTCTAGGGAAAATAAACTTAACTTTCAATAGATGAACATACAAACCACCACAAATCACTTTCATACAAATGTTTTATTGCAGAGATGTTATAATTATTTACATGCTGCAACATGTCACAACATAAATTTACCAAACATTTCATGGTGGGATGCTGTAGGTTTCAGATAATAGTTTCAGAATAACCACAGAGTGAGTGAAGCGACTTACAGCTTTATAGACTCTACAGCTCTCAGTTACTAAATGCTATAAGTCAAAGGCAGTGTTTTTTCAGTCCTACCTGTCATCACTTGCATGCAGAAACTTATAAAGCAAATACAAGAGAACTGTCGAGTTTCAAATCCATATTGCCACCAAAGTTTACAATGGGTTGAGTTATATAATTCATGTTGTAAAGCATTTAATTCTGGAATAAAATATACAGTTCTATTAAACTGGTATAAATCTACTTATTTATAAACCCTGGCTTAAATACAAGGACAGGATACAGCCTGCACATGCACTGAGAAGGACAACCTAGCAAGTGTCTGTGACCTTATTAGTGTTTATTCACTTCCTTATTATCAATCTGGGAAAATAACCTCAAGAATTATAGATTATAGATTTCAACTTCTCTCGGTGACAAGTAATGACAATGAAACTCTAGGAAAGAACCTAGGCACTCTTGCTGATTTATGCTGGTGGAGAAAAATCCTAAAGTGAACTTTGGCAAGTCTTCTTTAAGCCACACCTCAAGTAGAATTACTCTGAAGTGCAATAAAAAGTCACTGATGCTTGACTGCTTATTTCTCAAAAAGTGAATAAAGTGCTAACCAATCTCAGACATAAATTAAACAAGTACATGGATCTAGAAACAGGTACACAAATATACCTTAACATTGTATTTCTAAGTTACCAAGTAGATAGGCCTGATTGAAAAGGAAGGGAAGAGGAAATAAATGAAGGAAACACACAGAAAAATAGAATTTCTATGTCTTCAAACCTACCCACAAACCTGAGTAATGCACAAAGTGAGGAACTGGGTGAGGGAAATTTGTGCACAGCTTTGCAACATGGTGAAGGGGCTCACT
The DNA here is from genome assembly GCA_011751065.1 of Lasiurus cinereus. Classification (NCBI taxonomy): domain Eukaryota; kingdom Metazoa; phylum Chordata; class Mammalia; order Chiroptera; family Vespertilionidae; genus Lasiurus; species Lasiurus cinereus. The sequence continues at coordinate 40,294,552 of JAAGEH010002534.1, read as the reverse complement.
TACTCCTGAATAAAAATCATTGAGGAAATTTTGATAATGAATGCAAAGAAGTCCTCATTTTTATCATCCACTGAGAATGCTATTCTCTAAGAATAGCCCTGTATCCATTTCTGATTCCCTTTCTCATCTTTTATCCTCCTAGCATATGTTCCTTGCTGCTCATGAAATGGAAAAATTACTTCTGCTGGAAGTGTCCTGGCCAGATAAGCCATTAGATGTCTGTTTAGGGTGCAAGAAAGGGAAGTCTGGGTCCCATGTTTAAGTGACTCATCTTTAAATACAGTGAAACTGAACTTTGAAATAGAATCTCCTGTATAGTCACACCAGCAGGGCCAAATCAGCAACTTAGGATTTTCACACCAAGTCATCAGTGTGAAATGAAATAAATTGTATAAAATATGCTTTGGGGACTGTTTTGCCTTGCAAATAAACCTCTACATTTTAAATTTTGAACTAGATGGCTCACAATGGCAATTTGCAGGACTTGTAAGTTTTCTAGTGCTTGGGAGAAGGATGAGCCCATACCACCTTATAGGCTTGGAATAAACCGGGTTATAAATCTCTTTGGGATCTGAGCCAGCAAATTCTAGCCCTAGCTGAAGCAATGAATAAGAGTTTATGAGAATAAATACTTTAAGGTCATTGAAAATATTCTATATTTAGTATGCACAATAAAAATACACCCATATAATAATCTTGATGTAATCATAATTTTTTTCTTTAAAAAAATAACCCCTTGAAAGTGCTATCAGGAGCTCCCTTTCCATCTGCTTTGAAAGGCAAATTTCCTGGCTCTGCAGTAATTCTCATGTCTTTCTTAAAGTTTTCCCTTTCCAATGGTAATAATAATGCACAGCATATTGTTCTCACTCTTAGCTTCTTCTTTATAAAATACTGCTAAGTATGAAATACTAAGAGAGTTCAAAGGAACAATTAATTGGAATGAAGGCATTATCTGTCTCTGACTTCAAACATATATAGGTAAGTTGTCCTTAAGTAATTGAGACATAAGATTATGTAGAACCATTTGATCTCTGATATTAATAAAGCTTCTCAATCCTAACAAGAAGTGCAAAAGTAACATAACTTGTACTAAAAACCCTGATTAAGACAGTATAACAAACCATGAAGTGAAATAATAATTAAGTCAAATTTGCAATATATAAATCATAAAACTAAAATATTTTTTCATAACAATTATGACTTCCCAAGCCAGAGAAAGCTTACTACAAGAATCAACTAAAGTTGATACATAACAGGTATTCTGTAAGTTGCAAGAACAATTGAGTAGCTGAAGATTGCATAAATGTGTGTCACATAATATCAAAGTTATTTGCAAAAGTTATACAATCTGGAATGCTTGAATATGAGATACAACAATGTATTGAAACATACATTTATAAGAAAATGAGAGCAATCATTGATATAAAAGGTATTTTAGGATGCATTAAGTTAGCAGTGCTATGAAGGTTACATAGGTAAAGTAAGTTCTTTTCAGTCAGCTACTTAGAATTTCCATCATATTCATTTATACTTTCTTTGCAAATCTCATACCTCTTTTGTGTCTTCTGGGTTGCCTTGGTTAGGATCTCCAAAGTTCCATGGGTAAATATTGGTCAGGGGCAGAGATTGAGGGCTACTTCCTCTAATCATGCTGAATGTAAAGATTTTCCTAGTAGTATTACAGGGAAAGATTTTGGGGCCAGTCTAACTTCCCCAGGATGATGTCTCTCTACCCTCCTTAGTTTTCCTCCACCCATGCCTTTCATGTTTCCCCTGATTGACAAATACTCTTCGGGAGTTTTTGATCCTTTTATCTTCAGTCTTATCAAATTCAACGTTTCTTCTTTTTCTTTCTAGGGAATGTTACTTTGAAAGTATCCCAGATTTCTTATTTTTGAGACCCTGCTACCTTATTCACATTTAAAGTTGAAGAGGCAGGTAAAGCTACACTATTGTCAACATTTGGTTTATCTGGGGTCTCAAACTCCCAAGGACACACCTCAGCTCGCAATGTTAAAGGCTGCTGAAAATTATTACTTGAATTGTAGGAAGATGTCTTATTTTCCTGGTCTCCTATTTGGTTGAGATTTTCATTCTCTATTTTTGATGCTACAATTTTGGGGGGCAGTTCTTCATATTGCCCAGCATACACAGTGGCTCCACAATGCTGACCACCAGTCTCATCTTTTACTCTCCCTGGGGGAACCTGAGTCTTAGAAATCAAATGCTTCTTATCTTCGAAAAGGGTCTGACCTTGGCTCTCCCAAGGGCAGACCTCAACCTTGTCTATACTCTTCTGATTGGATTGTTGACATAGTTCAGTTGCCCTAGGCTTGTGATGAGATTTCTCCTTTAAGGAAAAGGTTGGGTTTTTCTCCATTTCAGAAGCTGCAATAGATACATGCTTTTGAACCTTTGATTCTGAAGGCACAGGACTAGGGGTCAGGTCATAAATCTCCCAAGGGCACACTTCCCCTATGTCACAGTTGTCCTTCATCTGGGCGGTGCCTGGGCTCATATCAGAATTGGCAGTAGGGAGGTTGGACCTTTGTTGCTTCATAATCCCAGATTTCTGATGTTTTCTTGGCTCTTCCAAATTATTAGAGTTTGGAGGGACAGAATCTTTAGTCTCTGTGCTATCTGAATTTGAGTGTTTTCTGTTTGTCTCTTTGTCTTTTGGCAGGCGTTTCTGGGATCTAGCACGTTCTTCCACACCTGATGTTTGGGTTTTCCCAGATAACCCAAGAGTCTTCTCCTTGGCACTTGCTATGACACTGAGAGATTTTTGTAACATGGATGTTCGGGGATGCCCTCCCAGCTTCTTATCTGAGCTGAGATTGTGAGCGCTTGCTGACTTACATACCAAAGGCACAGACTCCATGGACTCAGCCTCACTGTTTTCTTTCAGTGTCTGTGTTAGTTTTTTACCTGACAGAGACTCTACTGTGGACTTTTCTGTGGCTTCCTCTTCTTGTCTCTCAGTAGGTAAGCTATTGGACTCTTCCGTTTGGTCTCTCACATGATCATAAGTGCTGTGGGATTTCTTTACTGAGAAGACTCGGTTTTTCAGGGATTCCTCCTTGGGTTTCCCAGTGTTACCTGAAGACTCTTGTGGGTTCTTTTTAACAAGGGCAGTGCTTTTGGCTGTGCTGTGATCTGCGAATTCCTTGTCTTCTTTGGAACATTGCCTGCTGACTGTCTCTGGGATCTCAGTTATACGCCTCATGATTGATCGGCCCAAGCCCTTCTTTGAGCACCGCTTTTTCTGGAGGTGGGGGTTATTTGTGATCATCTTCTTCCTTTTATATATTTCCAACTGGGTATAGAGTTTCTTCAGCTCATCCTGCCAGAACAAGAATAAATTCACAGGGGTGTGGAATTTAGTATTTCAGCCAAATAATATCAATGATGATCATTTTAATTCAATAATATTGAGCTCTTTATGGAAATTATTTAGCTCTTCCTAACATTTCTACTCATCAGCTTTCTCCACATTCTTACTTCTGATTATATTGTGTTTTGTTTCACAGAGTTGACACTTTAAGACATAAATCCATGCATGCTAGCCTTGCTTTATTGAACAAGAACTTTGAATTAGCAAGTTTTGTGGGACAGACTGAGCCTGGACCAAAATAAAACACACCATATTGTCTACTGATAAAATGTATCCCTGCAACAATATTGGAAACATCATGTAGCTATTGATGAAGTTGTACCTAATGTTAGGTTAGGTTTAGGGCATAGCAGATCATCAAATACTAAAAACATCTTCTTCCTCCAAATGCTTTCTCCATATCGCCACAGATGATTTTAATTAATCCAGGCTCTCTGCTCACAGCAAAATGTCATAAACCATATTATGGAACATGTATAACAAGTTCATCATTATGACTATTATGCCTGCCAAAAAGTTAGTTGAGACTATCAAGATTGGTTTGTGCATTCTAATTTATACTATGATTACATGTTTTAGAACAGGATTAACTTTTCACTTTATGTCTTCAGTTTGTACATAAGCACACATTTTCTTATTTCTTTCTAACACACATGTGCACACACACCAACCCATGCTTGCTTGCCTATATAAATGGGACTAATCTGAAATAGAAAAGAAATACTGGTATTACCCGGATGTCCTCTGGATCCAAGCTGTGCTCACTCCAAGCTGAGTTGATACTGCTGTTCAGATAGGACCCTGATCGCCCCATGTCTAGCTCATCCTCATATGCTTCTGTAGCAATGTCATCTCGTGGGTTATTGCTTGAATGTGAAAACTGAAATAGACATTCAATCTGAGCTCTAGACATTACTGTAAGACATAGCATTTTAAAAGCAAACTTCTAAAAGTCCTAATGTTATTATCATTTCTTCAGCTTAGATGAATTTGTTCACTAAACTCTTTACAAAATCTTGCTGCCATATTAGTGTTTTGCTTTCCATGTCACACTCTTGAGGTACTTTGTTCCCTGTTTGATTTTTGTCTAGGCTCCCAGTGTCAACTTACATTTTTCCTCTTTCACAATATATGCACTTTGCAAAGGAGTACAGAATACACAGAAATCTTCTCTGAGGGTTACAATTTAAACCCACTGACAGCTGGATGGGATTTTTTAATTTTTTAGCAGTAGGGTCTACCTCATGTTTATCATGTTGCTTCACATAGGGGAGGCTGTATTTCATCTCTGGGCACAATTGGCCCTGATCACAGAAATGTGACTTTCAGTGTGCTACACATAGCTTTTAAAAAGTCTACTTTCAAAAGGTGAACAGAGTAAGAAGTACAAATTGGTAGTCATAAAAATAGTCACAGGAATGTAAAGTATAGCAGAAGGAATATAGTTGGAAATATTGTAATAAATATGTATAGCGTCAAATGGGGACTAGATTTATCAGGGGAATCAAGTTGTAAGTTATATAAATGTTTAATCACTGTGTTGTATAACTGAAACTATTACTATAATTTAAAAAGAAATTTAAAGTACCTTTTAAAAGTCTACTTTTAAGACTCGCTAAACAGGTTATCTGAATTCCAGCCTCACAGTGTTGACAGTGAGATCTTAAACAAACATGGATCTCTCAGCACAGTGCTGCTCAACCTAAAGAACTCTGGGCTACATGGTATATAAGTATAAAATTAAAGGAGTCAGTGAATTTACCTATTTTTTTCCTCAAGCTCATTATTCTCAAGTCTCTCCATCATATTTTGACATATTTTCACATGGTGTTTTGATATTTCTCAGTTTCATGTATTCTTGTTATCTCTATTCTTCAAAAGGAGAAGGGAGGAAGAGTGAATTGAGTAAATGATGGAAAGCAGGGAGAAGTAAAACAAGCCAGCCACTCTTTACACAGTATATAAACCAAGTGATTGTCCTATGAAAATTGAAAGAACAGTTTAGAGAACATGGGTGCTCTTCTCCCAGCTTGTCATCAAGTCAAATATTCCTTTACAAAATTAACAGATTATTGCCCAGCAGGTGTGGCTCAGTGGTTGAGTGTCAACCTCTGAACCAGAAGTCATGGTTTGATTCCCCATCAGGGCACATTCCTGGTTCCAGGCTCAATCTCTAGATCCCCTAGTAGGGAGCATGCAGGAGGCAGCAGATAATGATTCTCTCTCATCATTGATGTTTCTATCTCTCTCTCCCTCTCCGTCCTCTCTGAAATCAATAAAGTATGTTTTTTTAAAAATCAACAGATCACCTTTTGATAATAGAGATATTTTAATGTTATTGTCCATTAAAATATATGGGTAGGAAAGTAAACATAAATAGAAGATACCATGTGAAATGATAATTCTCTTTTCAAGTAATAATGAATGGTTTGTAATTGGGACTGAGAAACCACAGAAACTGATGAATCTTTCCTTCACTGCTCTATTTATGTTTGTGGTTCCAACAAGTACCATCAACTTAAGGCCATAAAGATGAATAAAATATAGTCTTTTCCCTCTAAAATATTCCATGCTACTAGTCAAATCACCTGGAGCTTATTTATGAGAATAGAGGTTTGTTTTTTTCCTTGAGCAAAGGCTTAGAGACTATCATGAGTTTAAGAAACAGTTATTTGTCAGATATTATCCACTTTCTACTTTTTAATTTTTCTTTGTGATTCTTTCTAAAATACTATTTCAGATATTTAATCTTTTCTGTTTCTCATCCTGTCCTCCATAATATAATTACCACAAGAGTACAGATTGTTATCTCTCCATTACTATATTCCAGGATCCAAAATAGTGCTTAGCAAAGCCCCTCCATACTTTTTAAAATTACCTGTTATTGAGATATAATTCACATACCATAAAATTATACAATTCCATGGTTTTTAGTATATACGCAAGGTTGACTTACAGAATATTTTCAACACCCCTAAAAGAAACCTTTAACTCATTAAGTAGTCATTTCCATTTGTCCTCCACCCAACCCTAGCCCATGAGAGCCACTGAAGTGCTTTATGTCTCTATAGAGCTGTCTAATCTGGACTTTTCACATAAATTGAATCATTCCTGTGGCCTTTTGTGTCTGGCTTCTTTCACCAGCAAAATGTTATTAAATTCTGTATAAGGCATGGCATGTATCAGTGCTTCACTCCTTTTTATTGATGAATAATATTCCACTGTATAGATATGACACTTTTATTTATACATTTACTAGTTGATAGGAATTTGGGTTGCTTCCACTTTTGGGCTAGAATAAATAATGCAACTATGAACATTTATGTTCAAGTATTTGTATGAACTTATGGTTTCAATTTTCTTTGGAACTCAATGACAATTTATTGAATGAATGAATAAATAATCTGAGTATACATACATCTAATGTTATAATATTATGCAAAATAAAAATATGCATAAGATAAGTCACAGTAACAGACTAATCCATGATAATTTGGCTTTTTGGTATAATTGAAATAAATTATTATTTTAAGAAAAATAATCAGTTGGCCTTTTCATTCAGGCTGCATTTCAATGTGTGCTTAAGTCTGAGGGTTGAGATAAAGCCTGGGGTGAAAGACAAGAAATCACAGTTCTTGTTTCAGCCATGCTAATGTAGTATTGTGTGGCAGTGATCACGAATGAACAATTGGCCGAGACCGGTTTGGCTTAGTGGATAGAGCATCGGCTTGCGGACTGAAAGGTCCCGGGTTCGATTCCGGTTGGGGGCATGTACCTTGCTTGCAGGCACATCTCCACAGTGGGGTGTGCAGGAGGCGGCTGATTGATGTCTTTCTCTCATTGATGTTTCTGACTTTCTATTTCTCTCTCTTCCTTCTCTGTAAAAAATCAATAAAATATATTTTTTTTAAAAAGAATGAACAATTGTAAAAGAGGAAAATAAGGATAATGTTATCATTTATGTGATCTGTTTGTTCTCTGATATTTTATTTCATTCCAAGCAACCTTATTGCTATCTTGATCATGTCATAGATTTGGAAACAAACTCAGAGAAATAAAAAGTCTTGGCTAATATCACATTATTGATATTATATAGGGTGAAACCTGAGTTTAGGACCCATGTATTGAGTCCTGGCCCATTTGCCCTGCTTCATTATACTGCCTACATAAGTCTTTGTCATAATATACCATTATTAAGCAAGGTTTTTCTATGTACAATATCATAATTATTTCTATTTAAATAAAAAGTACCCTAATGTTTAAAACAATTTCTCTGAATGTAAATCCAAAATAAGAGAATTCTTAGAAAAGTATAATTCTCTTTAAAAGTGATTTTGATATTTTAGCTTCTATGAAAGCCACTTTGAATTCATAATAATTAAAATATAACTGGATATCAAAGTACTTGGAAAAGGACTAAAACTAAAAGGTCTTTTAACAATTATGTGATATATTTAACAGATCTCCAAAGAAAAGAGACACCAAATTTCCTGAGGAGTGAGATTTAAAAACACTTTAGATGTCAAGCAGCTCTGCCCACCTCCCTTTGCCTATATTTCCAGGTTGTTTTAAAGAAGAAACAACTTGAGGCTCATGTAAGATAATTGTCTTGGAAGAGAAAAGTAATGTCAGAGGAATACCTTTGGAATCAAAAGTAACCCAATGGTGACTGTCACAGTCAAATGAGTATGTGCAAAATACAGCATCAACATCCAATCAGACTGAAGCCTTGAGGCAAGGACAAATCTGAAATGAGAATTCACCAAGTTAGCAATCTAATAAGATCTCTATGTAAAACACTAGAAGCATGAAAGCTCTATTAAGAAAAATATAAATAGAAGAAGGAAAAAGAAATACTGTTTCTATGACATATTTTATCAAGAAGAATAGGGGCCTAGGCAACCCTAATTGAATGCATAATAGTGAACTCTCTATAATTTATTATCCAGAGTTAGGAAGACAGCACAAATATAATGTATTAAGCATTTTCTCATATTATTGTTTTGTGTGTAAGTTTAACCTATAAAGCAAAAGCAGCAAACATATGTTCATTCAATAAAAGAGTTGTTACAAATTGACTGAAGGTTTCTGAAAAATTTGGGCTGTAAAACATGTCCAAATAACTCTTGAGTCTACATTCTTTATTTCAAAACATTTATTAGAATTAAAATGGTGAATCTTTTAAAAAATAATTTTGACATCTATTGATATCAATTATTCTTAAATTAACTTTTAATTACTACCTGGGTTTTCAGGTTGCAGTTCTGACCAGAAATATCTCAAGAGAAACAGGGTTTTAAAGTAGCTTTAAAGCTTCATTTTTAGAAAGAGTATTTCAATGTTTAAAAGATAGTTCTGAAAGTCAGAAACATTTATGCCTGGTAGTAATGATAAGTAAAGGATTAGAACAGACTGGGCAAACACCCTCTGCATTATTTTACCTTCTAGACTTAATCCTTGTAATTTATTTTTGTTCAAGTTGACAATTTGGTAAGAATGAGAGTACATGTGTATATAATATGTAGTCATAATTTTTATTTATGTATGTATATATATTGCATATATACTCATATTTATATACATACCTATAATTTTATATTTTAAGCAGACAAAAAAAGAGTATATATGCCCTAATGATAGAGAATACCCTTGCTGATGTTAGAAGCCTTAACAGTTTATTCCAGGAAAATATTACTAATCTACTTGATTTAAATTGTTATGTTATTGTTTATTAGAGCCAAGCATTTATTAATCCAGTCCATATGTAAATAAAAAATTGTGCATACGTAGTTTAATTATTATTGCCTATTGTTTTCTACTCATCCCCCTAAAATCAATGTTCTGTAGATTTACTGCGTCAAACTATAATTCCATCCTTGGTTCTTCATGGCTATAGAAATTAAATTTCAATAAAAGAGTAGCTAACATAGTATATATTTCTTTGAAGCTAATATGCCATAGTCTGGTTTATATAGAAAAGTAAGTTAGATTTGGAATTTAGAAACTAGGGCTGTGAAACTAAAGTAAACAGATTTATTTAGGCTTGCCTTACAAAATACTAAAACCTACCAACGCTGGTCATTCTACTACCACTGGAAGTCTTTCCTATTCAAAACTTATAGGGGACCACATAATTGTTTAGAAAAAAATGATCTTCTGAGGATGCTATATCTAGTCAACATCAAATCTATTAGGCGCAACATGAATAATTCAATCAGAGCTTGATTCCATGAACTCAGCTCATAGCCTATATGGTTCTTCTTGCTGGGCTATGAGTTTTGGGGACTCTAGAAAATATTTAAGCTAAGTTGGGAATCTGTTTTCAATGGATATTTAACATATGCTCCCATCACATTGCCTAATATTAAAACAGTATTTTCTGAAGTGTGGCTAACAATTAGGTATCAATTGAAGGATAGAGGGGATTCCATGATCAATTAAGTTTGGAAAATGCTGGTTAAACAAAGTTAAATAAATTTCCTTTGTAAGGACTTCTCAGTATGCAATGTGACTTTCCTAAAATGCATCATAAATATGCACATGCATATAAAAAATGTCAAAAAGTGACATACTAATTTGGAATAGTGCTTATCTTTGGGTGGTTGGATCAGTGAGTTTATTTTTCTACCTTTTCGTGTGTGTGTGTGCGTGTGTGTGTTTTATAAGGACTATCTATTTGCCTTATTAAATTTTTTTAAAGTTTATTAAAATAATTTATATCACTTAATTCTGATAGGATGTGGAGAGTTTAAAATTCACTGAACAAAATATTTAATGATGAAAAGTAAATCAAGGTAGAAAAGCATATAGGTCATTTTATTAAACTTTTGAACAGATTTAATTTCTTGGGCAATTAATTTGGTTCTAAGAAATATAGCAGGTAATTTAGGGCTGAAATAGGAAACCCTTTGCATGGCAGTTACACTCTGACAATAGAAGACATTTAAACTCATCTGTAATAAGCTTTCTAGAATGATTAGGACTCTTTAGTTGGTTTGTTAATGTAACATTTAATTTACAAATGGTGTTAGAGCAGCATGTTTGTTAGATCTTGAAATATATGTGCTTGATATCCTGGAAACACCCTAAATGCAGTTTTTCCTGGGAGATGGTTTGGGAGAAAAGTAAAAGCTATGGAGTTCAGGCACCAAGAAAAAGTGCTCTCAGGTACTCACGACATTTTGGACAAGGGCACCTGCTCTCAGAGCCTTGAATCTCTAGTCTGTGTAGAAATGAGAAAGCATTCTTCTCCTTGTCTATTTATAATCTCATATTTTGCTTCTCATCTTTCCCTCCTCTTTTATTCTGTCTCTTCTTTCTCTCTTGTTAGGGGGCAAGAAAAAGCAAGAAAGTAAATTACCTTGATTCTGGCCCTCTGATGGAATTTCAGGGCTGTTATCATAAATAACTCTCTTTCTTACTAAAAGTTTTAAAAATACATTTTCCTGTAGCCCTATTCCTCTCTGGCATCAGCTATTTCTAGAAGTGCAAGATATCATTTTATGATTATTTACTAAAGTGAAAGATGATAATTATCCTGCAAAACTTCCAAGATTCACAACCTCCCACCCTGACTCCCATTAATATTAATCTCTATTTTTCTATTGAGGACAAAGACAAATATTCAAATTTTCTAATTACATTTTTTAGTGTATTCAAACTTTTAACAATGATGAGAAATTGAATGACATCTTTTTTGATATTTTTTAAACTATAGTATTCCTGTTCTTTTATTTTTTTTTTCGGTCCTCACTGAGTTTTTCAATTCATTTCCAAATATGAATCAGGTGAAAATTCACAGAAGATAAACCATACATATTTCATTTTGTTCACTTATCCCAAGCCACCTTTTACTTCCTTTGTATTCATTGACTAGAGAGATACTTGTGACATCAAAAAATAGCAGGCCATGCCGTACATTCTTTAAAATAGATATATATATATATATTTTTATTGATTTTTCACATAGTGGAAAGGAGAGTTAGAAACATCGATGAGAGGGAAACATCGATCAGCTGCCTCCTGCAAGCCGACTGGGGATATGCCCACACCAAGGTACATGCCCTTGACCAGAATCGAACCTGGGATCTTTCAGTCCACAGGCCCACACTCTATCCACTGAGCAAGACCAGCTAGGGCCCACACTCTATCCACTGAGCAAGACCAGCTAGGGCATTCTTACCACCGAACATTATTGCTAAAATGCAATGATGACAAAACCCCATTGCACACAAAAATACAGTCATCAGGTTGAAGTAGTTTCTGTTTGTTTTGAATTCAGCAGAATTCACACACACATCTTGTCTGAGTATTAAAATTTTAAAAGTATAAATCAGCATATTAAACATAAATGAAAACAGACAATTTATATCTACTTTGCAATGTATGTAATATTGCTTTATATCTTCAAAACAAAAAGCATTACATACCATAAATGATATTAAATGATATCTCTATAAGTGCCTTAAAAATAAATGAAGGCAATAAATAGCCTATAATAAGGAACTAAGAACAGTAGAGTTATAAAACTATAGTCTGGCCTGTGTGGCTCAGTGGCCGAATGTCGACTCATGGACCGGGAGGTCATGGTTTGATTCCTAGTCAGGGCACATGCTAGAATTGCGGGCTCAATCACCATTGGGGCAAGAGATAGCCAATCAATGATTCTGTCTCATCATTAATGCTTTTATCTCTCCCTTTTCCTTTTTCCAAAATCAGTTAAAAAATATATATTTCAAAACTACATGCATTTTACATTTCTGAGCAAATAAATTAATAAACTTATAAAATACCATCTTCCTAAATCTTTCCATTATTCATCTTTTTCAAATTTTGCTATTTAAATTAAACTGCAACACATCAGAAAAATAAAACAATTATTTTCTAGCTCTACAGATTACTTGCCTAATTGTATGGAATATAGCAGAGATAATCAGCTCATTGTGAACTGCAACAGCCATATAGCGTGGCTCATGAAATGCTGATGGGACTGTCCGCACTGCATAGCAGAGATAAACACCCCACAAGAGGAATAAAAATTCAGCTGTGAGAACAAAAACAAACAAACAACTTTCCATTAGTTTTAAAGGTGAAGAAAAAAGTAATAGTTAAATCCTTTACCATGCACTTTGTTTCTGTTATAAAAACATAAATTTAGAAATAGATGCATATAAAATATCATTCACATATAAATATATATTCTATAAATTAATTTAAAAATTTTATTCAGTGTATAGAAATTTTTTCAAAGGTATATTTTAAATTATTATTATTTTTAAAAAAGTGATGCCTCAGGTTACTTTTTTTGCTAATACCTGGGTTTTCCCTAAAACAATTGTAAAATAATTTTCTACATTGCCAACCAAAGTTTAAGATGTTCATAGAATATCTGAATCAAAATAAAGTCATCAGGCGACAAAAGCCTGGTAATGTATTTCTATGCAACTTCTAGAAATTTAGGTATTACTGCATTGAATCTAGTTTGATATATAACAAAATCCATTGCCAGAAATGTGAGAAATCAGGTTGCTAAATTTCAGTGGCATGTTTTGTAAATGAACCATTATTTCTTCATATCTATCATATCTTTTGTGGATGGAGTGGTGAGGGCTTAGTAAAATTCACAACCACCTTGTTTGGTGGCGAAAGCCAGAACAGACCAACACAGTGTAGCAATTAAGATGGGCTTCAGAATCACACTGGACCTCCATGGGAATCCTGGCTCAATCCCTGATCAACTTTGCATAATCTGAATTTAACCTCTCTGGCCATAGTTTCCTTATCTGAAACATGAGAATAATAAAAGTACATATTTCATGGGATTATATGCTAATGAAGTCAAATAATGTATTAAAGCACTTAACATACTGTCTGCCATAGTATGTCAGATAAATTAAAAAACCCATAAACGTTAAATACATGGTTCTTATTAACATCCCACTTGATCTTTTTTTTCAAACTGAACATTGCTATTTTAACTATTTATGACAATAACCTTTACTACCCATTTTATTTGTCTTACTGACATGACCTCAGTGAAAGATAATATCTAATTCATAAGAAGAAAGCTCTAATATAAAAGAAAACATTTTATCAATGCATTACCTAGAAGTAACTACTTATAGACTGAAAAACTAATATCCATTCTCCTGTGTTTTACCTGCCCAATTTTTAGCATATTTCTACTAATATTTAAACAATAGGTAGTGCCCCAGTTATTGAAAATTCCTTAAAACGCAATTGTCAGGAGTTAGTCTCAAGTCCTGCTATGCTCAAAAGCGAAAGGAAAAGATTAATTCATTCAAAGATCTCCATGAGGCTATTTTTGCAATGGTTTTGCCTCCAGAACACAGGTGTCCTAAAAACCACTGCTAAATGTAAGCCAAAATGGGAAAGGAAAAGACTCATATCAGCATCTTCATTGCACATATAGATTCCAGCACCTTTTACAAATGTGGTAGGATCAACAAAAGAACTACTGAAAATTTTGAAAAGGAGGCTACTGAGATGCAGAAGATTCCCTTCAAGTACGCCTAGGTCTTGGATAAACTGAAAGTTGAACATGAGCATGGTATAACCATTGGTATCTCCCTGTGGAAACTTGAGACCATCAACTATTATGTGACCATCATTGATTGCCCAGGACACAGAGATTGTATCAAAAACATGATTACAGGCACATCTCAGGCTGACTGTGTTATCTTGATTGTTATCGCTAGTGTTGGTATATTAGAAGCAGGGATCTATCTTCAAGAATGGGCAGACCTGTGAGCATGCCCTCTGGATTACATACCACTGGGTGTGAAACAACTAATTGTTCATATTAACAAAATGGATTCCACTAAGCCACCTTATAGTCAGAAGAGAGATGAGGAAATCGCTAGGGAAGAACCTGCCGTATGGAAATTGGCTACCACCCTGACATAGTAGCATTTGCGCCAATTTCTAATTGAAATGGCAATAAAATGCTGCAGTGAAGTTCTAACGTGCCTTGGTTCAAGGAATGGAAAGTCAACTGTAAAGATGCAAATGCAGTGGAAGCACACTGCTTGAAGCTTGGGGTTGCATCCTACCACCAATTCATCCAATGACAAGTCCTTGCATCTGTCCTTCTAGGATGTTGATAAAATTAGTGCTGTTAGTATTGTCTCTGTGGGCTGAGAGGAGGACAATGGTCTTAAATGTGACATGGTGGTCATCTTTGCTCCAGTCAATGCTACAACTGAAGTAAAGTCTGTTGAAATGCAACATAAAGCTTTGAATGAATCTCATCTGGGACTGTGTAGACTTCATTGTCAAGAGTGTGTCTGCCTAACTGGTTTGGCTCAGTGGATAGAGCATCGGCCTGCGAACTGAAAGGTCCCAGGTTTGATTCTGGTCAAGGGCATGTACCTTGGTTGTGGGCACATCCCCAGTGGGAGGTGTGCAGGAGGAAGCTGATAGGGGTTTCTCTCTCATCGAGGTTTCTAACTCTCTATCCCTCTCCCTTCCTTTCTGTAAAAAATCAATTAAAAAACTTAAAAAAAAGAGAAAGGAATGTGTCTGTCAAAGATGTTTCTCCTGACATTTCTGGTGACTCACCACCAAAAGCAGCTCCACAACTCAGGTGATTACCCTGAGCCATCCAGGCCAAATCAGTGCAGGATATTCTCCTGTGCTGGGTTGTACCCAGCTCACAGTGCTCACAAATTTGCTGAGCTAAGAAGATTGATCATTCTTCTGGGAAAAAGCTGGAAGATGGCCCCAAATTCCAGAAATCTGGTGATGCTGTCATCATTTGGTATGGTTCCTGACAAGGCCATGTGTGCTGAGAGCTTCTCTGATCACCCTCCTCTGGATTGTTTTGCTGTTTGTGATGTGAGTCTCTTAATTGTTTTTCTACCCTTGTCCACATAGATGACAGTACCAGAACTGAGCACATGTATACATGATGTAATAAATGTTTGTTGAATTGAATGAATAGAAATGACATCAACTTTATGATATTGAGATGTATATTTTGTTACCTTGCCATTACATCTCACATTTCAGGGCCCATTTATGCCCTGAAGATCAAATTGGCATCATTACTAAGAACTGCAGGCCCTATTTATAGATGTGTGTATAGAACCATTATGTGTGCACATGGTACTGCTTATAGCACTCAAGAATGGTGAATGTAAAATTATTAAACAATACTAGCACAAAAATATGCTATAATTGAAGGATTCATATGTAACTAAATTATTAAAACTATTTCCTACCATTTATTGCAGTGCTTTTTTATAATGTTACCAGAGGCATGGTGCATAAAATTTGTGCACAGGGCCTTGGAGGGTCCCTTCAGCCCAATCTGCACACTCTCCAATTAGGAACCCTCTGGAGATGTCCGACTGCCAGTTTAGGACCTCTGGCTCCTAACTGCTCACCTACCTGTCTGCCGGATCACCCTTAACTCCCCCCCTGCCAGCCTGATCACCCCTAACTGCCTCTGCCTGCTGGCCTGATTGCCCCTAATTGCCCACCTCTGCTGGCCTAGTCACCCCTAACTGCTCCCACTGCTGGCCTGGTTGCTCCTAACTACACCTCTCACTGACATTGTCGCCCCTTACTGTTCCCCTCTGCCAGCATGGTTGCCCCCAAATGACCCTCCTGTCATCCTGGTTGCCCAAACTGTCCCCTGCTGGCCTGGTTACCCCACACTGCCACCTGCTGACCTGCTTGCCCCCAACTGCCCCCCCCTGATCACCTGATCATCCCTAACAGCCCCCCTGCTGTCCTGGTTGCCCCCAAATTCTCCCCACCAGCTTGGTTGCCCCCAAAGTCCCCCTGTCAGCCTGGTCACCCACAACTGCTCTCCCCCATTGGCCTGGTCAACACACACAGCCTGCTGTTCAGTCATTTGGTTGTCCTGTCCCTCACTGCTCCCCCCGCCTCCTTTGGCCTGGTTGCCCCGCACAGCCTGCTGTTCAGTTGTTTGGTCATCCCTCACTACCCCCCCTGCCAGCCTTGTCACCCCATGCAACCTGTGTTCAGTCTTCCATTTGGTTGTTTCGGTTGTGACGACCCTTAGCTTTTTATGTATTAGGATACTGAAGATTTTGAAAAAAAAAGTAGTTATTGGGTTAGTGTGCTACAATGGAACATTATATTTAAAAGTATAAAACAAAATAATACTCTGTAATAGCTAAGCTGAACGTTAACAATTATTTTATTAATAATATCAAATAATATGCTCTAGCCGAAAAACAATTTATCATTCAAAGAACCAATTAAACTAAATGTGATATGTAAAAATTTGTGTTGGGAAAAAAATTAGTTTCATATAATTAACTTCAGACTAACTCTACAATTAGTAAAGAAAATATGCAGATGTTACCAAATTTTGCAGTGCTATTACGTGGGAGTTAAAATATGTGTTGTGCTTCTGCTTTAGAAAATAATTTGTGGTGCTAATTATTTTGATGGAAGTCACAAGTACAGTTAAAAAGGGAATTACATTTATATTTAAAGAACCAAATAGGACTCTCAGAAAACTAATGTGTTTTTTATTTTTATTTTTTCATCTATAAAGGATAACACTCAGTTTAAAAGTGAACTACCATAACCTTTAATGAATTAATATACCACAAGGAAAGTAATATCAAGTTGTCTTTCCAAAGGGTCAAGCAAAGAAGTGAGAAGGAATATCAGTTCTTTGACTCTGAAGATGATTCCACTCTGGGATCTAAGACCACCCCTGGGGGTGGAGGAAAAAACAACTTTCAAGTACAAATGTCTCTCCCTGGCTTTGCCACGCTGCAAAAACATTTTGTGTTAATAACATTTTAACCTTTTTAGCCCCTTTGAAAATTATTGTTACATGCCCTAAATAAATACATAAGTGAAGACACTTTCGGTTTTTGATTTCTAAATGTTTCTTTAACGTTCTTTTATGTTATACTTTCATTGTAATAATATAGTGGGCAGTGCGAAGTTATCATTGACTATTAAATCAAACAACTTCAATAATGCTTCCAAACAGCTCAGATTCCAGTGTTCTAGGATTCAGCTGGCACACAGGAAGCCTTGGTGTTCTGGAGGCTTACTTACCCTTTCTTTGGTTATAATGACAATTATGAAAGTTATAATGATGAAAACGATGACAATGATAACTTCTGAAAGAATTTTAAACTTGAAAGTGGCCTTATTAGACCATACTGTCTTGAGTATAGTTCTGAGTATGTATATGGCCTCAAAGGGGGTGATGGTGAGTTGCTGTTATTCTGCTTTTCATGAAATCAGTGTATTCAGCATAGGATAGAGAAGCATAAGGTGGGTATTGCAACATATTTCACAACCAAGACAATGGAGTGTAGAATGTCTGGGAGCAATGAGTCCCAGGGGTGGGCAGAGCTGGGCCCTGGGACATGCATGAAGAGAACTTTGTTCCATCCTAGCTGAGTGCACTGTGTAAGCAACAGAACAGGGCTGGAACCCAGGTCTCCTTGGTCCCTGACCATTATTCTCAAAATACCTCTATGGGTTGACATTTTCTTGAGTGCTGTTAACAAAGGTATAAATAAAACCATTGGAAGTATTTTTATCCTATTGAAGAAAACAAATATTTTTTTTTCAAGCAACAATTGTTTGTATTTCAAACTAATATGCAAATTATAATGCCAGGTCATTAAAGGATTTTTATTTGGAAGTGAATAAAATATATAGCAAGGGGTGTTTTTGTCTTCTCAATCTGACCTGGTAGATGAAATCTGTTGAACATGCCAGGCACTGTGCTAAATGTGTTTTGTATATAATCTACATTTATGAAGGTTTTATCGTGGAAATTGTGACTCCTTTCAAAAGGCTAGGGCCAAATTCTAAATGCTGAAATTTTTAGGCGGGGTCAAAGATACTTTGGGTAATATTAAGAAATAATACTGTTAGTCACAAGAACTCTACAGATCATATAGCAACTTGATTATTCTCTTACCCACTCACTGCTAAGTAGGCTATAAAGTAAGAATTGCCATGAATGGTCACACATTTGTATGCTGGCTTTTCTTTATTGTTTCTTCTCACGCATCTCTAGAACTTGGATCAAGTTCTGCAAAATCTCCTTAGCATTTTAGATGGGAAGTTTAGAGAAAGTATACTTGATTCTCTCTCTGGCAAATACTATTAAGATTTTTAAAGTTTGATATGGGGTGACAGAAATTTAGTGAAGCCGAGACACTTCAGAGCTATGGACCTACATGAAAGTTCATGAATGTGAGCAGAATTCACAAAGAATAAGATTAGAGACCTCTTAGGGGGTCATGGGGTCAATACCAGGGTAGCATGCTATGTCTTTTGGTGATGTTCCTCCAAGGCTCCTCTACCTGCTGTTTGCATGTGTATTGTTTGGGGAAGGGTTTGGGATTGGGATTATTAGTTAACATTTTAAAAATGTACTTTAAAATTTGAACCTGTTATGAATGACTGTCAGCATTAACACGACTCACCTCAGCTTGGGCTCCATTACTAGAAATTCAGACATTCTTTTTTGAAGGACTAGCTTGAGTGCCTTTAGAATAATTGTAGTGTGTGTGTGTGTGTGTGTGTGTGTGTGTGTGTGTGTGTGTGTGTTTGGGGGTGGGTGTTATATTTTTGTTTAATTATATTCCACCTCTGGAAAATATTTTACTTCCTTGAAGTATAGTTATTTGTATGTTGCTAAAGAGCAAAGAGAAAGAATAAATTGATTTATTTTATACTTTGGTTTTATATTTATAGTGTCATTTTCTCTTTAGGAAGGTAGGACCATTTAACTTTCTTGTTAAATTTTAGCTTACAAATTCTTGGAGACAATTTTGCTGAGTTAGGCTTGGCTTGGGACATTATCTGATCACTGAGTAAGGATTCATGTAGTCATTACAAATCTGCTGTTCTTTTTGCCAAAAGGGCTCTATGTGTCAGAGTCCCTTTAATACAAGGGAAAGATCTGCCAAAATCTTCTTGACAAATGAGTTGTTCAAGTAACAAAAGAGAGCTTTTTTTTCTCTTCTAGATGTCTCTCCCTTTTAAAATGCCACAGTTTTTTAGGGGAGATGAAATCTCCTTAGAAGAAATGGGAGTCACCACAGACATCTCAATTTCTCTTGCTCCACGTTCCATGTTGTCCCAAAACAACCTCCACATTTATCACCACATTTCTTGAACTTCCAAAAGGGAAACCTGGCACTAGAGTATAAAATTAAGATACAAATTAACTTATCCTCTGTCTTTTAGCATTATATACTCTTCAAAGAAGCAAAATATTTTTGGAAGGGGGAGGTATATAAATAAACAAGAAAACAATCCCCACTTCAATCTTTCTTTGAAGCAAGATCTTAAAAAAGTATGTATTTTTAGTGTTATAGCCCAAGTCAAGTCTTTTATCCTTCAATTAAAAATTAAAAACAGATTTTAAAATGGGAACTAGTGATGCAGCATGGATTAAAGCATGTGGTATATTAGAATAATGAACATTAAACTACGTCAGCTGGAGAGGAATTCTATTTTCTCCAATACTCATTAAATGGCACTTATATTGCATTTCACCTGTTACAACATGGCCTAATCTCCTAGGGTAATTAAGTATTTATATCTTTAGAAAAAATTCTATTTTGAAATTTTCCTATATAACTCAATAAAAGAGTTATTGTATCCTCAGTTTCTTCTAAACACTTACATATTACTAATTAAGATACGAAACATATTGTCTGTTTTGTGTGTTTAAAATATTTTACCAGGAAAGAGGAGACTAACCAAGGAGAGCATGTCAATGAAAAAAAGAAATATAAAGATTCTAGAGGCCTGGTCCATGAAAACCGTGCACTGAGGGGAGTGGCGGGGGAGGAGTCCCTCAGCCCAGCCTGCACCCTCTTGCAGTCTGGGACCCCGTGGGGGATGTCCGCCTGCTGGCAGTTAGACATCCCTCTCATAGTCCAGGGGTCTCGCAGTCTAGGATTGCTCGCTTCTTACCATCTTCCTGCAGTGGAGGTGGGAGAGGCTCCCACCACGGCCCCTCTGCTCACCAGCCATGAGCCCAGCTTCTGGATGAGTGGCACTCCCCCTGTGGGAGCACACTGACCACCAGGAGGGGCAGCTCCTGAGCATTGAGCATCTGCACCCTGGTGGTCAGTGCACATCATAGTGACTGGTTGTTCCACCTTTTGGTCAATTTGCATATTAGGGTTTTATTATATAGGATTATTTTATCTAGTAAAAATATCCCATGTGAAATTCATAGAAATGGATTAGTGCTTTTGAACAGTGGGGTAGTCAATGTTGTTATAGTCTGAAAGTGATAAATATTTAAAAATTCCTAAATGGAATGTGAAAACAAGCCTATTATACCTGTACAATTATTGCTTAGATTTATTTTTGTCTTTCTTTCAAACTTAGTGAATAAAATATACAGCAAGGGGTGTGAGCTCTGAGGAGTTTCCAAAACTACAATACCTCATGTATTGGTGAACTTTTCACAAGTACAAAACAATGAAGGGAAATATTAATTTATAAAAGAGTCCTTCTCAGGGACTAGTCTTTAGATTATCTAAATGCAGTCAAGAAGAGTTGGCCAAATCAGTGATATAGAAAGATATAGTGGCTAATAGAAGATAAAGGAAAGAAATTGAAATCTAGATAGAAATTTTGTATAAATTCTTGTGTTAGGTTAGAGAAAGCAGAAAAATAGCTTTATTCTCACTTACATCCCTTTTCTGTCATATCAGAATATCATCACATAACTTCTGGAAGAAGCAGAGAAAGAATTTCAGTTCTTGCCTAAATCCACACTGAAGTTGGACACAGAGATTTACCCATGGTAGACTTAGAATGAAGTCTTAAATGTCCCTGATGTCACCACTTACCACTGATTTTTCTGCAGCCTTGTTGTTTCCAGTAAGTTAAGAATTTGTCCACTTATTCTAACATATCTTGCTCACTGGACAGTAAGTTCAGATTATGTTTTGAATGAATAGTCAGAAATTGACTGCTAACCAACTAAATGTACTAAAGAATAAACTCTACTGTATCACCAGGACTACTACTAAATTTCTGTATTCCAAATGTGAAAGCCTTACACTTAGGCACCCTGCTGTCAACTCTAAGTCTAAGTGTGGGGATGTGGTCTTCTTGAATCTAGGGGTGAAATTATAAAGGTTAATTCATGCATGAGAAGTTAATTTTACTCATTTATCCATTTGTACCAGCCAATTGTTTTACCTTTTTTAATATGACGATTTTTAATTATATTTTAAAGTATCCTGAACATGGACAAAGGATTACCAACTTACCAATTAGGGTAACTTGATTTAGAAACAAACAAACAGGAAAACTTGGTAATTCTATAACCAGTAATTTTCAAAATGAATATGACTTGGGATATTTATTTGCTTTAATCAGGACAATATTTCCTAGAACAAACCTTTTTACTCTTTACATAGCTCTAGGAGAATGGTGAAAATATATTATTTTTAATCATAAGTAAATCAGCCAAAGAACCTGTATGTATATATCTATAACCCATGGACACAGACAATAGGGTGGTAAAGGTCTGGGGCAAGAGTTGGGGATAGGCTAGAAAAGGTTAATGGGAGGAAAAGGGGGACATATGTAACACTTAAAACAATAAAGATTTAGTTAAAAATAAAAGAAATATCCTCACTCCTTGGGTGAGAATTAAAATACTACTACTACTATTACTACTACTAAAGGCAAATGTCACATGCTGAAAGATAAATGAAATTGCTGTAAGGCAGTTTTAAAAATTACAGCAACCATGTCTCTGATTTTTCAAGACAGTCCTAATTTCATTTACCTGTTCCTATTGTTAAATAATATGTCCTTGAAAATAGAAAAATTTTAACTTTAATTCAAAACAAATAGTTAATACAAAGTTACTGCCTTGTTTTTAATTTTGTAAATATAAAGCATAGTGATAAATTTACTTTACACAGCATTTAGTTACTTTAAATTTTAGTTAATTTATTGAACTTATAGGATGACATCCTATATAATGAAGAGGTAATATACAAATTGATTCTCATGCCCTCACGTCACAAGATGGTCATCCCCATCTTGTCACAAGATGGCCACCCCCACATTGTCACAAGATGGCCTGCAGTAGAGGACAGTTGAAGGTGACCAGGCCTCAGTGGAGGGGCAGTTTGGGGTGATCGGGCTGACAGGGGAGCAGTTAGATATCAATCAGGCTATTGAGGGAGCGGTTAGAGGGCTATCAGGCTGACAGGCAGAGTGGTTAGGGGCAATCAGGCAGCCAGGCAGGTGAGTGGTTAGAAGCCAGCAGTCCCAGATTATGAGAGGGATGTCCCAGATTGGAGAGGGTGCAAGCTGGGCTGAGGTATGCACAAATTTTGTGCACCAGGCCTCTAGTGCAATAAAATTATATGTTTCAGGTATATAATTACACAATACATCATCTGCGTATTGTATTGTATGTTTACTATGCCAAGTCAAATCTCATTCTGTCACCATTTAGCCCTCTGTTATCCTTTCTACCTCTCCCCCTCACTCCTCTGGCAACCACTACACAGACAACTAGGTAAATCATGTCTTGATTTTTTTTTTAAGAATTTCATTACTGCAGGAAAAACATATTATTGGAACTAAGGTGTTCCTATAATTTATAGGACAAAAACAATGACTAGGAGAGAACAAAAACACCATCTCCAACATTTAAATTCCTCTCATCTTTTGTTCTTTTAAATTCCTCTCACCTTTTGTTCTAGTCTTTTATTTTCTAATATACAGTAATATTATATACCTTTGGGAGTATTACTTCAATTAATTCCATTTCACAAGTCTTCCTACTTACATCTTTTTTTTTATTATTAATGTGTTACATGTATACATATCTCCCCATTCCCCTCCCCGCCAGGCATACCCTAACCCCCAGTGTCTTGTGTTCATTGGTTATGCTTATATGCATGCATACAAGTCCTTTGGTTGATCTTTTTTATACCCACCTCTCCTTAACCTTCCTGCTGTAATTTGACAGTCTGTTTGATGCTTTACTGCCTCTGTATCTATCCTTTTGTTCATCAGTTTATAATGTTCTTTATTATCCATAAATGTGTGAGATCATGTGGTGTTTCTACTTCATTGACTGGCTTATTTCATTTAGCATAATGCTCTCCAGTTCCATCCAGGTTGCTGCAAATGGTAAGAACTCCTTCTTTTTTATGTCAGCATAGAATTCCATTGTGTAGATGTACCATAGTTTTCTGCTACTTACATCTTATTCCTAAAGTATGATCTTCCCATCATAATCAATCTCTTAGCTTCTCTCTGCCCCCTTACCTTAACTGAGACCTCATTATTGTCCAAGGAACTGTATCCCCTGTGGCCCTCTCAAACTATGGATTGTCATCCTCTCTTTTACTATTTGCCTCAAAGTCTCCATGAAATTGAGTTCGGGATCCTCCTTGCTCTCTATGTTCCCTTTCCCTGGCATTATCTAGAAATATTGAAAAATGCATATTTTTTTCCTCCTGAGTAGTGGAAAAAATTGGTAGCTGGTAAGCTTTCTCTCTGGAGGAAGGCAAAATTTAATGGCAGTAAAGTACAATAAAAATAGCCATTGACACTAAAGAGCTGTTGTAGAGGGAATAGGTAAATAAGCTAGGAGAGAAAGTTGTGGTCAGATGGATTTCCTCAATGAGTGATTTCAGAGGTAGGGGAGTTTCAAATGACAAAAGAATCATATAAAATGAGAGAAGTCACTGGAGTTGAGGAGGGTTGTGTGTGTCAATGTTGGATGCATATGGCACAGGAACTAGCTTAGATAATATGAAGAAGAAAAATAAATAAATCTGGGTAGAAATACAGGAATATTTATAGATATGTAGTTAAGAACTGAAAGACACCCCTATCTGGAAGTATGAAAACAGGACACAACACAAGACTTGAAATAATCATTCTGAAGACTGTCCTAGTGGTTGATCAGGGGACAAGAAAGAGTATTATGAAATGCCAAGAGCACAAATGAAGTGACCCTTATGTTCTATTAAGTTAATCTGATTACCTCTTCTGAGTCAGTAGTTCTATACTTTAGAGTAACATCAAAATCACCTGGAGGGCCTGTTATACTCATTGTTAGGAACCACTATCCCAGAGTGTCTTAATGAGGAAGTCTGGACACTGGCCCAATAATTTGCATATCTAGCAAATTCCCAGGTGATGATGTGCCTGCTGCTGGTTCTGAGACCAAACTTTGAGAAACATTGTTCTAAGCCTTCCTCCATTCTAATGATCCCAACTCTAAAATTCCCAAATTTGTTAAATTTCATTTAAATATATATATATATATATATATATATATATATATATATATATTTAAAAGCAATCTAGTTTGAACTTCCTAATTTATTACCTGACATTCCTGGTTCTCTGAATTCCTATTACAGGTTTTCCAAGACTCAAAACAAACTCAACTATCCATCATTTTTCACAATGTATTCCAACATAATCATCTTCTTTAGTTAGGCATTTTCTTTATGTATCATATACTTCTCAACTGCCTCCACCACTATTCCTAACAAAGGGAATGTTCTCTACACTTCCTTACAATAATCTGAATATCACCCATGGGTCAAAAAACTTCTCTTTTATGAAGAGTCCTGGGTTCTGGTCCAAACTCTGTTTTCCTTTATTGAAATACTATTTCACTATTAACTTAAAGGCTAATATTAACACAAAAATTCTATGGATTTTTAAAAAACTGAGGTGTCAAAAAATAATCTATGTTATTGGCCCAAACCATTATGTGGTTCTTCCAAGATATCCAGTTTCTCATTCAAATAACTCTTGCTACCTCCACATATCCTGGCTTTGTTTTTGTGTAATACTGGACTTCTAGATATTTCCTAATAAATTATCTCCAGAGGAGAGATAGATTTATTAAAGATTTTGCAGAGAAAAATATCTACACAAAATATACCCTTGACATCAACTTTGATATATCATAGGATCAAACTATACAAAAAAAAAATACCAGCATGTTTTCTTTTTTCTCCCAACCAAAGAAATAACTCAAGAGAATGGCTACTGTTAATCAAATGGGAACACATTGATAAGATGAAAAGCAGAATTTTTCTATGCAAAAAAGTTGCCTTTATTAACTGCATACCTCCTTCCTGATTTACTTGACTACATTTTCACAACAAAGCTACATACCTTTGAAAAAGAATGGAAATGTTCAGAAAACATTTTCATTCCATAAATAATTATTGTTCTTTTCATGATATTGTTTTACCAAAACCATATTAGATAAAATTCCTTTAGGTTTTATGAAAGGGTTTCATGATGTTTCTAAAGAAGTCTATTTTCATGCTACTAGAAAAAAGGACAAGATAATCACACAAAACAAGAGACCACATACCAATTGCTGTCATGTAATCCCAGCGCTCAGTGAGGCACATATTGAAGATGAGGTGATCAGATGTTTGCCCTTGGCCAATAAGTGCAATCTGCCTCTCCAATTTCTGGCAAACAGATGAAGTCCAGCCAATAAGAAACCAAAATACTACCAGGAGTATTACCGCCAGCATCCTCATAACCCGTCCACCAGTCATATATGGAATCCGTTGGGCTGTTCGTGAAAGAAATACTTTCAAAACCCTAGAAGAGCAAGACATCAAAATGTTAAGGAAAACTAAAAATGAGTACAATTCTAAAATATGTTATTTTTCTCGATAAAGTTTAAACCCATCAAAATCTACTGAGGCAGAGTAGAAAACCAGAAACAATATTACTTTTATACTCATTCAGTTTCATTCTACTTTACCTTTCAACAGCAAAAAAAATACCCTACATTAGGGACTAGTGATTAAATAGATTTGTCTAGAATGAAATTCTTTTGAATGTCTTAATATTTTAAGAAATATTATCAGGAGTGCAGAAAGATAACATTGCTCAAACAGGTTTTCTGAGGGATCAAAAAATAATCCTGAACACGAGTAGTTGGATTTTATAATATTTTGATTTTTTAAATATATTTTTACTGTAACAGTTAAATTTTTACTATAAAATATTATAAGGTAATTTTTTGAAAATACTTCTATATCATGTCCCTCTATAGCCAGTTGATCACATTACCAAAAATAAAAATGAAATAAGTATGAAAACAATGATGGGATATTTAAAATACTAGGGTAATTCAATAAGATCACTGCATTAAGTAAGGGGATTTGGATGGCCTAAAAGAAATGTGATTTTTTAAATTTTGAGTTGTTTTCTTATATATATGATTCAAATAAATAGGATTGAGATGAATTAGATAATAACTAAGAACTATTCCATCTCTAAAGATTGTGTGAAGACAAAATATAACCTTCTCTAAGCTTATTTTAATTTAACTTCCAGAATATTCTTAGATGATTTTATTTTATTTTTAAAATATATTTTATTGATTTTTTTTTTTACAGAGAAAAAGGGAGAGCGATAGAGAGTTAGAAACATCGGTGAGAGAGAAACACCTATCAGTTGCCTCCTGCACATCTCCCACTGGGGATGTGCCCACAACCAAGCTACATGCCCTTGACTGGAATCAAACCTGGGACTTTTCAGTTTGCAGGCCGACCCACAGGTTGGAAACTGCTAGCAAGGTTTCCTAACACCATCAGAAAACACAGATATTTACATTATGATTCATAACAGTAGCAAAATTACAGTTATGAAGTAGCAATGAAAATAATTTTATGATTGGTGGTCACCACAACATGAGGAACTGTATTAAAAGGTCACAGCATTAAAAAAGGTTGAGAACCACTGCTCTAGCTGGAAGGAGACAGAAAATCCCAACTGCACTGAACCCCAGCTCCAGGTGAGACCCATAGGGGAAGTCTGGACTGTTGTAAAAGGAAGGAGTACATGGAAACTTAGGGGAGCTACGAAAGACAGAGGTCTGGGGGCTCACGAAAGTGCATGCGAAAGTGTGCGTGAAAGTGCACACACAGAGCGCTGACTGCTGATTTTGCCACTGGCTTCCTATAGTGGGAGGAAAACAAAACCTCACAACAGCATTGAAATCCAGGTCCAACTGCACTGAATCCCAGTTTTGGCGAGACTCTGGGGACCCAGACTCATATGGGTCACTAGAGCACATGGAAACTCAGGGGACCCAAAGGCAGAGATCTGGAAGCTCATGCACATGAGCAAAAGGCAGAGGTCTGGAGGCAAGCCTGCATGTATGAGCAAAAGGCAGAGGTCTGGAGGCAAGCCTGCATGTACAGACACAGCTGATCTTCACAACAAATTGGTTTGGAGGTCAGTCTCCCCTCCACCCCTCCCTTCCAGTGCTACCAACAACAATCAAGAATTAACTACAACAAAACTATACACACAGTTCACAAAGGGCTGCACCAAGAGTTTCTACCTCAGGTAACTGGGGAGGCAGAGCTACTGGGCCACATAAGACAGCTAGCACACAAAGCTACTCTACCAACTCAGGGAAGCAGTGAAATATGTGAGGACAAAAGAACAGATCACAAATGAAAGAAATGGAGGAAAACAAACAACTGAATATAGAGTTCAAAACCATGGTTATAAGGTTTTTTAAGAATTTCCTAGAAAAAATGCATAAATTTAGCGAGACCCAAGAGGAGATGAAAAAGAAGCAACTAGAAATTAAACATACACTGACTGAAATAAAAAATATTGCAGAGAAACCTAACAGCAGATTAGAGGATTACAAGAATCAAGACAAAGATTTGAAATACAAAGAAGCAGAAGCACTCCACTGGAAAAGCGAAAAGAAAACAGAATAAAAAAATGTGAAGATAGTGTAAGGGGCCTCTGGGACAAATTCAAGTGTACCAACATCAGAATTATGGGGGTGCCAGAAGAAGAGACAGAGCAAGTTACTGAAAACCTATTAGAAGAAATAATGACTGAAAATTTCCCACACCTGGTGAAAGAAATAGAATTACAAGTCTAGGAATTGCATAGAACCCCAAACAAAAGGAATCCAAAGAGGACCACACCTAGACACATCATAATTAAAATGCCAAGAGCAAAAGACAAAGAGAGAAACTTAAAAGCAGCAAGAGAAAAACAGTTAATTACCTACAGGAGAGTACCCATTTGACTGTCAGCTGATTTCTCAACAGAAACTATGTAGGGCAGATGGGAGTGGCAAGAAATATTCAACGTGATGAATAGCAAGAACCTACAACCAAGATTACTCTACCCAACAAAGCTATCATTCAGAACTGAAGGACAGATAAAGAGCTTCACTGATAAGAAAAAATGAAAGGAGTTCATCTACACCAAACCAGTATTATATGAAATGCTGAAAGGTATTCTTTAAGAAGAGGAAGAAGAATACAATAAAGGTAAAGATTATGAACAACAAATACATATCTGTCAACAAGTGAATCTAAAATTCAAGTGAATTGAAAATCCGATAAACAGAATAAACTGTGAATATAATAGAATGAGGGGCATAGAAAGGGAGTGGACTGATAATTCTCAGGGAGAAAGAGGTGAGAGGGGGTGCAGGAAGAGACTGGACAAAAATCATACACCTATGGATGAGGACAATGGGGGAGGGAGATAAGGGCAGAGGCTTGGGTAGGAACCAGGTGGATGGAGAGTTATAGGGGAAAAAAGAGGAACAATTATAATAATCTGGACAATAAAGATTTATTAAAATTAAAAAAAAGATTCAGAGAACTCTATCTTAGCAATGAGAGAAAATTCTTAGAAAATTAATATTTGCCAATGCTAATCTTATTTTATGTAGGAGAAACGTGCAGTCATTGTGTGTGTGTGTGTGTGTGTGTGTCTGTGTGTCTGTGTTGAAAAATCTACATCAGAGGATATTTTTCCATTGATTTTTAGAAAGAGTGGAAGAGAGAGAGACAGAAATAAATATCAATGTGAAAGAACACATTGATTGGTTGCCTCCTGCATGTACTCTGACCAGGGCCTGGGCATGGAAGGAGCCTGCAACAGAGGTCCATGCTCTTGACTGGAATCAAACCTGGGACTCTTTGGTCCACAGGCTGATGCTCTATCTACTGACCAAATCTGACTAAGGCTGTGTAGCCACTATGCACAGATAATTATTTCTGGTTGTATATGGATGAATTCTAAATTTTGAATGACTATGATCTCAAAAGAGGGATTCTGACCCATTTTTTTGGCCTTCAATATTTTTGCTAGGCAGAAAAATAATTGTTTCACATTTTACTGTGACTCAATGTGAAATATAATTATAATGAACAAACATTTATATAGTAACAACCATATGTTTGTTATCATGCTAGGCAACATGGGAGGCATAAGTTATGGTTCTTGTCTTCAAAAGCTAACAATTTAACTAAAAATAAGTGTGCAAACACCTACCATATAAAACCATCCTATATGTTGTATGTAGCTACTAAGTTTAGTAAATGAATAGAGTAGATAGTATTTATCTGTGTCTTGATAGATATCAATGAATAAAAATGGAGGAAATAAGAGAGGACAAAAAGAGATTCTAGTTGAAGGGAAATCACATAATAAAGAAAAAGCAGAGAATTGTAAGTTATAATTCAGGGATAGTGAGTTGAACTCTTTGGCAAGAAAAAAGGTTTTTCCTCAACCCAAAGAAACTCCTAGGGTTTTTCAAATTACTGCAAGAACCAATGATTCAGAGAAGAATCATTTTTTTCATGGCCAAGATGTGGAAAATCATTTTTTTTCCTGACACTTGAAGATTTTTCACTATCTCCCAATATATATATAGTTTGTTCACCTCTTCTTTCGTGTTCTATTTCTTTTCTCTCTTTCTTTATTTTTCATTTTTCCAATTTTATTTTTGCACTCCTTTTTTTTCTCTTCTATTTTCTTTCCTAGCCTCTAATTTGTCTTTCTTTGATGGTCACCTTTATTTGGGGTTAATAATATTGTGAATACATTTCTTTTCAGTGCTTTGTGCATTGTACCTGCTTGTGTTGTATTTTGTGCCTTTAAATCAATGCAAGAGAGAGAGAAGTACATAACCAGACACCCAGAGAAGAGAGATAATGGTGAGACAAAGAAACAGCCCAGATATGAAAGAAAAGCAGGCATCATCAGAAAATGAAGTAAATGAAATGGAGGCAAGCAACTTGTCAGAGAAAGAATTCAGAGAAATGGTCATAAGGTGGCTGAAAAGAATGGAAGATAAATTGGACAATATGTGTAAGAACCAAGAGGAAATGAAGAAGAACCAAGAAGAAATGAAAAATGATGTCACTGCTATAAAGAACTCAATAGAAAGCATCAAGAGTAGACTAGAAGAAGCAGAGGACCACATCAGTGAGCTAGAAGACAAGGTAGGAAAAAAATACTCAAGTAGTGCAGTTTCTAGGGAAAAAAAAATTAAAAAGCAAGAGGAGAACCTAAGGGAACTTTGGGACAACATGAAACAAAACAACAACTGCATAATAGGGGTAACAGAAGGAGAGGAAACTGAGCAAGGAATAGAAAATCTGTTTGAAGAAATAATGACAGAAAAAAATGCCCTGATAAAGGGAATAAAAAACCCACAAAAATCCAAGAAGCTCACAAACCCCAAGCAAAATGAACCCCAAAAGACCAACACCAAGGAATATTATAATTAAATTGGCAAATACCAATGACAAAGTACGAATCTTAAAAATAGTTTGAGAGAAACAGAAAGTTACCTAAGAAGAAACCCCCATCAGACTAGCGACTGATTTCTCAACAAAAACTCATCAGGCCAGAAGGGAATGTAATGAAATATACAAAGTCATGCAAAGAAAGGGTCTGAATCCAAGAATACTGTATCTAGCAAGGTTATCAATAAAACTTAAGAAGAAATCAGGAGTTTCACAGACAAAAAAGGACTAAAGGAATTTATTATTAACAAGTCAGCAATGCAAAAAATGCTAAAAGGCTTATTTAAAAAAAAAGAAAAAAAAGAAATAGAAAGTGAAGAAGGAACACAGGGGTAAAGAATAAAAATAGTGACAAATGAACCCCTATCAATACTAACTTTAAATGATTTAAATACTCCAATAAAAAGAAATAGGGTAATGGATTGGATAAGAAAACATGATCCATATAACTGCTGTCTACAAGAAACCCACCTCAGAAAAAAAGATGCACTCAGACTAAGGGTGAAGGGATGGAAAAAGTTTTTTCAGGTGAATAGAAAAAAAAAAGATGGGGTAGCAATATTTATATCTGAAAAATTAGATCTCAAAGAGAAGGAATAATGAGAGATAGGAAAAGCCACTTCACAATACTAAATGGAGCAATCCATCAATAAGAATAACTCTGGTAAACATATATGCACCCAATACAGGAGCACCCAAATGCATATCAAGGGAGAGATTGACAGCAATACAATCATAGTTGAAGACTTAAATACCCCACTATCACCATTAGACAAATCCTCTAAACAAAAAATCAGAAAAGAAATATCAATTCTAAATGACTCACTATATCAGATGGAATTAATTGACATCTTCAGAACATTTCATGCCAAAGCCACAGAATGTACATTTTTCTCAAGTGCACAAGGCTCATTTTCAAAGATAGATCATATGTTGGGTCATAGGCAAAGTCTCTTCAAAT
Organism: Lasiurus cinereus; assembly: GCA_011751065.1. NCBI lineage: Eukaryota > Metazoa > Chordata > Mammalia > Chiroptera > Vespertilionidae > Lasiurus > Lasiurus cinereus. The sequence goes on along the minus strand of JAAGEH010002534.1, from coordinate 40,262,583 downwards.
TCAAGAAGATAGAAATCATATCAAGCATCTTCTCAGATTACAATGGCATAAAACTGGAAATCAACTACAATAAAAACAATCCAAAGAAATCAAATATACATGGAGACTAAACAGCATGCTATTAAACAATGACTAGGTTATCAGAGAGATCAAAAAAGAAATAAAAAACATCATGGCAACAAATGACAATGAAAACACAATAATCCAAAATCTAAGAAATATAGTGAAAGCAGTCTTAGGGGCAGGTTCATAGCTCTACAAGCCTACTGCAAAAAAATAAGAAACGATGGTAATAAATTACCTAACCTTACAACTCAAAGAGTTAGAAAGAGAGCAACAAGAAAAGCCCAGTGTAAGCAGAAGGAAGGAAATAGTAAAGATCAGAGAGGAGATAAACAACATGGAGACCAAAGAAACAATTCAAAAGATCAACAAAACCAAGAACTGGTTCTTTGAAAGGATAAACAAGATTGATGGACCTCTACCCAGGCTCACCAAGAAGCAAATAGAGAAGACCCAAATAAACAAAATCAGATATGAAAGAGGAGAAATAACAATAGACACTGCTGAAATACAAAGGATTGTTAAAAAGTACTATGAACAACTCTATTCCAACAAATTGGAAAACCTGCAAAAAATGGACATATTCCTAGAAAAATATAATCTTCCAAAAGTCAATCAGGAAAAATATAAACAGCTCAATAGTCCAATAACTATGGAAGAAATTGAAGCAGTCATTAAAAAGCTTCCAGCAAAGAAAAGCCTGGGACCAGATGGCTACACAGGAGAGTTTTACCAAATATTCAAGGAAGAATTAAAACCTATCCTCCTCAGACTATTCAAAAATATTCTCAAAGAAGGAATACTTCCAAATACCTTCTATGAAGCCAGCATCACCCTAATACCAAAACCAGATAAAGACAACACAATGAAAGAGCATTATAGGCCAATAACTCTCATGAACATAGATGCCAAAATCCTCAACAAAATTAAGCAAATTGAATTCAGCAGTACATCAGAAAGATCATACACCATGACCAAGTAGGATTCATCCCAGGAATGTAAGGATGGTACAATATCCACAAATCAATAAATGTGATACATCACATAAACAAATTGAGAGATAAAAATCACATAGTCATATCAATTGATGTAGGAAAAAGCATTCGACAAAATCCAACACTCTTTCTTGATAAAAACTCTCAGCAAAGTGGGAATAGAACGATCAAACCTCAACATCATAAAAGCCATATATGATAAACCCACAGCTAACATCATACTCAATGGGAAAAACTGAAACCATTTCCCCTAAGAACAGGAACAAGACAGGGATGCCCACTCTCACCTTTCCTGTTCGATATAGTACTGGAAGTATTAGCCATTGCAATTAGACAAGAAGAAGAAATAAAAGGCATCCAAATTGGAAAAGAAGAATTAAAGATGTCCTTATTTGCAGATGACATGATATTGTACTTGAAAAACCTGAAGGACTCCATCCCAAAACTAATTGACTTAATAAATGAATTCGGCAATGTAGCAGGATACAAAATTAATGCCAAGAAATCTGTGGCATTTCTATACACTAATAGAGAAATTACAGAAAGAGAGTCTAAAAATCAATCCCATTTACCATTGCACGAAAAAAATTAAGATACCTAGTAATAAACCTAACTAAGGAGGCAAAAGATCTATATGTAGAAAACTACAGAACACTGAAAAAAGAGATAGAGGAAGATGTAAACAGATGGAAGAGCAAACTATGCTCATGGAATGAGAGAATCAACATCATTAAAATGTCCATACTACCCAAAGCAATCTATAGATTCAATGCACTACCCATTAAAATACTAACAGCATATTTCACAGACCTAGAAAGAACTCTCCAAAGATTCATCTGGAACAGAAAAAGACCCTGAGTAGCCCCAGCAATCCTGAGAAAGAAGAATAAAGTAGGTGGGATCTCAATGCCAGATTTCAAGCTGTATTACAATGCCACTGTTCTCAAAACAGCCTGGTGCTGGCACAAGAACAGACATATAGACCAATGGAATAGAATAGAGAATCCAGATATCAACTCAAATCGCTATGCTCAATTAATATTTGACAAAGGAGGCATGAACATACAATGAAGCCAAGATAGCCTCTTCAATAAATGGTGTTTGGAAAATTGGACAGATACATGAAAAAAAATGAAATTGGACTACCAACTTACACCAAATACAAAAATAAATTCAAAATGGATACAGGACCTAAACATTAGATGGGAAATGGTAAAAATACTAGAGGAATCCACAGGCAGCACAATCTCAGAGATATACCAAAAGAACTTCTTCACTGATACTGCTCCAAAGGCAATGGAAGCTAAAGAAAAAATAAACAAATGGGATTACATCAAAATAAAAAGCTTTTGAACAGCAAAAGAAACCATCAACAAAACAAGAAAGACCACTGTATGGGACAACATATTTGCAAATGTTATCACTGATAAAGGTTTAATCTCCAAAATCTACAGCCAACTTATACAACTTAATAAAAAGATGATAAATAATCCAATAAAAAATTGGCAGCGGACCTAAATAGAACCTTTTTGAAAGACGACAGAAGGAAGGCCAAGAAAACATGTTCAAAGTCACTAAATATCCGAGTGATGCAAATCAAAATGACTATGTGATACCATCTTACACCTGTCAGAATGGCAATCATCAACAAATCAACAAACGACAAATGTTGGTGAGGATGCAGAGAAAAAGGAACCCTTGTGCACTGTTGGTGAGAATGCAGACTGGTGCAGTCACTATCAGAACAGTATGGAGTTTCTTCAAAAACTAAAAATGGAGCTCCCATTTGACCCAGCAATCCCACTTTTAGGAATATATCCTAAAAAATTACAAACACCAATCAGAAAGGATTTACGCACCCCTATGTTCATAGCAGCACAATTTACAATAGCTACAATTTGGAAACAGTCTAGGTGCCCATCAGCAGATGAGTGGATCAGAAAGCTATGGTACATCTACACAATGGAATTCTATGCTGCCATTAAAAGGAAGGAACTTGAATGGAACTGGAGAGCCTTATGCTTAGTGAAATAAGTCAGTCAATGAAGTACAAACACCACATGATCTCACTCATTTGTGGATAATAAAGAACATTATAAACTGATGAACAAAAGGATAGATACAGAGGCAGTAAAGTATCAAACAGACTGTCAAATTACAGCAGGAGGTTTAAGAAGAGGTAGGGTAGACCAAGAGATCAACCAAAAGACTTGTATGCATGCATATAAGCATAACCAATGAACACAGGCACTAGTGGGGGGTTGGATAAACCTGGGAAGGGGGGCAATGTGGAGATATGTATTCATGTAACACAACAACAACAAAAAAAAAACGGTTTATCTTCAACATTTTCAGGGAACTTATACAACTTAATAAAATGAAGATAACTGATCCAATAAAAGAAATAATAATTGACCTAACTAGAATATTTTCAAAAGAAGATAGAAGGAAGGCCAAGAGACACATGAAAACATGCTCCAAAGTCACTAATTATTGGAGAGATGCAAATCAAAATGACAATGCAGTACCGTCTCATACCTGTGAGAATGGCAACCAACAATAGCTCAACAAACAAGTATTGGCAAGGATGAGGAGAAAAAGAAATCCTTGTGCACTGCTTCTGGGAATGCAGACTGGTGCAGCCACTGTGGAGAACAGTATGGAGTTTCCTCAAAAAACTAAAAATGGAGCTCCTCTTTGACCCAGTAACCCCACTTCTAAGATTATGTTCCAATAAACCAGAAACACTAATCAGAAAGGATATATGCACCCCTATGTTCATAGCAGCACAATTTACAATAGCTATAATTTGGAAACAGCCTAGGTGCCCGTCAGCAGATGAGTGGATCAGAAAACTATGGCACATCTACACAATGGAATTCTATGCTGCCATAAAAAAGAAGGAATTCTTACCATTTGCAGCAACCTGGATGGAACTGGAGAGCCTTATGCTAAGTGAAATAAGCCAGTCAATGAAGGAGAAACACCACATGATCTCACTCATTTATGGAAAATAAAGAACATTATAATCCGATGAATAAAAAGATAGATACAAAGGCAGTAAAGTACCAAACAGACTGTCAAATTACAGCGGGAAGGCTGGGAAGTGTTGGGGAGGGAGGGAAATAGATCAACCATAGGACTTGTATGTATGCATATAAGCACACCAATGGACACAAGACACAGGGGGTGGAATGAGGGCATGCGACAGGGGTTAGAGGAGGCTGGGGGAAGGTCAATAGGGAAAAAAAAAGATATATGTATAATATATGTAATATTTTAAACAAAAATTTAAAAAATACCATAAAAGATGTTTAAACCATGTGAATTTGTCTTTTGCAGAGGGAATCTATGTGATCCCAGTTTGGTAACTTTTAATCAAGAAATTCCACTTTTAAATTATCAGAAATTTTTATGTCTCCCAGAGGACTCTTTGGGTATTTATTGTAAAGTCTTAGAATTCTAGATCCCATAATCTCATTTCCAGATTGAGAAAAAAACAAAGCAAAAGTCCTCATGAGTCTCGTGTTATATTGATTTTACTGCCTTTCAAGTACTAGGATACACCATAACACAACTGCACTTTGATCTAAGTATTTCAGGATATTGGTTTTTGTAACATGGAATAAGATGCATTTTTTCTAGCATTGGCTTAAAATAAAACAAGAAAATGTTGTTATATTTTTAAAAAGTTAATTCTCGTTAGTTTATATGAGCTCATTCTCTAGAAACCAAGTTCTAAAAATGAAATCCTTAGGCATACGTTTATATAAAATACAGATGTATAAAAATACAATCATTAAACTTCTTATGTAGTTTCCTTTTCTACTATTTTTTCATAGATTTTTAGGCTACCATCTGTACAGAGGTTGCACTATTTCTGAAGGCTAGCAGTAATTTACAAGAACACTGCAAGAAATTCCCAGAGCTTAATATAAAAACATATGTGTAAAGTATATATTCTTTTCTCATTATTAATAGTAGATCAATTCATGGGAAATTATGCTGAAATGATGAACATAAAAGGGACAAGCCAGGAAGTGGCTGCAACCATATTGTCTATCTCAATTATCACTTTATACACATGTCTGGTTTGAGTTAATAAAACTCCACTGTAAGAACTTGTATTTAGGTAATCAATTACCTCCTTCAAATACAGTATCTAATTGATATTGATATTCATTATTTTATTTACTGTTACTCCAGCTTTTGGCATGGCTTCAGCCATGCGCTTGATTTTATCACATATTCTTGATATTTTTCCTACTCTACTGACAGTTTAAGTATCTATTGCAGATTCCTTTTCCTCAGTCTCCCCCTTAGATGGTAGTGTACCTCAATGATCTCCTGAATGTAGCCACATTTAATTCTTGCTCTACACATTGAACCCTGGAAATCTCATCTACTACCATTTTGTTTATCTACATGTTGGTGAATATCTTCAGGTTAGATCTCTCTCCTGAGTCCAAGATCTGTATAGGTACTAAAAATCAACAGGTCCCAAAATAAAATCATCCCTCTCTCTCCTTCTACCTCCTCTAACCCACTTTGCTCTAATGTTACCTGTCTCAATAACTAGTACTATCTAATTGCTTAAAGCAGAAATCTCAGAATGAACATTGATATTTATCCCTCTTCCATATTCCAGATATTCAAAGAATAATGAAGAATTTAATTTCTACATCTTAAATATCTCAAACCCTTCTGTTTTGTTCTATCTTAACTGCCACTGCCACAGATCCTAGTCATCAACCTGTTCCTGTAGTAGCTTCCTGAGTAGTCTCATTAGTCTCACTCACCTTCAATCTATACTCTTCAGTGATGCCACAATGATCTTCATAAATTATGTTGCTCCTGCTTACCGTCCTTCAGTAGCTCTCCACTCAAATCCTAGCTCCTTGAAATGGTAAAAGGCCCTTAAAAGTTGGTTTTCTTGGCCTGAGCAGCCTCATCTCTAATCACTTTCCTTTTCCAAGGTCCTGCCAATCCCTCTGGATGACACACAGGTGTCCTCTACTGAACCTTTGTCTCTAGCTTTCCTCATTACAGTTCTCCTCACATACAACATCTAATTATAGCTAATTCCTACCTATTCCTTCATGACTCAGTTTAGATGTTGGGTGTTCTAGGCCAGTGGTCAGCAAACTCATTAGTCAACAGAGCCAAATATCAACAGTACAACGATTGAAATTTCATTTGAGAGCCAAAAATCGACTTCTGCGCATGGGCCACAAAGTTTCAATCGCACTGTAGGTGCGAGCCCGCACGAGGTGTTTTGTGGAAGAGCCACACTCAAGAGGCCAAAGAGCTGCATGTGGCCGCAATTTGCCGACCACTGCTCTAGGTCAGTGGTTTCCAAACCAGCAGTATCAACATCACCCAGAAACTTGTTAGAAATGCAAATTTTTGGGTCCCAGCCAAACTCACTGATTCAGAATCTTTGCAGGAATAGGGCCCAGAAATCTTATTTTAACAAATCTGTTAGGTCGATTCTGAAGAAGGCTACAGTTTGAGAATTGTTACCCTAAACAGTTTTTCCCAGCAGGCCTAACTGCTCTAGCTTAGCAGATACATTTTTGAGTTTTTATTATGCTGACACCAAAATTTAAAGCCTCTAGTAATAAAAAGTTTTGATTTTCAGAATATTTGCATTTGTTTGTGATACTGTATTTTTTTTTTTGTTTTAAAGAATGCACATATACATCGTCAAGCCACCCATCTCTTGTCCTATTAATTTAATTGGAGTAATTCTAAAATCCTAAAGTTCTCTACTAGAATCAAATTTCTATTAATTTTACTGCCTTCCTATAAATTTCAGAGAATCAATGCTTGTGATGAAATTCAATTCTGCACAAAAGAACCCTAAGAGTGAACTACACACAAAAAAGCTGGAGTCAGTTTGCTTTCAAAAGTCACAAGTCCTCATGTTTATTATTTCATCAATTTCTCAAAATTTCATTTTCAGAAGTAAACTAAAGCTATTTCTTGGTCACTGGATAGATTGCATGTATATTAAAAATAATTTGTGTCACCTAGACAGAAATCAATTTGACATTTATCAGATATGAAGTTCAGCAAGATATTCTGAATAATCTTGCTGAACTTCATATCTGATATACTATATATAATATATTTGGGGGCAGGTCTGATTTAAATGATAATACATATATAAAATCAAATACTTATATAACTTCTAAAAGAAGGATATAAATTGTGCACTGACATGGAAAGATGTCAAAGACATAGTAAGTTTAAAAAGCAAAATTATTGTTAGTGTATTAAGTTATTGCTATTATAAGAAAAAAAATCTCACAACTCAGTTTCTCCAATATAGGTATTTTTGTCAATATAAGTTACCTGCTGGAGCTTTCATATTTCACATTGATCTTTCTTTCTTTTCCCCTGATTGTAGGTAAATGGAATAAGGAGGAATGATGAAAAAAGCAAAAAGCAAGGAAGGTTGCAAGACTGTTGCAAGTTGGTGTTGGGTAGAGGGCATCACTGAGGAAAAAAAATGAAGGGGCCATCTGTAATGATTTCAACAATAAGGATAAATTAAAAAAAAAAGACTGTCACAAGTCAAATATTCTATGGTTAGAGCTAGAAGAAACTTTGGGGATTATCTTTCTGATCCCATTAATGTATAGAAGAGAAATGTGAGTCCCATGAGGGGAGTCATTTGTCCAAAGTCAGAGTCAGTGAGTAGCAGACCACTACAAAACTTTTATCTTTCTCTCTCAGTTGAGTGCTTTTTTCAATTATATCTTACCAAAATAGAACTTTCTATTAGCTAGTGCTTGGGGAGTGGTGTCAGCAAAAATGTTGGGATGGAAATCTCCAAAAGTTTGTTCATCTTCAAAGTAATGATTAAACTAGCAAAAACTACTAGAATCAACTTTTTGGAACCATGGAAACTAATTAAAAGCTTATATATTTTTTGCTTAACCCAGCAAGATACTTAAGTTAACCAAGAGAAAAGTAGCTGAATCTGAGTAACAGAGATTTATGGCATTTTAACATACACTGGTCCTATCTCCCACTCCCCAATTCAGTGGTGGCCTTAAAGATAACATCCCACATTCTCAGTACAGGTACCTAGTACTGGAAAATGTAATGGACCTTATTCTCCAAGAATTGTATTTGTCCCTTTTAACCTCTCTTCTGGCTCCCTACAGGACTAATTCAAAGGGACTGCCTTTATTTTATCCAACTAGAAACTCTCCCAGTGCTGAGATTAACTACCTGAGGGTCATTTGTCTAAAAAAATTAAAGGCAAATGGAGTAATTGAACCACCTAGGGCAAAGTATAATGGTTGGGACAAATAATAGCCTAAAAAATAAAAATAGGCTGAAAGGCTGGGGAGTGGGATGTATTGGGAAATAAGGGCTTTGAAAAGATCCCATATATCTTGGATAACTAAAATGTTGGAAAACACTCAGAAAAGACTTGAGAAGGCCCCAAACACTCATTTCTTGCTGACCTGAGGCTCTGCACAAGCAGGAAGTAAAGGCTAAGGCAAAGTTGTGAAGTCCTTGGCTGATTGGTGAAGTCATGCCCTAACACACACATATATTTACACAGAATCCATGTGTAAAGAAAGAAAATTTTAAGTTATTTTTGTTCCAGGCTTTAAGAAAATCTATTTTGAATCACTAGCTAAGCACTAAGTAAACTATACATAACAAACAATACAGATATTACAGAATTAGTTCAGAAAAGTCACCAAACAACAACAGCTACAACAAACAACTCCTGGGGAAGATGTAGAGTCTAATTCCAGATTTACCACATTATAATATGTCCCATTTTTTGTTTGTTTTAAACTGTACATGCAAAAAAAAGTGTATGGCTCATACACATGAAAAAAATAAATTAATAGGAACTATGCTTGAGGAAGCCCAGGCACTATACTTACTAGACAAAGATTTTATTTTATTATTTTATTTTTTAATCTTTTTTGTTGAGAATATTGTGGATGTCCCTCTTTTCTCCCACTAACCCCCTCCACCCTGTTCTTGCCCCAGAACTTCACTACCTATTTTCTGTGTTCATAGATAATGCATATAAATTCTTTGGTTAATCTGTTCTGTCCTCCTTCCCCCATTTCCCTTTGAGATTTGTTAGTTTGTTACATGTTTCCATGTCTCTGGTTCTATTTTATTCATCAGTTTATTTTGTTCATTAGATTTCTTGTTTGTTTATTTGGAATTTTAGATTCAATTGTTGATATATATTTATTGCCATCTTATTCACGTTTTTTAATCTTGTTTTTCCTTCTTCTTCCTTTTCTTAAAGAATACCCTTCAGCATTTCTTGTAATACTGGTTTTGTGTTGAGTGAACTTTGCTTTTTTCTTATCTGTGCAGCTCTTTATCTGATCTTCAATTCTAAATGATAGCTTTGCCCAGTAGAGTAATCTTTGCTGTTATTAGACAAATATTTTAAATCAACTGTCCTAGAGATGCTCAAAGAATTAAATTTTAAAAAAGCCATGCACAAAAAACTAAAGTACCGTATTTTCCTGTGTATAAGATGACTTTTTAACCCAGGAAAATCTCAAAAGTTGGGGGTCTTATACGCCGGGTGTCATTTTATAGGGTGGGTATATCCCAAGCTCTAAATTTTAACTGGAAAAGTTGGGGGTTGTCTTATACACTAGAAAATATGGTATACCAAGAGAATGATGGTATTATTTTTATTTTCAAATATCTCCAAATAGAGAATACTTAAAAATAAATAGAAATTATTAAAAACAGATGAACACCAAAACACTGTGGAAATTCTGTAACTGACAAGTACAATGACTAAAATGAAAAATTCATTAAAGGGATTCAATAGGAGATTTGACTAGGTAGAAGAAAAAAAAATAGTGAACTTGAAGATAGGCCAATTTAGATGATCCAATATGAGAAGCAAAAAATAAAATAAAATGAACAAAGCCTAAAGAACCTGTGATAAAATACTAAGAATATTGAGATACACATGATAGGAGTTCAAGAAAGATCAGAGAAAAAAAAACAAACACCACAGGAAATAATGGCTGGAACATTCAAAATTTGAAGAAATACATGAGTCTATACATCCAAATAGCTCAAGTAACTCAAAGCAGGATAAACCTGAGGAGATTATAAGACACATTATAATCATATCATTGAGAGCTAAAGACAAAGAAAAAATCTTAAAGCGGCCACAGAAGAGTCACCTAGCATGTACAAGACATTGTCAGTAATAGTGAGAATTACATTATATTAAGTGGAAAATTCCATAAACAAACAATTCATAAGTTTTTTAAAAAAGAATTAATCTATCATAAGAAACCATGGAAACCAGAGGGCAGTGGGATGACGTATTTAAAACACTGAAAGAATAAAAAGAACTGTCAATAAAGAATTCTATATCTGACAACATTCTGTTTCAAAAATGAAGGAGAAATTAAAATTATAGACAGAACTAGTCTATAAAATACACTACAGTATTTTAAGAATGAATATTCTTTCAGATAAATATTTGTGCATATCTAATTTTTTTTAGATTTGTAAAAATACGATAGCTCAGTTTCAACAAAGTTGAAATAGTTTGTCATTGTAGACTTGTCCTACAAAAAAAAAATGCTAAAAGGAGTTCTTCATGCTAAAATGAAAGGACACTAGACAGTAATTCAAGGGCACATGAATGAAAGAAAAAATAAAGAACATTGGTAAAGGTGTGAAGGCAGCCTGAGCTCCGCTTCCCCCTGCATTCCAATGCATATGCTTGCTAGTTCCAACCCCCCTTTCCACTTGTGTCTTAACTAGTCTTGAAGAACCTGTTTATCTGCAGGGGCTATAAAAAGCCTCCACAGCTTAACTGCTGGAGCCAGCTAGCCTGGGTTGATCATAATCTCTCTTCCCCTCTTACAACTGTCAAAGCAATGGCAAAGCCCACAAAATATCCAGAAGCCTGGTCCATATTTGTGAGACAAAGAAACCAAGGGGATAAATGGGAGAGCACCTCTGCATTCGGTGCTCAGGCTTTGGGAAAAATGACTCCCCTGAGTCACCGCACTAATGCATCTGTAATAAAGTGTCCCAAATCTTCTGAGTACCCGTTGTGTGTTTTCCAGTTGCCTGGTAAATTCTGCAACAAAGGTAACTAGAAGTAAATATAAAAGTCAGTATCAATGTACTTTGGGTTGTTCCTATAAGATTTAAAAGACAGCTATATAAAGCAAGAGATATAAATCTATGCTGATGAGCACATAATGTTTAAAATTTTAATTTGTGACAATGACAATGTAAAAAAGGGGACACAGCTTCATAACATTCTTTGCTTATGACTAGACAAGAGCTGGATATATTCTTTTTGTGTTTTTCTCTCTGTCACATTCCAAAATCCTCCACATCCACTGACATCATCTCAAAACCTTCCACTTTCAGGCCACCTTCCAGGCTGCCTGACTAAATATTACATCTTCTTGCTGACAACTAGAGCGTATTCTACATACATTATGATTATGCATATGTTTACTCTACCTATTCATCAGTATTTTAAGAATGAATATTCTTCCAGATAAATCTTTGGGCATACCCACATTTTTTTTAGATTTGTAAAAATAAGATAGCTCAGTTTTAAAAAAGTTCTTGACACATATTAACAAATTTTTCCAGTGGACTGTACCAACTTACATTCTTTTCAGAAGAACTTGAGCCTGGAAATTTCAAAATATTGACAATTACAATTTTTAATAAATATTTTTCTTCTGTTTGAATTAATACAAAATTGGGCCACAGTGCTTCATTTATTCTGCTTTAATTACTAGTTACATTTAAAAAAAATTTAAAGCAAAGTTTTGTTTTGTTTTGTTTGTTTTTTTGCCAATTGCCTTTCTTCTTCTTTGAATTATTTTGAGCTTTTTAAAAAAATTTCTATTAAAACTATATGGTCGCCATTTGATAAGATGGCCATTGAGCACCTGTCTGAATTAAGATGTGTTTTAAGTGCCAAAAGAAATCAGACTTTGAAGACTCAGTCCAAACCAAGAATAGAAAATACCTTATTAATAATTTTGCATATTAATTACATGTTAGAATGGGAATATTTCAAGTAAAGTGGATTAAATAAAACATTTCACTACATTAAATATGATTATTAGAAAATTTAATTACATATATGGGCTTACCTTACTAGTAGTAATAGCTTCAGTTATACTTCTATTGGATACACTGGTCTATAAAATACACTACATCCATATTTTTCCAGTTTGTTTGACTCTTAACTTATGTTTTGTTGTGTTTTTTTTGTTATGTACAAGTTTTAAATATATATGTAATCTAATCAATTGACATTTTCTCTTTGATATCTTCCATTTTCTAACTTGAAATAAATTAAATGTTAATCTATAATTTCTCTTTGTTTTATTTATTTTTTACTTAGCTTTATAATTTGTTGAAATTCTTATAAATTGAGATGAGACACTTAAGTGATTTTAATAGATATATACCTAATTTTCCAATCCTTCATTATTGAATTGGCCACTGCTCCCTCACCCCATTGTTCTGAAAAACTTTCTTTACCATATGTCAGATCTTCTGGTATATATGTTGGCTTTGGGCTCTCTACCGTGTCCTCTTAATTTACTGATTTATTCTTTTTCTTTTTTTTAAGTGCAATTAATATTTAATTATTTTTATTGTGTTACATGTATACATATCTTCCCATTGCCCCCCCCTCCAGGTATACCCTAACCCCCCAGTGTCTGTGTTCATTGGTTATACTTATATGCATGCATACAAGTCCTTTGGTTGATCTCTTATCTACCCCACCTCTCCTTAATCTTCCTGCTGTAATTGGACAGTCTGTTTGATGCTTTACTGCCTCTGTATCTATCTTTTTGTTCATCAGTTTATAATGTTCTTTATTATCCACAAATGAGTGAGATCATGTGGTGTTTGTCCTTCATTAACTGGCTTATTTCACTAAGCATAAGGCTCTCCAGTTCCATCCAGGTTCCTTCTTTTTAATGGCAGCATAGAATTCCATTGTGTAGATATACCATAGCTTTCTGATCCACTCATCTGCTGACAGGTACCTAGGCTGTTTCCAAATTGTAGCTATTGTAAATTGTGCTGCTGTGAACATAGGGGTGCTTAAATCCTTTCTTTCTTTCTTCCTTTCTTTCTTCCTTCCTCCTTCCTTCCTTCCTTTCTTTCTTTCTTTTTTTCTTTCTTTCTTTCTTTTTTTAATTAAATCTTTATTGCTCAGATTATTTAGATTTCTTTCTCTTTCTTCCCCTCCATAGCACCCCTCCACCTAGCTCTCACCCTTCCCTCTGTCCTTCCCTCCCTCCCATTGATCTCATCCATAGGTGTATGATTTTTGTCCAGTCTCTCCTTGTACACCCCTCACCCCTTTACCCCTGAGAATTATCAGTCCACTCCCTTTCTGTGGTCCTGATTCTGTTATATTCACCAGTTTATTCTGTTGATCAAATTTTTAATTCACTTAATTTTTAGATTCACTTGTTGATAGATATGTATTTGTTGTTCATAAATTTTGTCTTTTATCTTTTTCTTCTTCCTCTTCTAAAAGAGTACCTTTCAGCATTTCATATAATACTGGTTTGGAGTTGATGAAACTTTTAGCTTTTTCTTCCCTGTGAAGCTCTTTATCTGCCCTTCAATTCTGAATGATAGCTTTGCTGGATAGATTATTCTTGGTTGTAGGTTCTTGCTATTCATCACGTTGAATATTTCTTGCCACTCCCGTCTGGCCTGCATCGTTTCTGTTGAGAAATCAGCTGACAGTCGTATGGGTGCTCCCTTGTAGGTAATGAACTGTTTTTCTCTTGCTGCTTTTAATATTCTCTCTTTGTCTTTTGCTCTTGGTATTTTAATTATGATGTGTCTTGGTGTGGTCCTCTTTGGATTCTTTTTATATGAGGTTCTGTGTGCTTCCTGGACTTGTAAGTCTATTTCTTTTACCAGATGTGGGAAGTTTTCAGTCATTATTTCTTGAAATAGGTTTTCAGTATCTTGCTCTCTCTCTTCTTCTGGCACCCCCACAATTCTGATGTTGATACGCTTGAAGCTGTCCCAGAGGCTCCTTACATTATCTTTACATTTTTGGATTCTTTTCTCTTCTTGCTTTTCCAGTTGAATGTTTTCTGCTTCTTTATATTTCAAATTTTTTACTTGATTCTTGCCTTCCTCTAGTCTGCTGTTAGGACTCTGTATAATATTTTTTATTTCAGTTAGTGTATGTTTAATTTCTAGTTGGTCCTTTTTCATCTCTAGTTGGACCTTTTCCATCTCTAGTTGGCTTTTTTGCATCTCTAGTTGGTCCTTTTTCATTTCCTATTGGCTCTCTCTAATTTTATCCAATTTTTCTATCATATTCTTGAAAAACCTTATAAGTGTGGTTTTGAACTCTATATCCAGTCGTTTTTTTTTTTCCTCCATTCCTTTTGTTTGTGATCCCTTCCCTTGTCTTGGAATTTTCACTATGCTGGGGAAACTTCTGTGTTGAATTCAGCCTTATGATACCAGACTTGCAAAACTGAAGAAGCCTCTGTTGAGCTTGGGATGGGTGGAGTCTCAGGGCTTAAGGGACCACTTTGCCTTCCAGTCAGCCCGCCCTCCACGGCCCCTGAGTCTCACCTGACTGGGTAATCACTGGAGCGGTCCTTGTGCGCGCGCACCTGCTGTGCCTCTAGACAACTGCCTTTCCAGCTCCTCTGCACACCAGGACCACAGGAGTCTAGGTCCCCAGGGTTTCGCCCGAAACAGGGGCTTAATGGAGTCAGAAGTGGCACAGTTGGGAGGGTCTCTCTCCCGCCCACTCGCGAAAGCCAGCGGCACAATCAGCAATCTGTCCTCTACGCAGTGCCATGCATGCCACCAGTCCTCTGACCTTTTGCGACTCCCCTAAATTTCCGTACACCTCTCCCTTTCCACAGTCCAAACTCCCCCAGTATGAGTTTTGGCTGGTCTGGGGTTTAGTGTTGTAAGATAAGGGGTTCAATGCTGTTGGGAGTCTCCGTTCCCTCCCACCAGAGAAAGCCAGCCAGGTACTCCAGCACCCATTCTCTCAGCGCGCGAGTCTCCGTACCTCAGCTTTTTGCAGTTCCTCTGGGTTTCTGTGAGCCCCTCTCTTTCCTTCTATTTGTAGAATTTCCACTCAGCCAGCTTTCCTGTGGTTCTGGATGATGTCCGTTCTGTCTTTTAGTTGTAGTTTTGAAATTGTTGTGCGAGGCAGGAGTGTAGGTGTTTACCCATGCCACCATCTTGGATTCTCCCTTAAATCCTTTCTGATTGGTGTTTCTACTTTCTTAGGATATATTCCTAAGAGTGTGATTGCTGGATCAAATGGGAGTTCCATTTTTAGTTTTTTGAGGAAACTCCATATTGTTCTCCACCGTGGCTGCACCAGTCTGCATTCCTACCAACAGTGCACAAGGGTTCCTTTTTCTCCTCATCCTCACCAACACTTGTCGTTTGTTGATTTGTTGATAATTACCATTCTGACAGGTGTAAGATGGTATCGCATTGTCGTTTTGATTTGCATCACTCAGATAATTAGTGACTTTGAACATGTTTTCATGTGTCTCTTGGCCTTCCTTCTGTTGTCTTTCAAAAAGGTTCTATTTAAGTCCGTTGCCCATTTTTTATTGGATCATTTATCTTCTTTTTAGTAAGTTGTATAAGTTGGCTATAGATGTTGGAGATTAAACCTTTATCATTGATAACATTTGCAAATATGTTCTCCTATACAGTGGTCTTTCTTGTTTTGTTGATGGTTTCTTTTGCTGTGCAAAAGCTTTTTATTTTGATGTAATCCCATTTGTTTATTTTTTCTTTAGCTTCCATTGCCCTTCGAGCAGTATCAGTGAAGACGTTCTTTTGGTATATCTCTGAGATTGTGCTGCCTGTGGATTCCTTCTTAAACATTGCTTTATGATGATACTTTATAATATTGTGATCTTACTTTCTTGCTCTTATTTTTGTGCAAGTGCTCTTAGCTTTTCTTTATTTTTAAAGATGAATATTAAGATTGTTGTTGTTGTTGCCTAGTTCAATCATTTGGCTTATCCAATCAACAAGTATTTACTCAGCACTTTAATGCCCTGAAGCACTATGTTATAGTGAATGTTCAGGATACAGATGAGCCAAGCCTCAAGTTTGTATTCTTGCAGGCAGAGAATTCATACCTCAACTCTTCCCATTCAGTGATACAAAGTGTCCTTTCATTTATTTAATTTCTCTTACAAATCTCTAAAATTTTTGTAGGTGTTTCATCTTGGTAACACATATAATCTCTTAGGATTATTCCTATGATATTTCATGTTTACATTTAAGAATGTGAATGGATATTTTCTTCTTTATCTTCTCTAACTTAAAGTTAACTAGAAATTTATTGATTTTCATATAAATCTATAAAACTTGCTGACATTTTCTTAATTGAACTTCTATGATTATTTGCATATTTTATAAATATAATTTACATATCATAAAGTTCATTATCTTATGATGGATTTATAAAATTCAGTTGGTTTAGTATATTTGTAAACTTGTACAATAATAACCACTATTAAACATTTTCATCACCCTAAAAAGAAACCTAATACCCAACAGTAGTCATTTCCTATTCTTCCTTTCCCCTGGACCCTAGTAATCACTAATCTATTTTCTTTCTCTACAAATTTGTCTGTTATGGATATTGATATATATATAAAAGCCTAAGCTATCATCCAACCATCAGACCATCCAACTAGTAGCTATGATGTGCGATGACCAATGTTTTATTTATTTTTTATTTATCTTTATAATCTATTGAAATTCTTATAAATTGAGATGAGACACTAAGTGATTTTAACAGACACTCAATGCAGGAGCTGCCAAGCTGTGGTGACTTGGCAGCTGGATTCTTGGGTGACATACCAGGAACCAGAGAGAAGGGAACCTAATTCTGGGGTATATCACCCAAAAACTGCCCTATCACAATCCAGGACCCATCAGGGAATGTCAGAGAGCCAGTTTCATTCGATCCCTGCAGGTCAGGCGGAGGGATCCCACTGGTGCATGAACCTGTTCACCATGCTTCTAGTTTTATATAAATGGAATTATAGAATATGTAGCCATTTATATTTAGCTGTTTTTCTATGTGCTATGGGCCATTTATGAAGTGTCCTTTTATGAAATATTTGTTCAATCCTTTTATCATGTTTGTCTTTTCACAATTTGTAGAAGAAATTTATATATTATGAATAAAGACCTTTGTCAGCTATATATAGTAAATATTTTCTCTGTGACTGGCTTTTCTTCCCTTTTTACTTTTTAATTGAGGTATAATTGACAAATAACATTATATTAGTTTTAGATATGCAATATAATGATTTGATATTTGTGTATATTGTGAAATAATTACTATAGTAAGTCTAGTTAACATTGTTACTATACATAATTACATTTTTCTTGTGATGAGGAATTTTAAGATCTAATCTCTTATTAGCTTGCTTTTTTCCATTTCATTTGATTGATTCCAGAGCAATATGAAGGGAGAAAGAGAGAGAAACATTGATGTGAGAGAGATACATCAATTGGTTGCCTCCCGTAGCTTGCTCCAATTAACTGTACCACAATGGCCAGAGCTAATCTCTTAGTAACTTTCAAATATGCAATGCCATATTATTAATTATAGTCACCATGCTGTATATTACATCCCCATGACTTCTTTATATTATAGCTGGAAATACCTTTTGATACCCATTTTTCCAAACCCCCACTCCCCACCCCTGGCAACTACTAATCTTTTCTTTGTATTTATGAGCTCAGTTGTCTGTTTTTTTTTAAGATTATACATATAAGTGAGACCATATTTTTTTTTATCTTTCTCTCTCTGACTATTTACTTACCATAGTGCCCTAAATGTCCATTCTTGCTACTGCCCGAGTCATAACAAAAATCAAGTCAGACAAAATTAGTAAAGCTTTATGTCTCCATAGTTTTCTGAATGAGGTATACTCCTATTTTTATTTATGTCTAACTAAAGGCCTGGTGCATAAAATTCATGCATGAGGGGAGGGTCCCGAAGCCTGGCCCACACCCTCTCACCCTCTCTAATCCAAGACCACTCAGGAGATGTACAACTGCCAGTTTAGGCCAGATTTTCATAGGGATTGGGCCTAAACCAGCAGTTTGACATCCCTTTCACAATCTGGGACCTCTGGCTCCTAACCACTCACCTGCCTGCCTGCTTGATTGCCATTAACTGTTCTGCCTGCCTGCCTAATCACCCCTAACCACCTTTGCCTCAGCCCCCACCACTGTGGCTTTGTCCAAAAGGATGTCAGGAAGGATGTCTGGAAGTTATTTGTTCTAAATAACATATTACCATTTTATTAGTATAGATATATACCATGAAAATAACAATTTAAAAATATATTCTATTATCAATAATTTTTGAAAAGGTACTCATTGATAATAAAGGTTCTATATGAATACAGACCTCTAACTAATAACTTATTGTTAACACTCAAATTACTTTACATCTTTCCTGTTTCATTAAAAATTTTTGAAGTGGTAAAATATTACTAGGGAAATTATTTAGATCTCAATTTCACAAAGCCCAGGTTGATACTTAGTGAGTTATAAAACAAAAAGGGAAAGTAGAGTTATTTACATATCTAATTTTTTTTCAAATTTCTTAAAATGCCAATATTAAAGATAGATAGTTCTGAAACATGAATTTGAAACCTATATTTACAGTTTTATCTTAAGCATGTTGTTTTTCTCTAGAGTATCTAATTACTTTCTAATACAATATATGCAAAGCATGGGTATCTGAGGTCTGGCTCAGATATTTTCTAATTTATCTAAATAACATTGTTTGCCCTTGGAACTTACTTAGATTCCTATTGACAATGATTATCTCTTTGACCAAACTTTGGGCTCCTCTAAACCGTCCCCTCAGCTAGGCCCAACTTTTACTTTCCCATCTTTGCACTGCCCAATTTTGACAAGAATATTGATAAATAAGTCAGTTTAGCAATAATCTCTTCCATTTTAGTACTTTCCTGTCAAATGAACTGTCTCTTGTTCCTTGACTATAAATCCCCACTTTTCCTCGTATTCAGAGTTGAGTGCAATCTCTTTTCCCTATTAAAAAAAATCCATTATTAGTTGTTCCCCTGAATTCTTTAAGAATTCTATGAGAAGTGTCAGGATGAATTTTTCTTTAACACTGTCCAAATAGTACACCTGCTGGCAGGGAAAGAGACTTGCCTCAGAAGATAAAGATCCTTTTCTCTGGGATAGTGTGATTCTTAAGAAATGTCACTATAAGGAATTCTCCACTTGAAGGTAGGCAGCCAGTAAAAATGAGAAATCACAGTGAGCTCTGTAGAGGATATGCCTGAAGTGAATATTATTACCAGCATCCATATAGCCAAGTCTTCCCATTTCCTAATCAAAATGCAATGTACACAGCTACATGTCCAAAGACCACTTTCTTGATATATTATTTTGACTGAGGTGGGTAACTGGCTAAAACAGTCTTAAAACTATTTCATGTTCAAAACCTCTGGGTCATGATCTGAAGCCTTAATCTATGTGTTGGGATGAATGCAAGAAGTCTTTTAGAAGAATCTTATATATGCCCATATGCACTGGCTTGGACACCTAAAAACAAAGTTTGTTATTTATTTAGGTTTCTAAATAAATGAGGGCTAACTAACACCTTGATCAGTGAGTGGTCTATCAAGGCAGATTACCTGCATTTAATAGACAAAGTCTAATAACTATATTTCAGTCATTTGTCCCAAGTTCCATCTCAAAATCCCCGTCACTCAGCGGTTATCACAAGTTAAGGTAAATGAAACAATCTTAATTTTACTATGAACTTTTAGCTTTTCTGTAGGGCATACTTAATTTTCTTTATTTTGCCTTTTTAAATATTTAGGATATCTTACTGTACTTTATGTAACTTTAAAGAATACACTTAAGAAATAAATATAAATATATTCTAGTTACTTTCCAAAATTTATTAGGAACATAATATATAATGCATTTGCTTATATATTATTTATTAGGAATAATATATATATTAATAAATAAATAATATATAACAGATAATATATTATTTATATTATATAAATATAAATATTCATATAAATTTATATTTATATTATATATTATATTAATTAAAATTTATATGTATATTATATAAATATAGATATATATATTAGAGGCCCAGTGCATGAATTTCTGGGACTGGGGGTCCCTCAGTTCAATCTGCACCCTCTCTAATTTGGGACCCTTTGGGAGATGTCCAATGCTCATTTAGGCAGGGATCAGGCCTAAACTTGCAGTCAGACATCCTTTTGCAATCAGGACTGCTGACTACTAACCACTCACCTGCCTGCTGGCCTGATGACCCCCTAACCCCTCTGCCTGCTTGCCTGATTGCTCCTAACTGCTTCCCTGACTGCTGACCTCCCCTAACTGCCTCTGCCTTGGCCCCTGTACCCAGGACCCAGGTTTCTCTCCTCCAGCTGGCTGCAGGTACCCAGGACCTGGGCTTCAATCCCTCTGGCCAGCCATAGGCACCTGGAACCCAGACCACCTTTGCCTAGGCTGACCGCAGTTTTAGGTGCCCAGGATCACAAGCAGCTTTGCCCAAGCCCCGGCTTTGTCAGGAAGGACGTCTGGAAGGTCATCTGGAAGACATCGGTCTACCATATCTATTCAGTCTAATTAGGATATTACCCTTTTATTAGTATAGCTATACATTCCCACAAAGTGTAAACTATTTTGTGCTAATGAACACAGTAGAGAAAGCTGCCATGTGTTGTGATGTATCCAGAACAATGTGTACTGAATAATGCATAAAATGAAAATCCCTAGTCCAAAGCCAGAAGAAGGCTTTTTCACAGTTTGCTTAAATACTCATTTTAAATATAGTGCAAAAGTATTTCCCCCTTATATTAGTCTTAGAAAACATAAAAAGGCAATTTATTTTTAAAAACTGTATTAAAAGAAATAGAAAAATGTTCTTTTAGGATTATTTCTTAATCTCTCTCCACGTCCCCTCTTTCATTTAAAACATTTTCTCATTTTGCCTCCTGAAACTATACATGACTTTTCTGAGCCTATTGCCTTTCCAAGTTTCTTAAAAACAACCAACCCATCTGCCCAGCATACAACCAATCAACCAACTAAGTTTAGCAACTATTCTATGAACCCATCTATCCATGCAGGTGATAGATGTTTGTTTAAATCTGTCTTATATCATTCATGTTCTACTAGTAAGTCAAACATATCTATGGCTACTGAATAAAATTCCCTTTTATAAGTGAACCTTCTTCATTTTTATCTACTTCAGCTCTATTTTTCCTTATGATCCATACCGAGCTCCTAAAACCTTCCTTCTTTCCTTTTCCAAAGAGGAATAAGCAGTATAAGATTAAAATAAAGGTTTCTACATGAATGGCCTGTCAATGAGGTGGGGTAATAGGACTGGTTTGCCTTGGGTGCAGGTAATAAAGTGGCCCATTTGTCTGTACAAAAATTTAGGCAATAATAAAGACAATTAAAATTTGGTTTACTTTTTATTACCACCATGGGATGGTGATTCTAAATGTCAGTGATAAAATATTCCTCCCTGAAGGGAAGTGCACTCTCACTCCTCCCCCAACTTATCACCTCCCATATTAAACTGTTAATTAACAAAAAGCTCTTTTGCTATTTTCCCTTAGATTAACATGGTAATTTTTGGCTGTATGACTCTCAAAAGTGGGAGATTTGGTAAAAGTAAATGAAACCTTAAAGTTCCCATGTCTAATAGTATTTGTGTGGCAGAGTGAGGGCCTGTACTTTTTCATATTTGCTTCAAGTTTTCAGAGCTAATGGGATTCTATAAACACTATAATCGGTGAGTGAGAGACCAAGAAATGAAGAAAGAAATGATCAATAATTTTACTAAGGCTTCAGTGAAGTAAAAACAAGACCCAAGTCTTTCTTACCTATCCTATTCTCAAGGGACTTTAACTGTCATTTTTATATATCACTACTGATAATTCCCTTAGAATTCTCTGCCTAGAGAGGTAGGATTTACTTTTTTTAAAAAAAATTGAAGTAAGAAATGAAGTTCCTGTGAAAATTAGTCAATGGAATTCATGTCACATTATTTTAGTTCAGGCTACCAACCCCCAAATCTACCTTGGGTCACGTCCTCTAAAGCCTGGTTCTTTAGCTTCCCCTTTAATTCTGTAACTTTCTCATGTCTTTCTAATGAATTTGGTTTTGGCTTAATTTAGACATAGTCACTACCTGTGGTTTGCAAAACAACTCCCAATGCTATATATTTACATATGTCCCAATCATGCTTAATCTTTACAATAACCTTAGAAGTGAGGTGAAAAAAAATGATTCTTAGATGTTCAAGTTATTTATTCTTGGTTGTATAGATAGTTAATGGCAGAATGAGAATACAAATTCAGACTTGTTAGAAATTGTGTCTTTCTATCATATTATTATAAAATCTTAGAAGTTCATTCTTCAGGGACACAGGTTGTTTGACTCTAAGAGAACCCCAACCAGGAACATTCCTTGTAGTCCCATTCATTAGACCTGTGGTCGGCAAACAGCGGCTCTCGAGCCAAATGGTGCTCTTTGGCTCCTTGAGGTGGCTCTTCCACAAAATACCACAGCCTGGGCGAGTCTATTTTGAAGTGGCATTAGAAGAGGTTTATGTTTAAAAAATTTGGCTCTCAAAAGAAATTTTAATCGTTGTACTGTTAATATTTGGCTCTGTTGACTGAGTTTGCCGATCACTGCATTAGACCATCCACCCATTCGTGTACTTAACAGGTCCCTGAACACAATGGACCCTTGAACAACAAGGGTTCATAGAGCATGGGTCCACTTATAGCCGGATTTTTTCCCATCAAATACATTAAATGTATTTTCTCTTCCTTATTATCTATACCAGTGGTCAGCATTGTGAGAGGGATGTCCAACTGCCAGTTAAGACCCTGTGGGATCAGGGCTAAACTGGCAGTCGGACATCACCCAAGGGGTCCTAGTTTGGAGAGAGTGCAGGCCAGGCTGAGGAACTCCCCTCTCCCCACTCTCCATGCATGGATTTCATGCACCGGGCCTCTAGTTTTCTTAATAACATATTCCTTTCTCTAGCTTGTTTTACTGTAAGGTTACGGTACATAATGCATGTAACATACAAAATATGTATTAATTGGTTTTATGTTATTGGTAAGGCTTCCAGTCAATAGTAGGCTATCAGTAGTTAAGTTTTTGCAGAGTCAAGAGTTATACTTGAATTTTTGACTTCAAAGGGTCAGTGCCCAACTCTAGCAATGTTCAAGCGGTCAATTGTATGTGTATATAAGAGGTACAAGGTGCATCATTAATAACAGGGGATACAACGCTGGCTCAGCCAGTCACTTCCATTAGGTTGTTCATATTCCTCTGAAAAGTTGACTGTTCAGTTAATAGACTTAATATAAAAATCATATAAATTTAAGCAACGTAGAACAGAGTATGATATAAAGCCATATGATTCTGACAGGATAAGAATAACTCAGCTCATTAAATTAGAAGGAGTTTCTACTCGATTTAAGCCAGAAATAAAGTAATCTTAACTGCAATGACTTCTAGAAACACACAGAGAGAAAATAGATTATTTACTGTCTTTAAAATTAACAAAGGGATGATGAAATAATCTAGTTTCCTAAATTCTAATCCTCACCTTACCTCCTTCAAGATTTCTCTCTGTATCTGCACACCAGCTAATATATACTTTAAATCAACTTTTATTTATTGCTTTAAAATATTTTAAAGAAAAATCTATATTGCCACTTTCAATGAAAAACTAAGAGTCTATAAATAGAAAGTAACTATGAAAATAAATACAGTGAAACAAAATTAATAAATTTCATCTAGATAGCATTGCATTGGAAAGCTCTGAATCTGACTTGGTCTGCTCCTGGTTGCAAAGGAAGATTAGCAACTGCTTGGTAGGTGTTAAAGACATACTGGCACCACACTAATTTTTCTCCTGGAAATAATCAGAAGAATGGAAAGAGAACCTGCACAGAAGTAGTGTTCTCATTATAGGATTCACTGCTATTTAATACTGTGTTTACATCCCACCAAACAGCGTCTTGCAAACCCTTGTGTTCCAGATACTTGAGGACATACTGTGAGGTAAGGGGATATGGATGTATTATATGTATAAAGAAGTGATGGAAACACCTTCTAAGTCTGTAGCTGACATTTTATTCATTCACTCATCAAGAAATATGTATTAAGTACCTCCTTTATGTCAGTCATTGTGCTAAAATCTGGGGATTCAATGGTAAAACCCTCACTTCAAAAAGAAAATAAGTTAGGTAAACATGAAGAACATAATTAAATAAGCAAACCCAATAAATGCTAAGTGCTAGACTCATAGGGACAGAGGTCATTTTCATGTATTAACAGGCCATCCATTCATTCAGAATTTCTAGAATTCTTACTGTCTATTTTAAGCAGTCATTTTTTTTCTTCCTTTTGTGAATGAGCACCAGTTGAAAAATAGCTTTCATATGAGGAATGGAAATTGGTAGGCACTTGAAGGATTGAAGGACAAAAGAGTAAAGTGTGCTGTGAAATGGAAAGGATAAAGTGGGCATTAGAAAGAACATTAGAGATTGCTCTAATTTTTTCCTTTTCTAGGTAATAGAGGCCTATGATTTCTTTAAAAATTTATTGAATTTATTGGGGTGACATTGGTCAATAAAATTATATAGATTTCAGGGGTATGACTTCTTAAATCCAATTCCACATTCTTTGTACTATTTAACATATTGCGAGTTAAGGATATTTAAAGTTTTTCCTAAAAGATAATCCGAAGCATTCCCAGTAAATAAGTACAGCCCTCCCCCCAAAAAAATAAAATGGAGACTATGTAGTAGATAGTATACAATCACATTTAAAGAAAATTGGAAGGGGATACATTTAAAGACAAATATAACACATATTATGGCAACTAAGATAAATTGTTAGATGAGCCACATTAAAATACTTTTATGGAAAAAAAAACTTATGGTCATATTAGCATGAAAATGTGAATGGCTTATTGTGGTAGTCAAATCAGCCTTAAAGTGATCAGCATAAATGGTTTTCTCTATAGAACTACAATTTTATCCTGTAGGAAACTCTTATATTTTCTGGTCTAAGATTTTTGACACCACAATATTGAGAAAACGTGGAAAGAGGAGGCATGTGGAGGCCCTGGAATCATTTCCAGCCATGCCTAGTGTTTGTGGGTAGTAATTTATTTTATTGCTCCTTTATTCCTAATATTTATCATATATATTTTAAAATATAGGTGTCTTTGAAATAAAGTATAATTTACAGTACTGTATTCTCCAATTTGCAAAATTAATAATTACTAGAACACATTGGTCAAGGAGGAAATCCTATTTTTTTCTTTAATTTGACCCACAGAATGTCAGCAGACTTACCTCAGGACAGAACACTTGAGAATGGAGGATAGTAGTTTTAGTCAAATAAGCATATGACTGAATTATACTACATAAGGTTCTTTGGTGGCTCTGCACCTGGATTATTATTCCAACTGTATTTATTCCTGTTCTTAGCTAGTCCATAATGTTTTGCATTCATTCTAAACTTATTTTTATTCAGAATTAACCTTTCCAATACCAATGGCACATTTGATTAAAACATCTTATTCAAACTCATCTATATTAAATATTTTCTAGGGAATCCTGAAAGTATTGCATCAAAAATAAAAATAATAATAGATAATCTTATTAAGTCCTTGAAATTAAACCATTTAATTGGCTGACACAGTTTGCAATTACACGCTAAGCCAGAAATTCTGATCCTCCCATGATTATGAAAACTAAAAAAAACATACTAACCTGTGAAGCTTGAGAGTGACAGTTCCATAAACAGTAGCAAAACCGAGAAGACGGACCCATCTTAGGAGAATGCAGCGAAATATGCTGGGCTCAAAGTATAAAATGACAACCTGCCGGATGAGAAGAGAAAGAAAAAAAACCTTTAGGATCAATGACCCACAGACTAAAATAAATATTTCATAATCTGATGTTTCATATACATAAATGGTAACATAAGTACATATCCATTTAATTAAAACTTCAAAATATTATTTTATTATTCACTGGCCAAATTAAAGAGCTATAGAATCTCCCTATTGCTTTCAAATCAATTCTAAATTATGTAATTCTAACTTTTAGGAGTTTCTATTAATTGTTTCTAAGTCTTTGGTATGCCGTAACTTAATTCTTTATACTCTCCAAGATGGGACAACCAGGCTAGTTTCTATTTTCTTCCATCTGAAACCTTTGGTATTCCTGCCTCCCCACTTCTGGCAACACCTATCCTTTGTGTGAAATAACTCTGAGAGGATTAGCCTGTACTGCACACCCCCAATCAGTCCACCTCTCCATAGTTATTACTTCACTTAATATTTGGTTCAACTACTTTGCTAACTTCTTGCTTCATACTCCAGAGTTTTCATTCAACAAACATTAATGAAGCATTTACTATGAGCCAGGAACTATACTAAATGCTGTGGATGTAAAGGTGATGCGAAAGGGAAGAGAGACATATAAACAAGAAACTGCATTAAAGGTATTGTGATAAACACCTCTGCAAGTTCAGTGGGACACAAAGGAACAAGTTGCAATTCTGAAGGATGGTCAAAAAGCAAAAAAAAAAGGTATGGCAAAAGTAAGCTTATAGTTGTTTGTATGGAAAATAATACAATAAATAATAAATTATTCAATAACTAACAAATGATACACAAGAAATAGAGGCCCAATGCAAGATATTTGTGCATGGGAGAGGGTGTGTGTCCCTCAGCACAGCCTGCACCCTCTCCAATCTGGGACATCCCTCTCACAATCCAGGACTGCTTGCTCCTAACTGCTCACATGCCTACCTGCCTAATTGCCCCTAACTGCTTCTGCCTATCAGCCTGATCACCCCGTAACCCCTTCCCTGCCAGCATGATCGAGGCCTAACTGCCCTCCCTTGCCAGCCTGGTCACCCCTAACTGCCCTCCCCTGCAGGCCTGGTCCTCCCCTACAGGTCTGGTTCCCCCAAACTGCCTTCCCCTGCAGGCTGATCTCCCCCAACTGCCCTCCCCTGCTGGCCTGACCAACCACAACTGCCTTCCCCTGCCTGCCATTGTGTGGTGGCCATCTTGTGTCCACATGAGGCAGCCATTTTGCGTTTTGAAGTGATGGTCAATATGCCTAATATCTCTTTATTAGATAGGATTAACTGTGCTTCATGTACTCACAACTGTAAACCTACTTTTGCCCCACCCTGTATAAGCAAGGCACTGTACAGTTTACCTTTCAGATGCCGCTTCCTGATTTTGACCCAGCTCCCATACCACAGGGATTGGTTTGGTTTGTTGAAGGAGTTTTATACAGTGCCAAAAGATTAATACTGTTGAAATGTAGGTTAATACTTTTCTGCTCGATGCAACTGGTTTAAATTGATTCTGTTGAAAGCAAGGGCATCACAACAGAAAAATATACCAATTCCTAAAACCCAGAGTGTTATTTTGGTTTTGCATCCCAAAGATTTGAATATTGGGAAACATAAAGCATAACTTGTGCTGACAATTTCTTGCTGATGTCTTACAAATGATCTCCAGTCTCCAGCAGTACCAAAAATATTTCCTAAAATTCTATGCCAGTATTTCTTAAACGTTTTAACATATGAAGATATGAAACTAAGTATTGTCAATATCATTAGGGTTAAATTCCAAAGGAGTAGAAAAATACTGAGCAAGAGTGTCAAAAAGAAATCAAAGAAAGTTAAAAATACGTGGGATCACATTGCTTTGTGTATATATGGTATTCACTAGTTCTTCTGCTGAACACACAGGTAAAGATTTAATTTTAGAATTTAATTTAAAATTACCAGAAAATTGATATAAAACCTTTCTTTTATTAACTTTTATTTCACAAAACAAGTTTAAGTTCTGTAAATTTGTGTTGTTTTAGCTCATGTATTTTTTAGTTCCTTTTCACAATAGATCAACATTAATTATGAGTTCTGCAAAGTAAGTTGTATTGTTTACTAAGGAATTTGAGCTGAAGAAAGAAGAGAAAGCGTAGGGGGAAAAAACAAATAGAGAGAACGTAAAAGAATTTTAAGGAATTGAGGGAGCATATGCACTTCTTCTTATGGCAGAGAGAAATGACAAATTAGAAATTAGAGAGATAGAGACCTAGTGTTGAGAACAATAAATGGTTTTAGAGATTATTCTTGCACAGTGGATTCTGGGGATTGCAAAATCCTGTAACTTATTGTAAAGTTTTCCACTGCACACCAAAGAGTGAATAAGAGAAGGTGAACAACTATAACATGGAAGTTGGCATAAGTTTCTATTTTGAAAGAAAAAATTGCTTTTCAATTGTTTGGGGACTACTGATATAGCTTCAAACTTTTATCCCACAGATGAAGAATTTGAGAAATTTTTACTGTAAATAAAAGACTGAGTTGGTCAGATATGAAATAAAATTTTTTGGCATCAATGGATAAGATGCAAGCTTAAAAATTAATGGAAAATAAATTCCAGTGAACTTAATAAAACATATTATTAGAAACAGTTCAGCAACTAGTAAAAATTCTAATTTTGCAATGTGATGGCTAACACGGGTTCTGAATCCAGTCTACTGGGATTCCATTCCGAGGTCTCTTCTTTATTAGCTGCATGACTTTGACAAATTACTTAATACATCTATATGAGGCTGTTTTGAAGTTTAAATGCAATAAACACCATGTCTAGTATAGTGACTTTTCAATAAGTATTGGCTAATATTATCAGGCGAGTTGATTTATGTAAACTGTGTTTTTAAAGTTCCATTTTCCTTGGAGTATAATTACATATAATTAATTATTATCTGATTATTCTAGCCAATTCTTTTGAATTCCTATAATCACTTTTTGAGTGTATACTTTTTCATATACCTTATATTATAGTTATCTATATGAGTATCCTTGAATCAAATGTAAAATCCGAGAAGGCATACTTCTTCATATATTCTGTGTGATTTACACATAGAAAATTTACATAATTAATTTTTTTTCAATGATTTATTTTAATTAACTTAATAAAGAAGATGATATCTTCAAAAGAAACTATTTGAAATGCCCAATTAGGGTTCACTAATCATTGTGATTCTAATTCATACATTCACTATTAATTTGCACTGTGTGAGGCAGTAAGAGATTTAGAAGTTACAAAAACACATCAGATGTGGATTTGGTCCTCATTATAATTTAGAAGAGTAGATATTACATGTAAATGATAAAAATAATGGCATGATCATATCAATATTTATACAGTATTGCATTTTTTGGCACAATTTATCCACTTAATCCTCCCACCACTTTATAAATTAGGGAGTTTAACTTTACAGAAAGGAATGAGGCACAGAGAATTGAAGTGATGTGCTCAGGGTCACACAGGTGTGTTGGAGCTAGGATTTGAATCCAAGCATTTTAGTTCTAGAGGGCTATACCTTTGTCCCTCTCTAAATTGTTCTTCTAAGAGGGGGAGATGACATCATATTGAAAATTCTAAGAAAAAGAAAATTACCCTCCATAGAAAGATGTAAAATTTTCCTGGAGGATAGATATTTGGGCAAGAACATGGAAAAACAACAAGCTTGAAGAGGAAAGGGGAAGGGAGCCCAAGACAAAGACCTGGTTGTGGGAAAGCTTTGGAATGTGGAGGGTATGGTTACAGCTAGACAGACATAAAAGGGAAGACTGAAAATTAAGTTTGGAAACAGAGATGAGGTCAGTTCATTGTAAGCTTTGAAAAGCATGCTGAGGAATTCAGATTTTATTTTATAAGCTGACATGCCATTAAACTTCTTTGAGTTGATATCAGAAGTGTGTTCCAGGTTATCTGGCAGTAGCATATAGAAGGAATGGTTGGCTACAAAGGGGAAAATACTGAAGGTGAAAAGATGAGTTTGGGAAAAATAAAACCACCCCAAAAGCAAACTATAGGGAAAAGGTAAAGAAGGACTTAATGTGGTAAGAATGAGAACAGAGGAAAGAAGATGCTAAATTAAGAAAATTGTGAAACTGACTATTTGTTGAGGCAAAAAAGAATAAAGTGTTACAGACAATGTGAAGATTTTAGGCCTGGGTGACTGGGAAGATAATTGTGTTTAGAAAGACGATGGCTAAGTCTGGGGAAAATTCTGTTATCTCTGCTTAGAAACCTCCCCAACCCTAGCTCATTCTTCAAGTCTCAGTTCAGGGTTGGCATTCATGACTCTTCCCATCAATCCCCACACTAAGAAAGGTTTCCATTTTATTTGCATATTATTTACTTGTATGAAATTCTGAGCTTTCCTTCATCACATTCATCAACTCTATTTTGAATAACTACTTTTATAATTCACTTGTTGAATGTGTCTTACTAACTAGTTTGTAAGTTGTATGAGAACAAGAATTATAACTATCTTATTCACGATTGCATATCCATCCCCTAGTATTGTACCTCATAATAGTAGGTAATGAATAAATGTATGTGGAAGAAATGAGGTTAAAAAAAAAGAAAGAGTATGGGAAAAAGAGAATGAGAAAGAATAGATTAAGTCCATTTTTGGATATATTGAGTGTAAGTTGTCTATACAACATCTAATCCAAATCTAGTTTTGTAGTAGTTAATACACTCTGTAGTGAGAAAAATAAAAGACTAGGAAGTTTTGTGTTTTTCAAATCCCAATATTTAATTTTTTTTATTAAATACTAGAAGCTTGGTGCACAAAATTCATGCACAGAGTGGGGGGTCGGGTTGTTCCTGCACCCTCTCCAATCTGGGACCCTCTCATAATCCAGGACTACTGGCTCCCAACTGCTTGCCTGCCTACCTGTCTGATTGGCCCCAACTAAAATTCCTAGTGTAATAGCCTGAAAATATAAAATGAAATTAATAGGATCACAATTCTAAAAACTAAAGGCAAAGACGAATGATCCCAAAATCTCAATGGTGAGCTACCACTCACTGCTTGTTAGATGGTATCAGATGAACAAGCACCTTTTAAATAAAACACACTATGCCTCATTCTCTGAACCATAATGAGACCTGAAAGTTCAAAGATAACAGGAAGAGATTTTCATTCGTACTCCTCATCAGGGTTTAACTCTGAGACTTATAGGCTTTTACTAAACAAAACAAACAAATTTAAACAACAACCACAGAACACACAAAAAAACTGGTCATTCTCTAACTGTATAGGAACCATTTCTACATCTGCCTGTACCAAGGCCTTCTAGTCCATTACATCTCACCACCCCCACCATCAGCTCCTCTCTTCTCTTTCCACACAGAGTAACACTCTGAGGGGGCAGCATTCAGAAACACAGCCAGGTTGGAGAAGAATACTGAGAGGATTCCCCTAGGAAGTTCAGAGATCCTCCCTTGTCTATTTTCCCATCTCTCCACAAGAAAAGATATTTTGTGGAAATACCTATCCTCGCAAACATCTATTTATATAAAAGACTAAGTGACTGAATGACTGAATGACCAAACGATTGATCAACCAGTTGCTATGACTCTCACTGACCACGAGGGGGCAGACACTCAAAGCAGGAGCTCCACTTAGCAAGCAACAGCTGCAGCAGGAACAGTGGGGTTGAGATGAGCAGAGTGCCACTTGCCTCTTTGCACACTACTGCATCCCTCAAAGGATGTCAGACTGCCAGTTTCAACTGGATCCTCAGATTGTGAGAAGGTGCAGACCAGGATGAGAGACCCCACCAGTGCAGGAATCATGCACCAGGCCTCTCATAATAAGCATAGAAACAAATGACTATTTTTGTTGTAAACTTTTACAATCTTAATTTAAGTGTTCAAAAGAAATAGTTTTGGGTGATAATAAATTATGATGCATGACTTATGATAGGAGATTATACCATCCTTGACAATCATGCTCTTGAAAATCTTAATGAATATGGGAAAGCTCTCAGAATTTATGCTAAGTGAAAAAACAGGCAGCACATAAAAATATATATGGTTTAAAGTATAATAGTGGTTATAAAATTTATTGGTATATATCAATATATATGTACTCACATACACATCAATAGAAGTATACCTATTCTACATTTCTTATTCTTAACCTATCCCCAAAACAGGGCATAAAGGGGCTATACACAAAAACCAATGGGAAAAATGTATTATTTGTTTTTATTAATAAGTCTATCCAAAAATATGCTATCTATCCTATAAAATAAAAGCTTAGGTGGCATCACACCCTCATGCAACATCATCACAAGATGGCTGCCACCAGATGGCCATCAAAAGATGGCTGTGCACAGCCAAGGTGGGGCCTGGTGACCAGTCTACACAGTGAGGCCTGGGGTCCCATGGCTCTGCACGATGCAGAGGAGGTGAGTCCTGGTATCTCCACTGCCTCACATAGAGGAAGCGGGTCCTAGTGGAGGAGGCAGTTCACAGCAGAGTAGGGCAGTTGGGGGCAATCAGACCAGCAGGGGAGGCAGTTGTGGATGATTAAGCTGGCAGGGGAGGGCAGTTGAGAGTGATCAGGCCAGTTAAGGATGATCAGACCAGCAGGGGAGCAACTAGGGAGCAATCAGGCTGGCAGGCAGAAGCAGTTAGGGGCAATCAGGCAGGCAAGCAAGCAAGTGGTTAGGAGTCAGCAGTACTGTATTGTGAGAGGGGTCTTAGATTGGAGAGGACGAAGACTGGGTTGAGGCACATGACTCTGTGAATGAATTTTGTGCACTGGGTCTCTAGTCCTATCTAATAAAAGAATAATATGCAAATTGACTGTACCTCCACTACATCCCAAGTCATGCCCTCCAGCCATTCCCACCAGCAAATCAGAGCAAGTATGCAAATTAACCCAACCAAGATGGTTACTGCCATAGAGAAGCAGGAGGGAGGATTGGGTTGTCCCTGGTGATGGAGGAAGCCAAGCTTTCTGCAGACCCTGCCATTTCAGGCCTCTGCTTAAGGCAACAAAGTTTCAATTGTAGAAGCTAAATAAATCCCAGATACCAAGGCCTCCACTTGGGTCACTGGGGAGCGTGGTCAGCCTGCAAACCACCACAGGCCCCTCACCCAGGCCACCCCACACCCCAAGGGGACACCCACCCTGATCTAGGACACCCTTCAGGGCAAACCAGCTGGCTCCCACCCATGCACCAGGCCTCTATCCTCTCTAATAAAAGAGTAATATGCAGATTTATCATCATTATAAAACACAAGATTACTGCCACCATGTGTTCAAAAGATCCTACCCCCATGTGGACACAAGATGGCTACCACAAGATAGCCAGCAAAGGAGTACAGCTGGCAATACCAGGTCTGCAAAGCAGGGTAGTTGTGGGTGACCAGGCCAGGAAGGGAGGGCAGTTGGAAGGGACCCAGGTCTGCAGGGAGGGCAGTTAGGAGTGACCAGGCCCACAGGGAAGAGCAGTTAGGGGCAAATAGGCTGGAAGGGGAGCAGTTAGGCATCAATCAGGTTGGCAGAGGAGTAGTTAGGGGGTGATCAGGCTGGCAAGCAGAAGCAGTTAGGGGCAATTAGGAAGGCAGGCAGGTGAGCAGTTGGGAGCCAGCAGTCCTGGATTGTGAGAGGGATGTCTAGGTAGGATCGGGCCTAAACAGGAAGTTGGATATCCCTCTAGGGGTCCCAGATTGAAGAGGGAGCAGGCTAGGCTGAAGGACACTCCCCTCCCCCATGCACGAATTTCATGCATCGGGCCTCTAGTAAATATATAAGAGCAAAAAACAAACAATGAAATAAAAAACTTTGAGGCTGTTATTCTGCTTCCTATTTTATCTCCTCATGCTTTTACAAACAAACTCCATGTTCTTCTAAGAAAAATACACACTAATGAGCAGAATGGTGACCAAAGTACATACTAGTGAGCAGAATGGTGACCAAAGTACATATTTGTTAATATTTTCTTTTGTTAGTATGACAAAATAGATACCTTACTAAAAATATGTATAA
The DNA here is from genome assembly GCA_011751065.1 of Lasiurus cinereus. Classification (NCBI taxonomy): domain Eukaryota; kingdom Metazoa; phylum Chordata; class Mammalia; order Chiroptera; family Vespertilionidae; genus Lasiurus; species Lasiurus cinereus. The sequence goes on along the minus strand of JAAGEH010002534.1, from coordinate 40,228,481 downwards.
GCAAGTGTTGATTTTGAATAAATATAAATATATACATTACAGTTAATCCATTTATGATTAAGATCATTACTGAGAGGTACTTATTTATTTCATTTTTTTCTTTATGCCTATGTTTCTCTTTATATACATTTATTATTCTTATAATAGTCCCTTTAGCATTTCTTGTAATGCTGTTTGTTGGTAATGAAAAAAAAATCCTTTAGCCTTTTTCTTTTTTTTTGGTTTGGGAAGCTCTTTATTTCACTTTACATTTTCAATGACTGCCTTGCTAGATAGTCTTGATTTCAGATCTTTGCTTTTTCATATTTAAATACTTTATGTGATTCCCTCCTGGCCTGTAGTGTTTCTATTGAGAAATCAGCTGGCAGTTTTATGGGAGGTCTCTTGCTGCCTTTAAGGTTCTCTCATTGTCTTCAACATTTGCCATTTTAATAATGATGTGTTTTGGTGTGGGTCTCTTCATTGGGACCCTCTGCACTTCACGAACTTGTGTGACATTTTCCTTCACCAGGTTAGGAAATTTTTCTGTCATTATTTCTTCAAATAGGTTCTCTATCCCATGCTCACTTTCTTCTCCATCTGTTTTCCCTATGATGTGGTTGTTTTTCCATTTCATGTTGTCTAAATGTTCCCTTAAACTCTCTGCATACTTTTTCAGAATTTTTTTCTTTTTGCTGCTCAAATTGAGTGTTTATTTCTACCTTGTTTTCAAAATCATTGATATTATCCTCAGCTTCATCAAGCCAGCTTTTAATATCTTTCAATGTATTCTTGATGTCAGTTATAGGATTCTGCATTTCTGCTTATTAGTCATGGTTTCTATGTACTTTTTCATGCTGATGTTGTCCCCACTAAGATCCTTGTAATTTACCTTAAGTTCTTTGTAATTCTTACTAAATTCCTTGACTATATTTATAACCATTACACTGAACTCTTCCTGTTAAATTGTTTATCTCCATCTCCATCTTCCTTTTCTTTCATTTGGCAGCTGTTTCTTTGTCTCTCCATTTTAGTTATTTCTTTGTGTATGTTTCTATGTATTAGACATACTTGCTATGATTCCTAGTCCTTGTAGGGTATTTTTTTTTGTACTAAATGTTCTGTGTTCTTCTTGAACTATTTAGCTGGATGCTCTAGGAGTGACACTCTTGTGGGTTGTCTGGGCTCTCTTGTTGTAATTGGGTCTTGATTATTGTTTTCCTGTTTGTGGGTGGGATATTGGCTCAGCCTGGGTAACTGAGAGTCAGCCCCAACCATTTGATCTGAGCTGCTGTGTAGGTGTTGACAGGGCAAAACCAAACCAAACAAAACAAACAGGAACAAACCCAAACATATAAAAATCCCAAAAACTCAAAAAAGAAAAGAGAATTAGGGAAGAGAAAAGACAAGAATAATAAAAAAAGAGATAAAGAAAAAGATAATAATACTACTAATAAAATAAAAATAAAAAGAACACTAGAAGATAAAGGGGATAGAAAAGAGATTCTGAAAGGGGAAAAGGGAGAGAAAAAGATTAAAGAGTAAGAAAAGGAAAACAGTAAAAAATATAAGAAAAAAGAAAAATATTATGAAAAGGTAAAAAGAGGAGAGATAAAAGAATTGAAAAAAAGAAAATAATACAGAAAAGGAAGAAGCCAAGTAAGAGCTATTAAAGAAACAAGAGAGAAAAGAGGAAAAATAATAATACAAAATCAATAAAAAATAAAATATTGGGGGAAAAAACAACAACCACCAAGTGAAGTTCATCTCAGCAGATTTAATGCCAACTGTTTTTTATGCTGATTTCAGGCATCCCAGGAAGTACTTTTGTGCCAGCCAATGTCAGAAGTTGCCCAACTTTGGCTCTCAGCATCCTGTTCAAAGCTTTAAGTGAACCACAGCTTGCAGTTGCTTTCACTGGGCTTTAGAGTATCTTAAGAACACAAGACCTCAATAAAAATACAAAGGTAAGAGGGAAATAGATTCAAAGTATAGCATTTTGAGAAGAAAGAAGAAAAATGAAGAAGAGGAGGAGAATCCAAGATGGCAGCATAGGTAAACAGCTACACTGCTGCCTCGCACAACAATTTCAAAACTACAACTAAAAGACAGAACGAACATCATCCAGAACCACAGGAAAGCTGGCTGAGTGGAAGTTCTACAGCTAGAAGGAAAGAGAGGGGCTCACAGAAACACAGAGGAGCTGCAAAAAGCTGAGGTATGGAGACGCCCACGTGGAGAGAGCGGGTGCCGGAGTACCTGGCTGGCTTTCTCTCACGGGAGGGAAACAGACTCCCAACGGCATTGAACCCCTTATCTTATGACACTAAACCCCAGATACAGCCAAAACTCATACGGGGGAGTTTGGACTGTGAAAAGGGAGAGGTGCACAGAAATTTAGGGGAGTCGCAAAAGATCAGAGGTCTGGTGGCGGCGCACACGGCACTGCACAGAGGACATATTGCTGATTGTGCCACTGGCTTTCACGAGTGGGCGGGAGACAGACCCTCCCAACTGTGCCACTTCTGACTCCACTAAGCCCCTGTTTCAGGCGAAACCCTGGAGACCTAGACTCGTGTGGTCCTGGCGCGCAGGGGAGCTGGAAAGGCAGCGGTTAGAGGCACTGCGGGTGCGCGCACAAGGACCACTCCAGCGATTACCCAGTCACGTGAGACTCAGGGGTCATGGAGGGCGGGACCGACTGGAAGGCAAGGCGGTCCCTTAAGCCCTGAGACTCCACCCATCCCAAGCTCAACAGAGGCTTCTTCAGTTTTGCAAGTCTGGTATCATAAGGGTGAATTCAACACAGAATTTTCCCCAGCATAGCGAAAATGCCAAGACAAGGGAAGCGATAACAAGCAAAAGAAATGGAGGGAAAAAAATGACTGGATTAGAGTTCAAAACCACACTTATAAGGTTTTTCAAGAATATGCTAGAGAAGTTGGATAAAGTTAGCGAGATCCAAGAAGAGATGAAAAAGGACCATCTAGAGATGGAAAAGATCCAACTAGAAATGAAAAAGGTCCAACTAGAGATGAAAAAGGACCAACTAGAAATTAAACATACACTGACTGAAATAAAAAATATTATACAGAGTCCTAATAACAGACTAGATGAAGGCAAGAATCAAGTAAAAATTTTGAAATATAAAGAAGCGAAAAACACTCAACTGGAAAAGCAAGAAGAGAAAAGAATCCAAAAATGTGAAGATAATGTAAGGAGCCTCTGGGACAGCTTCGAGCGTACCAACATCAGAATTGTGGGAGTGCCAGAAGAAGAGAGAGAGCAAGATACTGAAAACCTATTTCAAGAAATAATGACTGAAAACTTCCCACATCTGGTAAAAGAAATAGACTTACAAGTCCAGGAAGCACACAGAACCTCATATAAAAGAAATCCAAAGAGGACCACACCAAGACACATCATAATTAAAATACCAAGAGCAAAAGACAAAAAGAGAATATTAAAAGCAGCAAGAGAAAAACAGTTCCTTTCCTACAAGGGAGCACCCATACGACTGTCAGCTGATTTCTCAACAGAAACGATGCAGGCCAGATGGGAGTGGCAAGAAATATTCAACGTGATGAATAGCAAGAACCAAAACCAAGAATAATCTATCCAGCAAAGCTATCATTCAGAATTGAAGGGCAGATAAAGAGTTTCACAGAAAAGAAAAAGCTAAAAGAGTTCATCAACTTCAAACTAGTATTATATGAAATGCTGAAAGGTACTCTTTTAGAAGAGGAAGAAGAAAAAGGTAAAAGACAAAAAATTATGAACAACAAATGCATATGTATCAACAAGTGAACCTAAAAATTAAGTGAATTAAAAATTTGATCAACAGAATAAACTGGTGAATATACTAGAATCAGGAGGACAGAAAAGGAGTGGACTGATAATTCTAAGAGGGAAAGGGGTGAGGGGTGTACAGGGAGAGACTGGACAAAAATCATACACCTATGGATGAGATCTATGAGAGGGATGGAAGGGTGGGAGCTGGGTGGAGGGGTGCTATGGAGGGGAAAAAAGAGAAACAAATGTAATAATCTGAATAATAAAGATTTAATTTAAAAAAATGAAGAAGAGACAGCCCGAACCATTTCATGTAAGCTGCTGTGTATATTCCCTAATATACAGCATAATAAGATGATAACAAGTAAACACTTTTTTGAAAAGCGAAGAACAGAATACACAAAGGACTTGATCAGTTTGCCATTTTCTGGTTCTTAGGAGGCCCTGGTACCTTGGTAATGGCTCTTCTGTTTACCTTAGCTTTGTGAGTCAGCCTTTTCACAAAAAGTCTTGATAGACCCTTCTTTGGAAAAAAATGATCTTTCTATTCAGAATTCAAATATTCTTCCCAACTTGTTGAAGAAAGTGTGCAGAACTTATAAAATAATAGGTTCTATATACCACAACTTAAAGTCTAAAAAAGTCTATCTAAAATACAAAAAGTGATTATTCAGTCACGACCCAGTCTCAGAATTGGCCTGTTAGCCATATGTCTCCCTCTGTGAAGTCACCATTGCTAGTGTTACCTTTCAATACCCTGGGCAGAAAAAAGCATATGTCTTGAGAAACAGAGGTGTATATTGGAAAGATTATAATATTTGGAGACTCAGGGATTGCTCAGCCATTTAATAACTTCAGGACCTTGAGAAGAGCATTCTGACCATTTCTTTCCTCATCTGGAAAATTGAGCTAATAATTCCTCTCTCTCTCTTTTCACAGGATGGGAAAATGCATGTAAAAGCACTATGTAAATTGAAATGGCATAATTATCCTATATAATAAAAGGTAATATGCAAATTGATCATTATGCCCTTGTACAAGATGGCTGCCCCATATGGTCAAAGATGGCAGCCACATGATGGCCAACAGGGGAAAGCAGTTGGGGGGAACCAGGCCTACAGAAGAGGGTGATTGGGCCAGCAGGAGAGCAGTTAGGTGTTTATCAGGCTGTCAGAGGAGTCATTAGAAGGTGATCAGGCTGGCAGGCAGAAACAGTTAGGGGCAATCAGGTAGGCAGGTAGACAAGTGGTTGGGAGCCAGCAGTCCCAGATTGTGAGAGGGATGTTCCAGATTGGAGAGGATGCAGGCTGGGATGAGGGACTAATTACACCCCCCCCCACACACACATAGTGTATGAATTTTGTGCACCGGGCCTCTAGTTTCTCCTATAAACCTTTCTTAAATTTTGATGCAATAACCTTTTATTTGTTTTAGGTGAGCATTAGGTGATTCTCTCTGACCCTTGTAAATTCTTTCTCAATGGCACAGTAACATAAATAATATCAGATTCCTATGATGAGGGAACTGCTTTGCCAGACTGATTCAGTGTGAGTCATTCATTTTGCCTCATCTCTTTTGGAGAGGACACATTTTTATTACTCAATTCCAAATTAAGGGGCTGAAATAATAATCTAAGTTTAACTATATGTTACCTTAAAAGACCCTTGGAATTTGTCAGTAAGAAATAGCAAATGTATTTTGTCACTATATTTTTAATCCCATTTCTACTCAATGTTCTGTTCTGGTGTACTCTGTAACATATAATCATTACCAATAATAAAATCAACCTGTAAGGATTGTTACTATTTGTTACACACATGATTATATCTTTAACTGAACTGAAAAACTTAGGAGGTTAAGTTTCTTGACCAATATGACAATTTAAAAATGTCAGTGGTGGAATTACTCTAAAATTGTCCACATTTTCAAATAATGTTCCCTCTTCATATATATATATATATATGAAAAATTGTTTGGCCTTCAAAATTGCACTTCCTTCTTGGTAAAGTCAAGTTACTAATTGCTCCACAACCTAAGTGTTTCAAAGTGTTTTTCAGATAATTATACTTCTACATTTAGACACAGACTTTCTTCCTTTGAAATTCTTAGAATATACTCCTCTGCCCCTCAACCTGTTTCTACAACTGAATTATAAGGTATTTCTTCGTAAATTGCTGCCATCTTCCTCCACACTTCCATTCACTGTAAACTCACAATTCTTCTTCATCTTCTACTCCATTGTCTTGCTTAGACTAGAACAAGTCTACATGACCATGACCTGAATCACCTGAAAAGTTGGTATCACCTGGAAACATCTTTTGGACCATAATCCCTAGGCTCAAGGCCATAGAAATAAAAAATGTTTCTAAAAATGCTACTTGCTTGGTATCTTGAGAATATCTTCATATCAGTAAATGAAAATTTTATTATATACTAGTGGCTCAGTATACAAAATTCATGTACTAGGGGGATTGTCTCTCAGCCCAGTCTGCACAGTCTCCAATCTGGGACCTTTTGGAGGATGTCCAACTGCTCTGTGGGATCAGGCCTAAACTGGCAGTTGAACATACCTCTCACAATCTGGAACTGCTGGCTCCTAACTGCTCACCTGCCTACCTGCCTGATTGCCCCTACCCACTTCTGCCTGCCAGCCTGATCATCCCTAACTGTTCCCCTGCCAGCCTAATTTACACCTAACCATTCCCCTGCTGTCCTGATTGACACCTAACTGCTCCTCTGCTGGCCCAATTGCCCCCAACTGCCCTCCCCTGCTGGCCTGATCAACCCCAATTGCCTTCCCCTTCAGCCCTGGTTACCTACAACTGCCCTCCCCTGAAGGCATAGTTTCTCCCAACTACCCTACCTGCCACCCTCTTGTGACAACATGGGGGTGGCATCTTGTGATGACATGATCACATGAGGGTGAATTTGCATATTACTTCTTTATTATATAGGATTTTGCTACTGGTTTTCTATCCAAAATACAAATCTGATAATATATCACCCCTGCTTAGAAATCACTTTTGGCTTTCATTTTTTTTATTAGCTACTGTTTACATTGCTTATAATAACATACAGATTTCCCTTCTCATATTTTCCCACTATTCTTAAGTCCTCTCTTTCATTATCATCTAATGTGTATTCATGTTCTAGCTGCATGGAATTTTGTAGTCCTTTACAAGCTCAAACTTTTATAACTCTATGCCTGTATTTGTGTCATTGATTCTAGAATATTATTTTCCTTTTTGGCATAGCAACCTCCCTACTCATTTTGAGAGCAAATATTTGCTTCTTTCTGCAGCCTTTCCTGTATTACATGGGTAGTAGCATCTTGCTCTGTTCTCACATAGCCTTTTGCTTATATCTTTATTATGGAACATATTACAATACCCTATTTAGATATCTCTCTCCTCCATGGGGCAGTATGTTCAATTTATACTTATTGAATGAATGAGTAAAAGTGTTTTCTATTAGAAGTCATCAGCTCCAAATATAGGTGCCTTTTTAGGTTTAAAGAACTAAATGCACTAAGATAGACTCCAGAATCATGAAAACATGTCCAAGTCACAAAGAAAAAGAAGAGCTTTTGGAATAAACTTTGGTAAAAGTTCCTACATAATATTTTCATAAGGCAGGTGAAACTAAGATATGTTCTAAACTGTATAGTTTTAGATTTCCCTTCTTATATTTCCCCACCATTCTTAAGTCCTCTCTTTCTTTCTTTTTTTTAAAATATATTTTATTGATGTTTTACAGAGAGGAAGGGAGAGAGATAGAAAGTCAGAAACATCGATGAGAGAGAGACATCGATCAGCCGCCTCCTGCATGCCCTACAGTGAGATGTGCCCGCAAGCAAGGTACATGCCCCTGACCGGAATCGAACCTGGGACCCTTCAGTCCGCAAGCCTACATTCCATCCATTGAGCCAAACCGGTCTCCGCTTAAGTCCTCTCTTTCAATATCATCTAATGTGTATCCATGTTCTAACTGCATGGAATTTTGTAGTCCTTTACAAGCTCAAATTTTCATAACTCTATGCCTGTATTTGTGTCATTAATCCTAGAATATTATTTTCCTTTTTGGCATAGTTCCTGTAAAAAGATACATTATTTTAAAATGTTTTTCTTATGATTGTCAAAATGACTCAAATACCTGCCATTAAATCATTTTTTGTATTCCTACTGAAATGTATCTGAAAGGATTAGAGGGATGACAAGGAACTGAAAGCCACTTAGGACAGAATAAGTTATTGATGGAATAGTCACAGGATAGGAATGTTGTGATAGAAAGTACAAGGGAATAAACTATTCAGGATATGTATCTAGTGCTCATTTGGGGACAGTCCAGTGAGGCAGGCTCCAGGAGGCCAGAGAGAGCTGGCACTGAGGTTGGAAAGGGTTTGGTACTGATGCAGGAAGCAGTGCTGAAAGGAGAACAGGGGAGGAAGGAGCAGAGCTTGTCTGCTTCCTGTTGCTTCATATAAAAACGTCTTATCTGTTCAGGAATGTTGTCATATCAAAATGCTTAATTTAAACAAGACTTTAAACAGAATTTTAATATGCATTTACTTTCTCTGCATAGGTACTTATTTATCTGAATAACTCAGCACAATGCTTCTTTTATACATTTTTAACCTTTCTTGCTTGTTGCTGACCGCTTAGCAATAGAATGCTCTTGCTGCCGCATGCATCATGGGAGGTGAGGCAGAAAGTTTCAAAGGGCTGTCAAATGGGCCTCCTCCCTTCCATAATGTCTAGTCAGGTGCTAAGTTGTGTGGATTCTACATGTGTAATAGCATTTCATGACTAACGGTTAGTTTGGGCTGTTCTTGAACTTCATAGAAATGAAATCATTGTGTTGAGACTTTGCGGGGTGGCGGAATATCACCTCCTTGGCGTAGTAACCAGCTACACACTGGCATTAGAATACTTCCACGACTTGGGGAAGCCCTTCGAAATTTAAAAGCTACATAGTTACAGTTCCAATTTGGCTCAGCAAGGGAGACCATCCAGAGATCTGAGGAGAGAATGTATACACAGACCCATGGTTGCCACTCAATCCCTGACTCTTACTCTACAACCTAAAATGGAACTGTGGAGACGCCAGATCTATATCTGGGTTAGCCTCCTATTTATACTATTGTAGCAAGTGACTAAAGGCTTCCATTTTGTCTTGTTGCCTCAGTCAGCTATTCTGACACTTGAAACCTCCAGGCTCTCCAGCTCAGCTCAGTGCTTGATGGACTTCTTACTACAATTTTATCCCTTTATTTTGTAAACAGCTTTTAAAAATACATAAATTAACTGAGAATAAAATAACCTTGCCATTTGCACCCCCACAAATTAGTAAGTGTGCATAGCTTTGTTACTAATTTCCTGGGGTTTTGAAATAAAACTTAAAACTTTACTTATATCAAGTAGAAGCTTTCTAACCCCCCTGCAAAGTCCCACTGTCTCCTACCTTATCCAGGTGTAAGCATGGAAATAAATCTGATGCATACACATTCAGGATATGTTTTTCTACTTTAGTCCCATTTATGTGTATCCATAAATACTACATAACCTTAAGTGAATTTTAAAAATTGTATATAAGGGATAAATTGTATATCAGCCTTTGCATTTCACAGGTGTGCCTTTATAGTGAGTAAAAGAAAACTTATGCAATTTACATTAAGGCAAAGTTAAATCCAGATCTCTTTTCTATCACTCATTTTCTCTAGGCTCCTGTATCTCATTACTAAAACCAAAGAGAATTTGAAAAAAAGTTGGCATTAGCCCCAACAGGGTGACAAGGAATAAGGAGGTCCTACCTATGTTGGATGATCTCTCTTTGTGAAAAAGTAAGCATATAATTCCCTGAAAACAGGACTGAAATAGATTTCCAGAATTATGTAAAAGCAGGAGATCTGTGGCCTGGCTAGTGTGACTCAGTCCCAAGCACTGGAAGGTCATAGGTTCAATTCCCCATCAGGAACTTAGGTTTTGGGTTTGAGGTTAGGAGGTAACTGTTCAATGTTGCCCTTTCTCTCTCTCTTTTCTCTCTTTCTCTTTTCCTTTCTCCCTCCATCTGTAAAACCAAATAACATTTAAAAAATTAAAATTAAGTAAATAAATAAATAACAAATAAAGGATCTGTTAGATAGCTTGACAAGCCAAACTCTGACCTTCCACTTGGAGAAAAACAGGATTTAGAAAACGTAGTTAAAATGCTCATTTAAATATTTTTGGACATTTTCTTAAAACTGAAAAGAAATGACAGAAGTCAGAAGGACTTCTGTGATCCCCTATGCAGATTGTGTTAATTTACAAAGTATTAAGTGAGACACAAAAATATTTAGTGGCTTGTGCAAAGTTAAGCAATTAGCCAAAGCTAGACTATACTCAAGTCTTCTGATTCCTAGTTCACGCTCTTTATACCAATTACTGATTACTAAAGTGGGCTCAGTGGAGGCATTTCAGGGATTATTTGCAGGGCTCAAAGGAGAAGAGCCTGAATGTTAGTCTCTGGCCCCTGTATTTCCTTTCACTGAGGATGCCTCAACTTTCAGTAATTGTTGCCATCTTCTCACTATTTGTCTATGTAGGATGCAATGACTCTTTAAATGAATGTTGGCAACAGTTTTTAAATGAGCTACTATTTTCTTAATGTTTTTTTACAATTACTTTCACATCATCAGCAATATGCCATTATTTGTCCTAAATTCAAATATTCATCTGAATATTTAGATTTTACTGGGACAAGTTACTAAGTAGCATTACTATCACATTTGCATTCATTTACATATTGTGCTAAAATAAGTAAAATGGAGGAATTTGTAACATGGCTATTTTGGTCTAGTTAAAAATGTAAAGCTTCTACTAGTACATAATATCATCTTGGAAGTAATTGAACTCCATAGGATATACAGTTTTAAAATTCTCCTTTGGACTATTTTATCAAATAAGGTACATTAGTAAATATTATTGGTTATCTATCTGAACACAACTCACTTCTTCATTACTAAAAGAACTCAGATATTATTCAAGAGCCTGTAGTATACTGTATTTTCCAAAGATGAGTACATGGGTCTCTGGTCTAACACACATACTCTTTTTACAATGTAATGTTTATATGCTTCCTTATAGCTACCTTGTCCAATAGAATATGCTTGAAGTGATTTTATGGGACTTTGGAGGTTGGGTCATAAAAGTAATACAGCTTACCCTGGCTCTCTTTTTCTTGGGATGTTTGCCCTTGGAATATTGTTACAATGTTTTACGAACCAAGGCATCCACTTGAAAACTCTAGATGTAAATGTTTCAGACACAATTCCAGCCATTACAGTCTTCCTACCAATAGTGAGCATCAAGTATAAATGTGAGAAGCCTTCAGGAAACTTCACCCCAAGCCTTAATTAAGTTTTACATCAGAGATTTCAGGCATCATGGAATAGAAAGAAACTTTCTTATTCAACCCCCTCCTAATTCTTTGTTTCTTCTTATTATTTTTTTTAATTTTTAAAATGTACCTTTATTGTTGAAAGTATTATAGATGCCCCTCCTTTTTTTCCCAGTGACACCCTCTACCTCCAACATACCCTTTCCAGGCCTTCACCATACTATTGTCTGTGTCCTTTGGCTGTTCATATATGCATGTAAGTTCCCTGGTTAATCTCTTCCTACCCATGCCTTCTTCTAAGATTTGTCAGTCTGTTCAATGTTTCTGTGTCTCTGAATCTATTTTGTTCATCAGCTTATTTTGTTCATTAGAATCCACATATGAGTGAGATCATCTAATATTTATATTTCTTTGACTGGGTTATTTTATTGAGTATAATACTCTCAGGTCCACCCATGTTGTCTCAAAAGGTAAGAGATCCTTCTTTTTTATAGCTGCATTGTTTTTCATGATGTAAATGTACCACATCTTCTTTATTCACTCATCTATTGATCGGCACTTGGGCTGTCTCTAGATCTTAGCTGTTGTAAATAGCTATGGACATAGGGGTGAATATATTCTTACTTATTGGTGCTTTGAATTTCTAGGATACTTTCATAGAAGTGGGATCAGTATGGACATTTTAATGATGTTGATTCTACCAATCCATGAACATGGTATACTCATCCACTTGTTTATATCTTCTTTGATCTCTTTTTCCAACATCCTATAGAGTTTGGGTTGTTTTGTGATCATTTTCATTTGTTTCCAAAGTGCTTTTGAGTTGTTCATTGATTTCATTGGTAATCAATAATGACCAAACACCAGGCTGCTTGGGGCGACAAAGCTGTCAGGGGGGTTAGTGAGGGATGACCAAATGATTGAACAGCAGGCTGTGTGAGGTGACCAGGCCAGCGGGAGGTGGGAGGGGAGCATTGGGGGCAACCAGGCTGGCAGGGGGAAGTTGGGGGTGAACAGGCAAGCAGGGGAGGGCTGTTGGAGGTGATTGGGCTGGCAGGGGAGCAGTTAAGCATCAATCAGGCAGAAGCAATTAGGGTCAATGAGATAGGCAGGCAATCCTACATTGTGAGAGGGATGTCTGACTGCTGACAGTCAAACATCCCACAAGGGGTCCTAGATTGGAGAGGGTGCAGGCCGGGCTTTGGGGATTCCACCCCCCACCATGCACCAATATTGTGCACTGGGCCTTTAGTTGTTTAATAACATGTTATTTAGTCTAACATGTTATTTAGTCTACATGTGCTTGAATATATTTTTTTAATTAAATTAAATCTTTATTATTCAGATTATTACATTTGTTTCTCTTTTTTTCCCTCCATAGCACCCCTCCACCCAGCTCCCACACTTCCCTCTGCCCTTCCCTCCCTCCCATTGATCTCATCCATAGGTGAATGATTTTTGTCCGGTCTCTCCCTGTACACCCCTCACCCCTTTCCCCCTGAGAATTATCAGTCCACTCCCTTTCTGTGCTCCTGATTCTACCATATTCACCAGTTTATTCTGTTGATCAAATTTTTAATTCACTTAATTTTTAGATTCACTTGTTGATAGATATGTATTTGTTGTTCATAATTTTTTTTATCTTTTATCTTTTTCTTCTTCCTCTTCTAAAAGAGTACCTTTCAGCATTTCATATAATACTGGTTTGGAGTTGATGAACTCTTTTAGCTTTTTCTTCTCTGTGAAGCTCTTTATCTGCCCTTCAATTCTGAATGATAGCTTTGCTGGATAGAGTATTCTTGGTTGTAGGTTCTTGCTATTCATCACGTTGACTATTTCTTGCCACTCCCATCTGGCCTGCATCGTTTCTGTTGAGAAATCAGCTGACAGTCGTATGGGTGCTCCCTTGTAGGTAATAAACTGTTTTTCTCTTGCTGCTTTTAATATTCTCTTTTTGTCTTTTGCTCTTGGTATTTTAATTATGATGTGTCTTGGTGTGGTCCTCTTTGGATTCCTTTTATATGGGGCTCTGTGTGCTTCCTGGACTTGTAAGTCTATTTCTTTTACCAGATGTGGGAAGTTTTCAGTCATTATTTCTTGAAATAGGTTTTCAGTATCTTGCTCTCTCTCTTCTTCTGGGACCCCCACAATTCTGATGTTGGTACGCTCGAAGCTGTCCCAGAGTCTCCTTACTTTATGTTCACATTTTTGGATTCTTTTCTCTTCTTGCTTTTCCAGTTGAATGTTGTCTGCTTCTTTATATTTCAAATTTTTTACTTGATTCTTGCCTTTCTCTAGTCTGCTGTTAGGACTCTGTATAATATTTTTTATTTCAGTCAGTGTATGTTTAATTTCTAGTTGGTCTTTTTTCATCTCTAGTTGGACCTTTTCCATCTCTAGTTGGCTCTTTTGCATCTCTAGTTGGTCCTTTTTCATCTCCTCTTGGCTCTCGCTAACTTTATCCAACTTCTCTAGCATATTCTTGAAAAAACCTTATAAGCGTGGTTTTCAACTCCATATCCAGTTGTTTGTTTTCCTCCATTCCTTTTGTTTGTGATCCCTTTCCTTGTCTTGGCATTTCCACTATGCTGGGAGAACTGTGTTGGATTCAGCCTTATGATGCCAGACTTGAAGACTGCAGAAGCCTCTCTGTTGAGCTTGGGATGAGTGGAGTCTCAGGGCTTAAGGGACCGCCTTGCCTTCCAGTCAGCTCCACCCTCCACAGCCCCTGAGTCTCACGTGACTGGGTAATAGCTGGAGTGGTCCCTGCGTGCGTGTGCCCACAGTGCCTCTAAACAGCTGCCTTTCCGGCTCCCCAGCGCTCCAGGACCACACGAGTCTGGGTCCCCAGGGTTTCACCCGAAACAGGGGCTTAATGGAGTCAGAAGTGGCACAGTTGGAAGGGTCTGTCTCCTGCCCACTCCCGAAAGCCAGAGGCACAATCAGCAGTCTGTCCTGTGCACAGTGTGGTGCGCGCTGCCACAAGACCTCTGATCTTTTGCGACTCCCCTAAATTTCCGTGCACCTCTCCCTTTTCACAGTCCAAACTTCCCCTGTATGAGTTTCGGCTGGATCTGGGGTTTAGTGTCGTAAGTTAAAGGGTTCAATGCCATTGGGAGTCTCCATTTCCCTCCCGCCAGAGAAAGCCAGCCAGGTACTCCGGCACCTGCTCTCTCAGTGTGTGCGTCTCCGTACCTCAGCTTTTTGCAGCTCTTCTGGGTCTCCGTGAGCCCCTCTCCTTTCCTTCTAGCTGTGGAACTTCCACTCAGCCACCTTTCCTGTGGTTCTGGATGATGTCCATTCTGTCTTTTAGTTGTAGTTTTGAAATTGTTGTGCGAGGCAGCAGTGAAGGTGTTTACCTATGCCGCCATCTTGGATTCTCTGTGTGTGAATATTTTGATGTGTTTTTATTGTAGTTGACCTTTACTTTCATCCATTGCAATCTGAAGAGAATGTATATTATGCAGTTTTGGGGTGAAATGATCTGCAAATGTCTATTAAATTGATTTGATCTAGTTTGTCATATAGAGTGATAGTGTCCTTGTTGATATTTTGTCTAGAATAGCTACCCAGTGATGTCAGTGGGGTGTTAAAGGCCTCCTACTATGACCATATTGCTATCAATCTCTCCATTTAAGTTATCCAGAAGTTTTGTTATATATTTGGGTGTTCCAATAATTGGGTGCATAAATGTTTACTAGGGTTATATTCTCTTGTTGGATCAATTCTTTTGGTATTATGAAGTGGCCTTCATTGTCTCTTGTGATGGCCTTCATTTTGAAGTCTACTTTCTCAGATGTGAGTATTGTTAACTCAGCTTTTGTTCATTTCCATTTGCAGAAAAATTTTTCTGTTCCTTCACTTTCAACCTGTGTGAGTCTTGTTCTGAGATGGGTTTCTTGTAGGCAGGATATCTATAGGTTATGTTTCTTATCTATTCATCTGCCCTATGTCTTTTTATTAGAGCATTTAAGCCCTTTACATCTAAAATTATTATTGATAAGTACTTATTTGTTGCCATATTTATTCTTTATGCCTGTGTTCCCCCTCTCTTTCTATTTCTTCTTTTTTTATAACAGTCCCTTTAGCATTTCTTGCATTCTGGTTTGGTGGTAATAAACTCCTTTAGCTATTTTATTTTTTGGACTGCAAAACTCTTACTTTCATCTTCAATTTTAAATGATAGACTTGCTGGATAGGGTAGTCTTGGTATAAAATCTTTACTTTTCATTACCTTCTATACTTTATGCCACTTCATTCTCGGTTGAAGTGTTTCTTTTGAGAAATCAGCTCACAGTCTAATGGGAGCTCCTTTGTAGGTAAATTTCTGTTTCTCTCTTACAGCCTTTAAGATTATTTTTTGTTTTAAGATTTTCCATTTTAATTATGATGTGTTTGATATGAGTCTTTATGGTTCATCTTGATTGGGACTCCCTATTTCTAAGACTTGTGTGACTTTTTACTTCATCAGGTCAAGGTAGTTTCCAAGGAAGATTCCTGTCATTATTTCTTCAAACACGTTCTCTATTCCTTTCTCAGATTCTTCTCCTTCTGTCATCTCTATTATGTAGATGTTGTTCCCCTGCATGTTGTCCCAAAGCTCCTTTAAACTCTACCCCTGCTTTTTAAATTTTTCCCCCCAATTGCTGCTCAGAGTGAGTGTCTTTTTCTACCTTGTCTTCTAATTCACTGATTTTGTCCTCAGCTTCTATTAGTCTACTGTTGAATCCTCCCAGGGTGTTCTTTATTTCAGCTATGCCATTCTTCATTTCCACTTGATTCTTATTCATTTTTTCAACCTGTTTTTTTCATAATGATGTAGTTCTCATTAGAGCCTTATAATTCTCATTAAGGTGCTTGTAATTCTCACTAAATTGTTTGAGTACCATTGTAATAATTACCATATTTTCCAGAGTATAAAATGACTTTTTAACCCAGGAAAATCTTCTCAAAAGTTGGGGGTCGTCTTACACTCCGGGTGTCATCTTATAGGGTGAGTATATCCCAAACTCTATATTTTAATTGGAAAAGTTGGGAGTTGTGTTATATGCCCAGTCATCTTATACACTGGAAAATACGGTACTTTAAATTCTTTACCTAACAAATTGCTTACTTCCATTTCATTTAGTTCCTTTTCTGGTGATTCCTCCTTTCCTTTCCTTTGGGTGTTGCTTCTTTGTCTTCCCATTTCAGCAGCCTGGCAGTCAAGGACACTCGTTGAGGTGGGCAGGTTCATGGGGGTAGGTCCCCATGTCCAGGATTGCTCTAGATCATGTAACTATGTTTCTCACTTTGTGCTACCTGTTAGCAAGTTTCAAGTGAGATGTGTGGTCCATTTCTAGTCATTATAAAATCATAAAACCATGTGTAATATATCTAAGGGACTAACAAGTTAGTGATTATTATAATTCTTTATTAATCATTTTTTATACTAAATAGCTGTTTTAATTTCTGAAATATTTTAATTATTTTGTTGGTCTTTAGATATCTCTATAAATTTTTAAAATAGCATTTTTGTGTGTGTTTTGTAATTTCTGAATTATTTGATTAATTTTTCTTAAAGATTTCTGTAAGCCTTTTCAAATCTTTTTTTTTGTGTGTGTCACAGATTAACAATTAAATCAATCAGTTATCGGGGTAGCTCTTTTATCGTTGCTTGATACACTTACATTTTGAGTGACAAATCCCACTTATATTTTAAGACTACATAGCAATAAAAAGTCCAGACTGGAATAGGATACCTCAAAAGTTACTGCCTCTTCACTTACATTTTTAGTTATTTTGCTATTCTGCTGTTGGGTTAAATTAGGGACATACCAATGGATACCTACTCCTTCAGCATGAGTTGTGGATCCATGTTCTGGAGGATAGTTTTTAAATGTCCTCTGTATAATTATAACTTAATAAAGTGTTGTAGCCCTAGCTAGTGTGGCTCAGTTGGTTGGGCATCCTCTCATGCACTGAAAGGTTGTTAGTTTAATTCTTTATCTGGGCACATTCTCAGGTTGTAGTCTCCATCCTTGGTAGGGGGCATTCCATGTGGAGGCAGTCAAAATCTCCTCTCTCTCTCTCTCTCTCTCTCTCTCTCTCTTTCTTTTTTTCTCTTCCTCTCTACTTTTCCCCTTCCCTTCCTCTCTTCCACTCTCTCTAAAAATTAATGTAAAATATTCTCAAATAAGATTTTAAAAACAAAAATAAAAACATTTTATATTAGAGTAAGAATATCTAGCCATAATAAAAGGATTGGCTTGTATAAAAAAAGGCCACATTCCTGCCTGCTACAGGTGATATGTCATCTAAAGAGCTAGTTCCTCAATAATGTCAATCATTCTGGGAAGAAGACCTTCTCACAGTAGCAGAACTCAGTAAGAAAGCCCTAGATAGCCACAGAGTTGACATCTGCCTTTGTTACTCTTGACTCTGAAGGTTTTAAGCCATCATAAAAAAATCAAGAACATCATAAGATAGTGTCCACCATGTGGAAGCTGGACAGGGGTTAGGAACTAGGAAACTAAGCAAGGCTAAGATTGGGATCCATTCTGGGGCCACAGGACTAAAGAGGTAAATTTCTTGGACCTAATGAGGATCAAAGCAAGTTAAGTTGGGAAATCAACATATTTAGAAAAAGGCAAAAGTACTTTGTTGGCTACTCTATCACACTAATTCATTTATTCTCTTGCATTCACTCATTTATTTGACAAGTAGTTGAGTTTAAGTGACAGGCACTGTGTTAGGCAAAGGGCAATATATTAGTAAATAACAAATGTAGTCCCTGAACTTACAGAGTTGAGACCAAATGAAGGAGAGACACATAAATAAGTAAACAGATAGTATGAACTATAAATGTGATTGAAGAAACAAACAGTATGCAAAAAAAGGAAACAACAGTGAGAGAGGTTACTAGGAAAAAATAGGCCATTCTGTAGTGACATTTAAGACCAGACAGAAGTTGGGCTTCAGCCTTGTGATGCGTCATAAAGAATAATTCCTGGCAGAGCCCTGGCAGGTGTGGAGCATACACTAAAGGGTTGCAGGTTCAATTCCTGGTCAAGGGCACCTACCTGGGTGGCAGGTTCAATCCCCTTCCCTGGCCAGGGCATGTGTGAGAGGGCAGCTGGTCGATGTTTCTCTCTCACATTGATGTTTCTCTCTTTCTATCTCTCCCTTCTTCCTTCCCTCCCTATAACTCTCTCTAAAAATCAATGAAGAAAATATCCTCAGGTGATGATTAATAACAACAACAAATAATAGTTCCAGGCCAAGATTACAGAATGTCCATGTTTTGCAGAGTTTGATGTGTTCTGAGGAACTGGGAAGCAATAAAAACAGCCACATAGCCCTAATCAGTTTAGCTCAGTTGATGGAGTGCTGGCCTGCATACTGAAGGGTCCCAGGTTTAATTCCAGTCAAGGGCATGTACCTTGGCTGCAGGTACATCCGCAGTGGGGTGTGTGCAGGAGGCAGCTGATTGATGTTTCTCTCTCAACGATGTTTCTAACTCTCTATCCCTCTCCCTCTCTGTAAAAAAAATCAATAAAATATATTTTTAAAAATACCCACATAGTTTCCTCCTAATACTAACATACTGAAGATCTTCCCTTAGTAAAGAAGATAAATTCCTTTCCCATGCCAATTACATAAGTACTGATTCCACTTACAGTTTTCTCCATTCTTAATAATGTAGACTCTGTCACAAAGACAAAGAGCCACATGTCCGTAGATACTTAGATATCTATGATAAAGATTAGATTTTTTATTAATATTAAAATAGGACTGAATTAAATTTCAATACTGCATCTACCTACCTATAGACAGTGTGCTTGGGAGTTCCCACCTCTTGGCCTTAGTTTGCACATTATACTTTTTGCAGTCTTGACCCTCCAATATTGGGAAACTGCCAACTGAATAAGGAATCATGACCTAGCAGGAGCAGGGGAAACAAGCCAGCTATTTCCATGTTTTGAAGACTTCCAGAGTGATCCCACCTTGCTCCATAGTCACAATGCCAGTATCAGAGCACTCTATAGGGTTCTAAATTAGGGCATCACTCAGAGCTTTGGTTGGACCTCACACTTATCTAAGTTCACTTAATATAGGGTAATCGATGTAAAGTGCCTGATATATGACAGGTGCTCAGTACATGGTAGTGTTCTTCCCTGTGGAGGGCTCTATGGAGGGTAGTTTATTGTAGAAACACCCTGGTTATAGATCTACTTTAATCTGTTCTGCAGTTAGCTTTGAAAATCATGACTGTTCTGCAGTTATATAAGCCTATCTCTGTCTTAGGGGGCCACTTAAAATAGTCTTAGACTCAGGCATTCCTTCTTTAGGACCAGCCCTGGGCTCCATTGTCTCTTTGCAAGAAGCAGTAATCAGAGTTGGTAATCTTCCAGGGCAAATGAGTGATACAGCAGTGCCTGGGGTGAGTCAGCAGATTGGCTTTAGAGCTTGAAGCTTTACAAAATTCAGGGACTAGTTCCTGGCACCTGGTGCAGAGAAAGACAATAGTTTGCAGCTCTTCTGGACAGCACCAAGTATATGGAGAGCAGTGTCAGGAGATAAGATGAAAGGGAACACAGAGCCTGATCTTGTAGTTTAAGTCCTGGCTCTGCTTTTTATCAAATATGCAAGTTGGGCACTTTCTTTCACATTTGGGCCTATTTTCTCAATACTAAAATGGGAATTATGATTTCCCAGTCTACTTCACAGCATATTAGGAGATGTTATGAGGTAGTTCCAGGTACTCTCACCCACTGGATTTTTAGCATGATCCCTGCCACAGGCAACTGGAGTGTGGAATTTTCATGTCTCTGAGTGTACCCTGACCAGAGCTGCATTCCTAAGGCTCTCTTGCACGAGGAATACAATCCAGTCTACAGCAGTTTTCAGATTGTTTCCTCCAGCCTCTGTATATTCATTCAACAAATGTTTCTAACCTGCCTATCTGCTAGGCTGAATTAAGTGCTGAATTAATTGCTGGAACTACACTGATAAAGAAAACATGACCTCACCCTAGTGCAAATTATGGTTTCATTTAGCAAGGGGGTGCCGAAAGTCAATTCCAGCATGTCAGCAGGGTTGAATCATCTGGAGATGGCTGAGGGCATTTCCCCAAACCTGAAAAGGATGATTGCTTGCTGCCAGACAACTCAGGGCCTCTTAATCTACATGTTATTGCCTCCTACTGGCCAAACACCTGCACAGCCCAGGTAACTCCACCAATCTGACAATGGATTGTGTATAGGAAACCCTACCCTTTGATGTGAGTATCTCCACCTTGACTTAGGACAAATTGTGTTAATAAATAGCAAGAGCAGCACAAGGGGAGAGACATAAATACATAAGTGCATGAATAAATATATAATTTTAAATTATAAGGGAAATAAAAAGTAGTTTTAGTAGTAGAAAATAATGGAAGAAGTTTTCTTTCTTTAAAAAAGAGATTTTTAGTAATATGGTCAGTAAAGGTTCCTCTGAAGAAGTGGCATTTAAGCTAATACTTGGATGTTGTCCCTCTGTAGTGGAACTGTGCAGTGTAATTCCCTGTGAAGAACCCCTATATTGCCCCGTGCTAATCTCCCTTGTCCCTCATAAAGCAATTCATTTCTCAAAATTGCCTTTGACTTTCTCTGCTCTCAGCCATGGCCAGGACATGTTTTTAAAGGCAGGTCTGTGTCCTTGTTCTTCCCTCTGCCCCTTTCTAGCTTCTACCTCCAATTAGAAATGATTTCCAAAAAACACACATTGATTTATATGTGTGATAGATGCAAACCACTGTATGCTGTATAACTTCAAGTCTTAAAGCACATTTCCTTTCATTGTGAATATGGCTTGATGCCAAGCACAGCTGAAGACCTCTAAGCAAACTGTTTTCAGAGGAATAAAATGTCCAAATGATTCCTGAATTAATTTTATCTTATACAGAAATCTATTTTTTCCTTCTACCTTGCACCAATTTAATTTATATGCCAATAAACTGCGATGTGCAATAACTATAATTGTGAGCCATGTTCATTTGTCACTCATTTCACTATATGTATACCTCTGCAAGATTTAAATGCCTGCATCTGCCTCAGTATAAGCCCAAATGGTTATATGTGTCAGTAAAGGAAACTTCCAGAGAAATGAATCCACCAGCATTAATGATTCCATTCCAAGCAAATAAGTAAAAACAACTCGATCATTTAATTATGCTCAATCATCTCAAATAAATCACCATGTAAAGGTTATATGTGTCACATTGTAGAGTAACTTAATAAGGGTCCTGTCTAACTGTTTTTCAGGATTTAAAAGTGATAGGAATTCAATCTATGCTTTTGTTTCTAACTTTTCTTCCACCAAAAGGCATGGAATGATCCCAGGTGTTTGGGAAAGTCAAAGTGGACCATCAAATTAAAAGCAAATATTATTCAAAAATCTAATGAAGGTCTTACACTTAGTTCCTCCTTCCATATTTATCTTTAGCACATACAGAATGTAATTTTATAAAATACAAGTTTTTTTAAAGAAAATTACAGCTCCTAGCAACCTCAATATGAATAAAGAATAAAGGCATAACTACCACAAACCACAAGCTCAACTGTTACTAGGACAAGAATGTTTCTCTCATGTTTTCCTTTAAGATCATGGTAGTAATTCTCTTGAGGTTAATATAGAGCTGAAAAGAAAATTCACAAATGTCTGATATACATATGCTGTTTATAAAAGATTTCACTTCAGATTGAAAGACACACACAGATTGGACAAAGATGTTTCAAGAAAATGGAAACAAAAAAGCTTGGGTAGCAATGCTTATACCAGAGAAAGTCTTGATTAGGGAGGAAAAAAATGGCAGTGGAATAGACAGATGTATCCTGAGCCTTGTCCCGGGCAGATAGAAAGAACAGCTGAGGGTTGCATGGGGAATGTTTGTTGGTGAATTGAGGGACAGCTATACTCGAGGAGATGGTGGGGGACTGCTGGACAGGGCTCCCCTGACCGGGAAGCCCCCACTGCTGCTGGGTTCCCTCCCAGAGTGACCAGCTCAGATGCAGAGACCGTACAATCTTGAAGGGGAAAGTGGATGTTATTGGAAGCCTGAAAATCTACAACTATGACACCCACCAAACAGCTGCAAAGCCCAGAGCACCAGTCCCCAGTAGGCGCAAACACTTGGATTCAGAGGACCTCTACACTCCACCATGGAAAGGTCAGATTTCACTTGGAATAAGGTGAGGTCTCTGGTCCTGGCAGGAGAGAGAAATGCATGAGCTGGAAGACCAGGGGAAAATCTGCGCCTAGAAAAATCTGTGCTGCTTGGGCTGGCGTGATCCCTGAATGTGGAAGGGGTTTCTCAGGGCTGTTAACAGAAAGGAACTCTTAAAAACAACCTATTTTGATCTGACGCAGAAGGACAGCCTAAAAATTTTAAAAGTGTGCTGGCTGCTTAGACCCAAAAGAGGGTGGGGCGGGGGGAAGACTACACAGACTTGCGCACAGTCCTGGAGTTTGCACACTTACTCTGGCTCTTTTGTTTGTTTGTTTGTTTTTTGTTTTTACTTTTCCTTTAAATCCTTGCTTCTGATTACATAGGATCATCCAATTAGGGACACCCTAAGAGACTGCAGGGAAAGTTGTTTTTCTGGAACCTGGGGATCAGAGTGCTGAATAACCATCAGAGAACCAGCTTTGGGGCAACCCACTCCCACAAACCAGTATTGAATGCCACAGGGAAAGCAAGATTTAAGCACTGGCTAGAGAGGACCTATAGAACCGGAGGTCAATCAGAAACACTGCCACCCAGGGTTGAATCACAAATTGATGCTTGGATAAACACAAATAAACAAATACAAAAAATTAAGATACACTACCTGCTTAAAAATCAGGACTGGCTTACAACACTGAGGAGCAGTGGAACACAGGGAACTGCAATATTTCCCTGACTAGGAAACAGGTGTGCCAAACAGAACAGGAGAGGAAGTAAATGACTTTCACTACTGCTCATTTTTTTAAAATTTTTTTTCATCTTTTACTTAAGAAACTATTTTTTTTCCTCTTTTCCTCACTTGATTTTACCTCTTTAATTGTTACATTTTATTTTCAATAAGTACTATTACTGCTATTATTTTAACTTTTTTTTTTTTTTTTAGAAATTATGACTTTATTTTCTCTTTATTTTACTTTGGGATTATTGTTCTACATTCTATTTTCATCTTCCCTTTAGCATCATTTTACTCTATCTCAAGTTTAAATTTATGCCATCACGCTCTTCCCCTTTTGTTGTCCTGTTTCTCTTACCCTTTTCATGCTTCATATTTTCCCCTATTCTTTCTTTTTACCCCCCGTTAAAATTTCATCCTAATTATATCTAATTTCCAATCCCCTGCTCCAAGTTCATATACACCACTCTCTTCTCTGTCTTCACTATCCAAAAATTCTTTTTTCTTCATCCTTTTATTGTTGTTAGCTTGATTGTTGATTATATTGATTTTTTCTGATGTTTGTGAGATTGTTTTGCTTATTATTTTTTGTTTGTTTTGTTTTTGTTCTTTTTTTGCTTCTGTCTTCCTTTGCCTTGTTTGATATTAGTTGTTGTTTATAGATTGTATTCTTCTCCAGGTACTTGTTGCTAGGATTTATTGGGATTAGTGCCTGTTATTTTGGAGTTTTCTCCACATATACATAGTTTGTTCCCCTCTTCTTTCATATTCTCTTTCTGTTCTCTCTTACTTTCTTTTTCCTTTCCCAATTTCATTTTTGCACTCCTTTATTTCTTTATTTTTCTTCTTCTTTCTTTCTTATCCTCTAATTTGTCTTTCACTGGTGGTCATTTTTATTTGGGGTTATTAATATCATGAATATATTTCTGATCAGTGCCTTGTGTGTTGTACCTGGTTGTGTTGTATTTTGTGTCTTTAAATCAACACAAAAGAGAGAGAGAACTACATAACCAGACATCCAAAGAAGAGAGACCATGGGGAGAGAAAGAAACAGCCTGCATATGAAAGAAAAGTAGGCATCATCAGAAAAGGAAGTACACAAAATGAAGGGAAGCAACCTTCCAGAGAAAGAATTCAGAGAAATGGTCATATGGCTGAAAAGAATGGCAGACAAATTTGACAATATGTGTAAGAACCAAGAGTAAATGAAGAAGAACCAAGAAGAAATGAAAAAAGACATCACTGCTGTAAGAACTCAATAGAAAGAATCAAGACTAGATTAGAATAAGCAGAGGACTGCAACAGAGCTAAAAGACAAGGTAGGAAAAAATACCCAAATAGAGCAGCTTCTAAGAAAAAAAATTAAAAAGAAGGAGAAGAGCCTAAGGGAACTTTGGGACAACATGAAACAAAACAACATCCACATAGTAGGAGAACCAGGAGAGGAAACCAGTTTGAAGAAATAATGACAGAAGACCTTCTCTAGTGCACATGGGTCTGTTTAAAGATATGTTGGGTCAAAGGCAAAATCTCTTCAAATTCAAGAATATAGAAGTCCTATCAAGCATGTTTTCAGATCACAGTGGCATAAAACTGGAAATCAACTACAATAAAAACAATTCAAAAAAATCAGACACATGGAGACTAAACAGCATGCTATTAAACAATGACTAGGTTACCAGATAGATCAAAGAAGAAATAAAAAACATCAGGGCAACAAATGACAATGAAAACACAAAAAATCAAAATATATGCCACACAGTCTTGAAATTTCATAGCTTTACAAGCCTAATGCAAACAAAACAAAACAAAACAAACTAACTAACAAAAAAAACAACAAGAAAAGCTCAGGGGAAGCAGAAGGAAGGAAATAATAAAGATCAGAGGGGAGATAAATGACATTGAGACGCCCCCAAAAAATAATACAAAAGATCAACAAAACCAAGAGCTGGTTCTTTGAAAGGATAAACAACATTGATGAACCTCTAGCCACACTCATCACGAAGCAAAGAGAGAGGACCCAAATAAACAAAATCAGAAATGAAAATTAGAAATAACAAGAGACCCAAACAAAATACAAAGGATTGTTAAAAAACAAAATACTATGAACAACTCTAATCCAGCAAACTAGACAATCTGGAGGAAATGGACATATTTCTAGAAAAATACAATTTTCCAAAACTCAATCAAGAAGAATCTAAACATCTCAATAGGTCAATACTATGGAAGAAATTGAAGCAGTCATTAAAAAACTTCCAGCAAACAAAAGCCCAGGCCAGAAGGCTTCACAGTGGGGGGTGGGGGGGTTACCAAACATTCAAGGAATAATTAAAAGCTATCCTCCTCTGATTATTCCAAAAAATTTAAGAGGAAAGAACACTTTCAAGTGCATTCTATGAAGCCAGCGTCACCCTAATACTAAAACCAGATAAAGACAATACAATGAAAGAGAATTATAGGCCAATATCCCTCATGAACATAGATACCAAAATCCTCAACAAAATTCTAGCAAATTGGATCCAGCGATGTATCAGAAAGGATTTACACCAGGGATGCAAGGATGGTACAATATTCGCAAATCAATAAACTTGATGCATCACATAAATAAATTGGGAAATGAAAACAACATAGTCATATCAACTGACAAAGAAAAAGCATTTGACAAAATCCAGCACCCATTTTTGATAAAAACTCTCAACAAGGTGGAGATAGAAGGACCATACCTCAACATAATAAAGGCCATATATGATAAACCCACAGCTAACATCGTACTCCATGGGCAAAAAGTAAAACCATTTCTCTTAAGAACAGGAACAAGACAAGGATACCCACTATCACCACTCCTGTTTGACATAGTATTGGCAGTATTAGCCATTAGCCATTGCAATTAGACAAGAAAAAGAAAAAAAGGCATCCAAATTGAAAAAGAAGTAAAGTTGTTCTTATTTGCACATGACATGATATTGTACATAAAATACTCTAAAGACTCCATAAAAAATTATTAGACTTAATAAATGAATTCCAGATTGTAGCAGGATACAAAATTAATGCCAAGAAATCTATGGCACTTCTATACACCAATAGTGAATTTATAGAAAGAGAGACTAAAAGAGCAATCCCATTTACCATTGCACCAAAAAAATTTAAGACATCTAGGAATAAACTTAACTAAGGAGGTGAAAGATGTATATGCAGAAAACTACAGGACACTCAAAAAAGAGATAGAGGAAGACATAAATAGATGGAAGAACATACCATGTTCATGGATTGGTAGAATCAACATCATTAAAAGGTCTATACTATCCAAAGCAATATACAGATTCAATGCACTCCCCATTAAAATAACAATGCCATATTTCACAGACCTAGAAAGAACTCTCCAAAAATTCATCTGGAATACAAAAAGGATGCCATATAGCCACAGCAATCCTGAGAAAGAAGAATAAAGTAGGTGGGATCTCAATACTAGATTTCAAGTTGTATTACAAAGCCACTGTTCTCAAAACAACCTGGTACTGGCACCAGAGCAGACATATAGACCAATGTAATAGAATAGAGAGTCTAGATTTCAACCCAAACCGTTATGCTCAATTAATATTTGACAAAGGAGGCAAGAACATATGATGGAGTGAAGACAGTTTCTTCAATAAATGGTGTTGAGAAAATTGGACAGATACATACAAAAAAAAAAAATGAAAATAGACCCCCAACTTACACCATACACAAAAGTAAACTCAGAATAGACATAGGACTTAAACAGAAGATGGAAAACCATAAAAATACAACAGGCAGAGAAATCTCAGACATATTTCAAAGGAACATCTTCACCGATACCTCTCCTAGGGCAATGGAAGCTAAAGAGAAAATAAACAAATGAGATGACATCAAAATAAAATTTTTTGCACAGCAAAAGAAACCATCAACAAAACAACAAGAAATCCCACTGTATGGGATATCATATATGCAAATGTTATTACAGATAAAGATTTAATCTCCAACATCTATAGGGAACTTATACAACTTAATAAAAAGAAGATAAATGATCCAATATAAAATGGACCTGAATAGAATATTTTCGAAAGAAGACAGAAGGAAGGCCAAGAGACATATGAAAACATGCTCAAAGTCACTAATTATCTGAGAGATGCAAATCAAAATGACAATGCGGTATCATCTCACACCTGTCAGAATGGTAACCATCAACAACAACTCACCAAACGACAAATGCTGGCGAGGATGCAGAGAAAAATAAACCCTCCTGCACTGCTGATGGGAATGCAGACTGGTGCGGCCACTATGGAGAACAGTATGGAGTTTCCTCAAAAAACTGAAAATGGAACTTCCCTTTGACTCAGTAATCCCACTTTTAAGATTTTATCCCAATAAACCAGAAACACCAATCAGAAAGGATATATGCACCCCTATGTTCATAGCAGCACAATTCACCATGGCTAAGATTTGGAAACTGCCTAAATGCCCATGAGCAGATGAGCGGATTAGAAAACTATGGTACATCTACACAATGGAATACTATGCTGCTATAAAAAAAGAAGGAATTCTTACCATTTGCAGCAGCATAGATGGACCTGGAGAGCATTATATTAAGTGAAATAAGCCAGGCAATGAAAGAAAAATACCACATGATCTCACTCATTTATGGAAAATAAAGAACATTATAACCTGATGAATAAAAAGAAAGATATAGAGGCAGTAAAGCACCAAACAGACTGTCAATTTACAGAAGGAAGGCTGGGGAGTATTGGGGAGGGAGGGAAATAGATCAACCAAAGGACTTGTATGCATGCATATAAGCACACTAATGGACACAAGACACGGGGTGGGGGGCGGATGAGGGCATGCAACAGCTGGAGGAAGGTCAATGGGGAAAATAAAAGCAGACATATGTACTAATATATGTAGTATTTTAAACAATAAAAAAGAAAAAATTACTTATATCAGAAAAAAAGTAGACTTTAAAACAAAAGCCATAACAAGAGATTAAGAAAAAAACAGCAATTCCATCTCTGGGTATTTATCTGAAGAATACCAAACCATTAAATCAAAAAGGCATATGCATCCATATGTTATTATAGCATTATTTACAATCACCATCATCTAAGTGTCCATCATAGATGAATGGATAAAGAAGTGGCACACATGTACAATGAAATATGACCCAGTAACAAACAAGAATGAAATCCTGCCATCTTTAAAGCATGGATGGATCTAGAGAGTATTGTGCCGAGTGAAATAAGTTACAAAGAGGAATGCCAGATGATTTCACTTATATGTGGAATCTAAAAAAACAAACTAAATGAACAAGCATAACAGAAGCAGACTCATAGATACAGAGGACATTTTGATGCTTACCAAATGGGAGAGGGGTTGGGAGAAAGGTAAAAATGGTGAAAGGATTAAGAAATATAAATTGTTGTTAGAGGATAGTCACTGGAATGTAAAGTACAACAGGGAATATAGTCAACAATCCTATATAATAAAAGCCTAATATGCACATTGTCCCCTAGATCTGGGAGTTCGACCACTCACTATAATGTACACTGACCACCAGGGGGTGGCACTGAACATGGCAGGTGTTGGCAGAAGATGCTGCCAGTAGGCTGCAGTCGATGTGCTGCTGGCCACAGTGGGATCCTGGGTGAGCTGGGCTGCAGCCGCAAAGACTACAAGGGCCAGTCGGGTTCCCCATGAGTTTGTGCAGGAGCCAGTCTGTAAAGCTGTCCAGAAGAGAGCTGCCTGCCCAGATTCTGTGCAGTGTTGCTGAGTGGCCCAGAGGCCCATATTGCACCCCAGCTTATGTCTGGCCACACTCACCACATTTCTGCAAGGGGGACTTGGGCACCATGACTCAGAAGGAGGTGTCGGGGCATGGAGCCAGTGGTCCAGGTGCTGCCCAAGGCCCAGGGGGTGCATGGGGCCAGTGTCTCAGGTGGTGCCTGGGACTTGTCCTTCTCCACCACACTCTCATGCTTCTATTGCTGGAAAGACCTAGGTACTACATCTGTGCATGAATTTCATATGTACAGTGTAATAACTATTATGGTATCAGATGGGTACTAGATTCATCAGGGTGATAACTTAGTAAGACATAATATTTAATTACTGGATTATGAATCTGAGACTAATATAGTATATATGACAACTATAATCCTATCTATAAAAGAATAATATGCAAATTAACCATCACTCTGCTACACCACAAGCCAGGCCAACATGCCATGCTCACAAGCCAATCAGGAGCTAGTAGGGAAATTAACACCAACCAAGATGGCTGTGGCCACAGGATTGAGCAGGAGGGAGGCTAGGCTTTCCCCGGCAATGGAAAAAGCCAAGTTTTCCACACATCCTGGCAGACCCAGGCCTCCACTTAAGGCTACAAAGTTTCAATTATAGAAGATATATAAATCCCAACAAAAATGGTGGCAGCCATGGAGCTGGAGAAAGCAGGAGGCTAGAATTGCCCCAAACGATGGAGGAAGCCAAGCTTCTACAGCCTTTGCCTTTCTTGACCTCTGCTTAAGGCTACAAAGTTTCAATTATAGAAGATAAATAAATCCCAACAGAAATTGCTGCTGCCACAGAGTGAGCAGGAGGGTTGGCTCCAATCTAGGATACAAAGTTTCAATTGTAGAAGATAAATAAGGAAGAAAAGCCAAGATGGCAGCATAGGTGAACACCTAAACTGCTGCCTCGCACAACAATTTCAAAACTACAGCTAAAAGACAGAACAGACATCATCCAGAACCACAGGAAAACTGGCTGAGTGGAAATTCTACAACTAAAGGGAAAGAGAGAGGCTAACGGAGAATCAGAGAAGCTGTAAGAAGCTGAGGTACTGAGACACGTGAGTGGAGAAGACAGGCGGCAGAGTGCCTGGCTGGATTTCTCTTGTGCGAGGGAGACAGAAACTCCTGACTGCACTGAACCCCAGTTCTGACTTCACTGAACCCCAGTTCTGGGTGTGACTCATACGGCGGTAGTCTGGGCTGTTGGAAAAAGTGAAGAGTGCACAGAAACTCAGGAGAGCCATGGAAGGCAGAGGTTTGGAGGAGCACGAGTGTGAGTGCACTCAGAAAGGGCTGCAGCAATAACCAAGGGACACTGAGACCAAGGGGCTGCATAGGGCTGGGCTGATGGGAAGCCAAGGCTGTCTGCTCAGCCCTGAGAGACTCTTCCCCCACCCTGCCCCCCGCATCCAAGCTGAGCATGAAGGCTTTTGCAATTTTCAAGTCTTGTATCATAAGTCTGACTCCAACACAGAAGTTCTCCCAGTGTAGACACAGCTGATCCTCAGAACCAATTGCCATGAAGATCAATTCCCCCCAGTGATACCAACAACATCAAGACTTAACTACAAGAGTATACACACAATCCACAAAGTGGTGCACCAGGAGAGTCCACCTCAGGTAACTGGGGAGGTGGAGCTACTGGGCCATCTAGGACACCTAGCCCACAAAGCTACTCTACCAACTCAGGGAAACAGCAGAAATGTGGAGACAAAGGAACAGATCACAAATGGAAGAAATGGAGGAAAACAAAAGACTGGATATGAAGTTCAAAACCATGGTTATAAGGTTTTTCAAGAAGATCCTAGAAATGATAGATAAATTTAGCGAGATCCAAGAGGAGATGAAAAAGGACCAACTAGAAATTAAACATACACTGACTGAAATAAAAAATATTATACAGAGACCTAACAGCAGACTAGAGGAATGCAAGAATCAAGTCCAAAGAAGCAGAAAACACTCCACTGGAAAAACAAAAAGAAAAAGAATCTGAAAATATGAAGATAATGTAAGGAGCCTCTGGGACAACTTCAAGCATACCAACATCAGAATTATGGGGGAAGAAGAGAGAGAGCAAGATACTGAAAACCTATTTGAAAAAAATAATGACTGAAAACTTCCCCCACCTGGTGAAAGAAATAGACTTACAAGTCCAGGAAGTACACAGAACACCAAACAAAAAGAATCAAAAGAGGACCACACCAAAACACATCATAATTAAAATACCAAGAGCAAAAGACAAAGAAAAAATATTAAAAGCAGCAAAAGAAAAACCTACAAGGGAGCACCCACACAATTGTCAGCTGATTTCTCAACAGAAACTATGCAAGCCAGACAGGAGTGGGTGGCAAGAAATATTCAACATGATGAATAGCAAGAACCTACAACCAAGATTACACTATTCAGCAAAGCAATCATTCAGAATTAAAGGGCAGATAAAGAGCTTCACAGATAAAAAAAAAAAAAACTAAAGGAGTTCATCAATACCAAACCAGTATTATATGAAATGCTGAAAGGTAATTTTTAAGAAGAGGAAGAAGAAAAAGGTAAAGATAAAAATTATGAACAACAAATATATATCTACCAACAAGTGAATAAAAAATCTAATGAACAGAATAACCTGGTGAATATAATAGAATCAGAGGCATAGAAAGGAAGTAGACCGACAATTCTCAGGGGAAAAGGGGTGAGGGGGTTGAAGGGTGAGGCTTGAGAAAAATTGTACATTTATGGATGAGGACAATGGGGGAGGGGAAGTAGGGCAGAGGGTAAGGTGGGAGCCCAGTGGAGGGGATATATAGGGGCAAAAGAGGAAGAATTATAATAATCTGAATAATAAAATTTTATTAAATAAAAAAAAAGTTTCATAAGTGCTCATACACTTACTACAGCCAGCTTTCTTTCTACTTTTATATGCACAGTTAGGAGAATCTCTCTTTGGCTATCCTGAGCATATTGTTTTCTGGAGATTTAGAGCTGAGTGGGCACTGATGGAAGCACGGTAATTTACAGTTTTCCTCCCCCTCCCTGTTCACCATTTGACAAAGACATGAATAACTCTTTTGCCTTACATGGCTTAGCCTGATTGCCAAGTAATTACCCTGATTTATGAAGGTGGGAGTAGAAAGTAACACAAAACATAATTGTTAACTGAGTATGGCTGGATTATCACTACTGTAATTTATAAATTATTTCATGTTGTGTAAATTATTTCAAACATATTGAAAAAGCAACTGTATCTTAATATCTTTGTTGCCTCAGTGCCTAGAACAATGTATGACTTTCAATAGTTGTGGAATAAAAAAATTAATGAATAAAAAAATTAGAAAAAGATAAATAAATCCCAGGTACCAAGGCCTCTGCTTGGGTCGCTGGGGGGCATGGCCAGCCTGCAAACAACCACAGGCCCCTCACCCAGGCCATCCCATGCCCCAAGGGAACCTCCACCCTGATTCAGTACACTGTTCAGGGCAAACCAACTGGCCTCCATCCATGCACCAGGCCTCTATCCTATCTAATAAAAGAATAATATGCAGATTGACCATCACTCCAAACCACAAGATGGGCACAAGATGGCCACCACAAGATGGCCAATAGAGGAGGATAGTTGGCAGGGACCAGGCCAGCAGGGGAGGGCAGTTGGGAGGAACCAGGTCTGCAAGAGAGGGCAGTTGTGGGCAATAAGGCCAGGAGGGGAGGGCAGTTGAGGGAAATCAAGCCTTCAGGGAGGGTAGTTAGGGATGACCAGGCCTGCAGGAGAGGGCAGTTAGGGGCAAACAGGCTGGCAGGGGAGCAGTTAGGCATCAATCAGGCTGGCAGGGGAGTGGTTAGGGGGTGATCAGGCTGACAG
Organism: Lasiurus cinereus; assembly: GCA_011751065.1. Taxonomy (NCBI): domain Eukaryota; kingdom Metazoa; phylum Chordata; class Mammalia; order Chiroptera; family Vespertilionidae; genus Lasiurus; species Lasiurus cinereus. The sequence goes on along the minus strand of JAAGEH010002534.1, from coordinate 40,195,761 downwards.
GCAGAAGTAGGGAAAATCAGGAAGGCAGGCAGGCGAGCAGTTGGGAGCTAGCAGTCCTGGATTGGAGAGGGTGCAGGCTGTGCTAAAGGATACCCCCTATGCATGAATTTTGTGCATGAGGCCTGTAGTACTATATAATAAAGAGGTAATATGTTAATTGACCCTCTCTGGCATAAGATGACCGTTCCCATGTGCTCAAAGATAGCCACCACAAGATGGCCTGCAAGGGAGAGTAGTTGTAAGCAATCAAGTCAGTAGGGGAGGACAGTTAGGGGTGACCATGATAGCAGGGGAGCACAATTGGGGTCAACCAGGCCGGCAGGGGAGGTTAGTTGGGAAGGAACCAGGCCTGCTGGGGAGGGCAATTGGGGGCAACTGGGACAGCAGAAGTGCAGTTGGGGGCAACCACGCCAACAGGAGAAGGCAATTGAGGGTTACCAGGTCAGCAGGGCAGGGCAGTTGGGGGCAATCGGGCTGCTAGGGAGCAGTTAGGCATTGATCAGGCTAGCAGGGGAGTGGTTAGGGGGTGATCAGGCTGGCAGGCAGAAGCAGTTAGGGACAATCAGACAGGCAGGCAGGTGAATGGTTGGGATCCAGCAGTCCTGGATTTTGAGAGGGATATCTCCTGAGGGATCCCAGATTGGAGAGGGTACAGGCTGGGCTGAGGGATCTCACTCTCCTCCCAGCACATGAATTTCATGCACCGGGCCTCTAGTTAAAAATAATGAAAACATTTTTGAAAATGAAGTGGAAAAGAAAAACAATAAAGTTCAAACTCCTTTGACTACCAAAACCCTCCATTATTCAGGCAATCTACCTCTGAGACCATCTTATGAGCTCTTCTCCTTGCTCATTATTTCTCAGGTCCCTGGTGTCTTCCCTTTCTCTTATAGACAATCAGTAGTTAGACCAAATGATGCTGCAGTCATAAGATTTACTATATGGTGGGGGAGAGGGGAATTTACAATTTTTCCCTTCACCAATGAGTGCATGCTAACAAGAAGGACTGTCCTTTCAGTGACCCTCCTTTAGTTAAATGCTAAAAAAACCCTGAGAGAGATTTAACATGCTAATGAGACATGGAACACAAGAAAAAGAATGTAATTATATCACACAAGCATCAGAATTCCCACCTTACTTAGATGTCATCTTTCCCACCTCAACTTCTGTTAAACTGTTCCCAGACTTTTGTGTAGAGAGCAACATTTCTTTCTCCCTTTTAATTCTGTCTCCTTCAGGGCATGAGCTGTCTCTTGATTTCTATCTTAGAAGTTTCCAAGAGCCTAGGATGATTCAATATTAAATTTGTACCTGTCATGCAAGAGATCTGGGTTCTTTCCTGGCCAACGCACCAGGCCTTCTCTTGGTCTCTGGTGGTCTCTTTTGATCTCTATCCTGGGAGATGGCAAGAACTGAAAATGCCCATTAAGACTACCTCCACAAAATATTCTTCTAGTGCTGCTTCTCTCGTTTTTTTTATTACTATTATAAAAAACATCCATCAATATCTGAAATCCTGATGGGTTACTAGCTAACTTTATTTTCTGTTTTCTAGGCTAGATTATAAGATCCTTGAGCACAGGGATTTTAGCTCTCATTAACTACTATATCCTCAAAGAGAAAATAGATAACCAGCTCAGATCATAGGAAATAGACAGAAGCAAGGAACAAACAACACATGAGGATAGGAAGGAACATCTTAGGCTCCACGTATCACTGTGGTACAAAGACATCCCAGGATGGCACAGCACCAGCTCTTCAGAATGGAGGGGGAAGCATTTATTAGGAGACAGTAAAAAATAAATTGAAGCTTCTGACTATGGAATTGCACATCCCAATGTAGTTCAGAGAAGGCAAATAGTCCTTTCATTGAATCTTAATGAACCTCTTCCAGACTCTTAAAATTTCAACTTATCATTTGTAAAATAAAAAATTTTTCAAAGTTTTACTAACATCAGAAAATATTTAGGAAAACATGAAGAAAAATAAATTAAATATATCCAGTTTTATCAGTTTGCTGCTGATTCAGTCTTCAAACTAAAATAAAAATATAATAAAATTCAGATGTTTCTGCAATTCTGATTTATGCCAATTCCTGAGAATCCAACGATATTATTCTAAGTTTGAAATATCTTAGCCCCTAGAGGCTTCCTTAAGGCCCCCAAAAGAAAATCATCTTCAGTGCCCAGGGCCATCCCCAGGTACTGCAAGCTTCCAGGGGGTCCCTAAAGCTCCCAAGCAAAAGAGTTGCTGCTCTCCAGGCTCAATGTCTTCGATGTAATGCCTTTTGACACAAATCCGACAGCTCTGCAATCCACTTCCTGATGACATTCCAACATCTTAAAAAAAGCAAAGGCTGTTTAAAGCAAGGCAACCCTATCTACCTCCCACACAGTCCCGAATTAAAAAAATGGTTTGCTGCCCAGGTGACAGATCGTGGGAGGGTTATTAGTCACTTATAATATCTGCTTCTGCCAAAATGCATCCTAAAATCTAGACACAGGAAGCCCAGATTTACAAACATTAGTCAGACAGTTGGGTACAAAGCTGACTGCAATGTTATGGAAACATCTATGGCTTTACTTTCAACACATCACAGTAGTTATTCTCAACCTTGGGTGCCCATGAGAATTATCAGAGAGCTTCTAAAATGCTATTTCCCAGGATCCACATCATACCAATTACATTAAGTATCTCTGTATGCGACTTAGATATGAGTCATTATTATTATTATTATTATTATTGAGATGTGAGTCATTTTTAAAGCTCCTAGGTACTTCCAGTGTATCACCAAGGTTGAGGACCAATGAATTACAGAAAGATCTGTATTTAGAATCAAATGTGTCTTCTTGGCTTTCTTTAAAACTCTCTATATAATGAAAGATTGCATTTATACAAACACACACACACACACACACACACACACACACACACATGCAAATTGAATCTCTGCTAAAAGAAATTGGAATAGTGGTTACTTTGGTGGTCGGGGAAGGTCATAACTGAAAGGGAAGCAAGGGGAGTTTGGAGGTGCTATTAACATTGTTTTTGTTTTATAGGTGTGTTCAGTTTGTAAAATTAATCAAGCTGGATATATAACACATTAACAAAAGTAAAAAGAAAATGAATAAAAATCCCTTCTATTTCTTTCCACCTTATACATCATCTTTCCTCCTAATTAACATTTTAATGTTATTTTTAAAATGTTAAACTCATCAAATATTAAATAAAGCTGACTTAAACAATGAATCCAGCAATGTTAAAAATATTTCAACAAGATTTAGGGATATTACTAGTAATAAAATAGATATTTCTTAATGACATATTTAAGAGGAAATGAGAAGGTCTCTTTCAGCATAATTGCACAACAAAAAGTAGGGCACTTTTTCTTCTTTCCTCCTTTTTCTTAAAAGAATACTTTAGCCCTAACCGGTTTGGCTCAGTGGATAGAGCATAGGACTACAGACTCAAGGGTCCCAGGTTTGATTCCAGTCTAGGGCATGTACCTTGGTTGCAGGCACATCCCCAATAGAGGGCATGCAAGAGGCAGCTGATGGATGTCTCTCTCTCATCGATGTTTCTGACTTTCTATCCCTCTCACTTCCTCTCTATAAAAAAATCAATAAAATATATTTTAAAAAATAATACTTTACTCACAAAGAAATTAAATCTACATTTTTATTCTTCCTTTATTCTAAACTCCATGATGGTAGAAACCACCTTCTTCACTATTTTCTTCACTTTGCTTAGTACAAAGCATGTAGTATTTGCTTAAGAAGTGTTTGTAGAGGGATGAAAGAATGAAAGGACAAATTAATGAATACCTGGAACAGAGTTCTCTCACCTCCTGTTTAGAAAACATGGTTGAATCTTTCCTATTATCAAATTACAATTCTCTTTAAGTTGTTCTACTGACTGTTAGTACGTTATGTTCTTTTTTTTCCTCAGAATTCTCCCCATATTTTGCTATCAAATGCATTTATAAATGCTAGTTTACACAAAGTTAAGCATGGCCTTTAAATACCAATATGCATTTTAAGTCACCAGTAGGCATATACACTTAGCATGCAACACTTACCATTTACTTAACCACAGAACACTTTATTTAAAGGCCCTTTCCTGGGATTGTTATTCACAAACCTAGTTTGGGAAACATTAGTTTCCATCTTCTAATTAAAGTTCCTGAACCTGATATTCAAGGACTCCAAGCGTCTGGCTGAATTCACCCTGTCCTGGCTTTCTCAGTTCTACATACCAAATAAGCTTTGAATTCTCTTATCTCAGCCTTTTAACACAGGCCATTTTCCTTAACTGGGATTATTTTCTTTACCTCTTTGCCTATCTGCACTCCAAGCTCAGACTACCCTCTCTTTACCAACCCCACATTTCTGACCTTCCCAGTCTTCCAAATTTCCTCTCCTAAACCCCTGCTGTTACTGTCTGTACCATTCATTTGGCAACTGATGAAATACTGTGTTTGTGTGCAATTTCTCAAAAGCTCCACTAGCAGCACTCTGCTCTCTCATTATTTGTCCCCCAAATGATCTGGCACAGAGTCTTTTGCACAGTGACTGTTGAACATGAGTTAATAAATGTTTCTTCCCTTAGCTTCCCCAGAAGATAATCCTTATCTAACTAAAAGGATAAGCTCTTCCTCTGAAATGCCTCCAAATTCTTTCAAGTATTCTTTCCTAAGTAGTTGGAAAAGCACCAATGATTTCCACTAACTTGAAAAGTCCTCAGAGTCCTTTACTTTAACCTTGTTAAACAGCTATATCTGTGGAAGTAAAATTAAGTCTGCTTCATTTGTTTGAATAAGATCTATCAGAGCCAATGTGTAGTTAAATGCCTGCTGTGCAGTTGTAAGAAGAACAATGGTTATATCTGAAAAACATCTGTTTCTCATGGGTCCAAGACAGTGGTATTTCTAAAGGATGCTTTAGTGCAGTAGACATTCAGAAGTGATTTAGGCACATATAGCCAAGGCCTCTCAGAATCTATCTCACTAGGACAAAAAGGCCAGAACCAATCGTTAAAAGAATACTTAAGTAATTGAGGGGGAGAAATGAGGAAATACAGATAATACTAAGCTCCTGGATAATCTTTAAGTCAGTGGTCTTCCACTAGAAGTGGTTTTATTGCCCAAAGGACATTTGGAGACATTTTTGGTTGACAGAACTAGAGATAAGATATTATTGAGGCCAGGGGTGCTGATAAATATCCCACAATCCACAGGACAGCCCCACCACAACATGTCAACAGTGTGGAGGTTGAGAAACTCTTCTCCCAGACAAACAATGGAAGCCAATGAAGCATGGACATTCCTCAGAAGAGGAGAGAAAAAGTTATTATTTAGTTTAAAACCATATTAGTAATTTTATAATGCAGGTTACTAATAATTTTAAGGAATCTCCACTGTTTTCTGTTTTAATAGAGATAAAAGCTACAGAAACACTAAGAATTAGACTTTGGTTCTGGATAGAGCATCAGCCTGCAGACAAAAGAGCCCCAGCTTTAATTCAGTCAAGGGTATGTACCTTGGTTGCAGGCTCCTCCTGACCCAGGCCCTGGTAAGTGTGTGTGCAGAAGACAACCAATCCATGTGTTTCTCTTACATTGATATTTTCCTCTGTCTTTCCCTCTCTCTTCCACTCTCCCTAAAAATCAATGGAAAATTATCCTCAGGTGAGGATTAAAAAAAAAAAATGAATCAGACTTAGCATACAACTCACCATCATTTGGTAATTTATTCTTATTGTTGAATGATATAATAGCATACAATATGTAAAATAAATATATTAAACATCAGAAAAAAATAGCTTAAAATGATCTAAAAAAATAGCAAAAGTGGTCGAGTTACTCATGAAATCTTGTTGGCTAAGTCAATAAATAAACCTGAATAAGCTGAATTTCTTTCTCATATGCCTATGCATCTAAAAGAAATGCAGGAATACAAATACCTAAATGGTAAGATAATTTCTTTTTTTTTTTCCTTATTGATTTTTTCTAAATTTTCTACAGTGAATCAATTCCCACCATTCACCTCTGGCTCCAGGCAACCACTACTTTCCATTACTGTATATTAGATTTGTCTTACCTAAGACAAATAAATGAAATTATAGGGTGTATACACTTTTGAGTGCCATTATGCTCAGGTTGGTGAACATATATAGGTTGTTTCGGCTTTAGGCTCCTATAAATGAAAATAAATTATTCTAAAATAAATATAACTTATTTTGTAATAGTAAATTAGTCTTAAAGTATATTTTTAAACATAAAAGAGTACATATTCTTTAACCCACTCATAGGAAAACCATTTTGCCTAAGAAAAGAAACAAGATAGGGATGTCCACTTTCACCACTCTTATTCAACATAGTACTGAGAGTCTTAGCCACACTGATCAGACAAGAAGAAAATATAAAAGGCATCCAAATGGGAAAGGAGGATATAAAACTCTCATTATTTGCAGATTACATGATATTGTACATATAACACTCTAAATATAAAACTATTAGATATAAAAAATGAATTAGACAATGAAGCAGGACACAAAATTAACACCCAGAAATGGATGGCATTTGCTAGTATATACACCAAAAATGAATTCTTAGAAAGAAAAACTAAAAAAAAAAAAAAATCCCATTTACCACTGCAACAAAAAAATTAAGGTACTTAGGAATAAACTTATCCTAAGTAAAAGACTTGTATTCAGAATACTACAGGACATTGGAAAAAGAAGATAGAAGAAGATATAAACAAGTAAAAGAATATACCATGTTTATGGTTTGGTAGAATTAACATCATTAAAATGCCCATACTACCCAAAGCAATCTGTAGATGCAATGCAATCCCTATTAAAATACCAGTGGCATATTTCACAGATCTAGAACAAATATCCAAAAAATTATATGGAACCAAAAAAGACGATGACTAGCCACAGAAATCTTGAGAAAAAAGAACAAAGTAGAAGAGATCACATTACCAGATATCAAGTTATACTACAAAGCCATTGTAATTAAAATAGCATGTTATTGGTGCAAGAACAGACATACAGATCTGAGTAACAGAACAGGTACCCCAGAAATTGACCCAAGTCATTATGCTTAATTAATATTTGACAAAGGAGATAAGAACATACAATGGAATTAAGACAGCCTCTTCAATAAATGTTGCTGAAAAAATAGGACAGGTGCATGAAAAAAGAAAGAAGAAGAAAGGAAAGAAAGAAAGAAAGAAAGAAAGAAAGAAAGAAAGAAAGAAAGAAAGAAAGAAAGGAAGGAAGAAAGAAAGGAGGGAGGGAAGGAGGGAGGGATGGAGGGAGGGAGGGAGGAAGGAAGGGAGGGAGGGAGGGAGGGAGGGAGGGAGGGAGGGAGAGAGGAAGAAAGAAGGGAGGGAGAGAAGGAGGGAAGAAAGGAAGGAAGGGAGAAAGAAACTAGACCACCACCTTACACCATACACAAGAATAAACTCAAAATGAATAAAAGACTTAAATGTAAGATGTGAAATTACAAAATCCCAGAAGAAACCATAAGCAGTGAAATCTCAGACATATCTCATAGCAATATGTTTGTGGATACATCTTCTAGGGTAAGAGAAACAAAAGAAAAAATAAACAAATGGGACTACATCAAAATAAAAGCTTCTGAGCTTCTGCATAGCAAAAGAAACCATCAACAAAATAAAAAGGGGGCCCAAAATAAAAGGGAGAACATATTTAGTGATGATACATCTAATAAAATATTAATATAGAAAATTATGTATAAAGAACTCATACAACTTAACAAAAGGAAGACCAACTATCAAATTAAAAAATGGGCAAAGAACATAAATAGACACTTCTCCAAAGTGGACATACAGATGATCAAGAGACATATGAAAAAGTGCTCAAAGTCACTAATCATCCAAGAGATGCAAATGAAAACAACAATGAGGTATCACCTTACACCTGTCAGAATGGTTACCATCAACAAATCAACAAATCAACAAATCAACAAATCACAAGTGTTGGCAAAAATATGGAGAAAAGGGAAACCATTAAAAAGTGAATTAGGAGAGAATCCAAGATGGCGGCATAGGTAAACACCTACACTGCTGCCTCGCACAACAATTTCAAAACTACAACTAAAAGACAGAACGGACATCATCCAGGACCACAGGAAAGCTGGCCGAGTGTAAGTTCTACAGCTAGAAGGAAAGAGAGGGGCTCACAGAAACCCAGAGGAGCTGCAAAAAGCCGAGGTACGGAGACGCACACGTGGGAGAGCGGGTGCCAGAGAACCTGGCTGGCTTTATCTGGCTGGAGGGAAACAGAGACTCCCAATGGCATTGAACCCCTTATCTTAGGACACTAAACCCCAGATACAGCCAAAACTCATACGGGGGAGTTTGGACTGTGAAAAGGGAGAGATGCACAGAAATTTAGGGGCGTCGCAAAAGATCAAGTCTGGTCACGCACGCGCACTGTGCTGCGCGGAGGACAGATTGCTGATTGTGCCACTGGCTTTCGCGAGTGGGCTAGAGACAGACCCTCCCAACTGTGCCACTTCTGAGTCCACTGGGTCCCTGTTTCGGGCGAAACCCTGGGGACCTAGACTCGTGTGGTCCTGGTGCGCAGGGGAGCTGGAAAGGCAGTGTTAGAGGCACTGCGGGTGTGCGCACAAGGACCGCTTCAGCCATTACCCAGTCACGTGAGACTCAGGGGCCGTGGAGAGCAGGGCCGACTGGAAGACAAGGCGGTCCCTTAAGCCCTGAGACTCCATCCCAAGCTCAACAGAGGCTTCTTAGGTTTTGCGTCTGGTATCATAAGGCTGAATCCAACACAGAAGTTTCCCCGGCATAGTGAAAATGCTGAGACAAGGGAAGGGATCACAAACAAAAGAAATGGAGGAAAAAAAAATGACTGGATATAGAGTTCAAAACCATGCTTATAAGGTTTTTCAAGAATATGCTAGAAAAGTTGGATAAATTTAGCGAGAGCCAAGAGGAGATGAAAAAGGACCAACTAGAGATGCAAAAGAGCCAACTAGAGATGGAAAAGGTCCAACTAAAGATGATAAAGGACCAAATAGAAATTAAACATACACTGACTGAAATAAAAAATATTATACAGAGTCCTAACAGCAGACTAGAGAAAGGCAAGAATCAAGTAAAAAATTTGAAATATAAAGAAGCAGACAACATTCAACTGGAAAAGCAAGAAGAGAAAAGAATCCAAAAATGTGAACATAATGTAAGGAGACTCTGGGACAGTTTTAAGCGTACCAACATCAGAATTGTGGGGGTCCCAGAAGAAGAGAGAGAGCAAGATACTGAAAACCTATTTCAAGAAATAATGACTGAAAACTTCCCACATCTGGTAAAAGAAATAGACTTACAAGTCCAGGAAGCACACAGAGCCCCATATAAAAGGAATCCAAAGAGGACCACACCAAGACACATCATAATTAAAATACCAAGAGCAAAAGACAAAAAGAGAATATTAAAAGCAGCAAGAGAAAAACAGTTTATTACCTACAAGGGAGCACCCATACGACTGTCAGCTGATTTCTCAATAGAAACGATGCAGGCCAGATGGGAGTGGCAAGAAATAGTCAACGTGATGAATAGCAAGAACCTACAACCAAGAATACTCTATCCAGCAAAGCTAACATTCAGAATTGAAGGGCAGATAAAGAGCTTCACAGAGAAGAAAAAGCTAAAGGAGTTCATCAACTCCAAACCAGTATTATATGAAATGCTGAAAGGTACTCTTTTAGAAGAGGAAGAAGAAAAAGGTAAAAGACAAAAAATTATGAACAACAAATACATATCTATCAACAAGTGAATCTAAAAATTAAGTGAATTAAAAATTTCATCAACAGAATAAACTGGTGAATATAATAGAATCAGGAGCACAGAAAGGGAGTGGACTGATAATTCTCAGGGGGAAAGGGGTGAGGGGTGTACAGGGAGAGACTGGACAAAAATCCTACACCTATGGATGAGATCAATGGGAGGGAGCTAAGGGCAGAGCGAGGGGTGGGAGCTGGGTGGAGGGGTGCTATGGAGGGGAAAAAAGAGAAACAAATTTAATAATCTGAATAATAAAGATTTAATTAAAAAAATAAAAAATAAATAAAAAGTGAATTATTTTTGACACTGTAACCCCACTTCTAGGAATACATCCTAAGAAATCTGAAACACCAACAAGAAAGAATATATGCACTTCTATGTTCACAGCAGTGCAATTTATAATAGCTAAGATCTGGAAACATCCTAATTGTCCATCAGTAGATGAATGGAAAAAAATCTGTGGTACATTTGTACCATGGAATACTACTATGTGGAAGTTAAAAAGAAGGATCTCTTACCTTTTGAGACAACATGCAGGGACTTGGAGTGTATTATGCTAAGTGAAATAAGCCAGTCAGAGAGAGACAAGTATCACATGATCTCACCCATATGTGAAATCTAATGAACAAAATAAACTGATGAACAAAATATTTCCAAAGACATAGAACAGACTATTGATTTTCAGAGGGAAGATAGGAATGGGTAGGTGGGTGGGTTGGAAGAGATTAACCAGAGAACAAGCATGTATGACCCTTGGACACAAACAATAGGGTGGTGAAGATCTGGAGCGGGAGTAGGGGGAGGGAAGGGAGGTGGGTACAGGCTAGAAGTGGTTAATGGAAAAAAAGGGACATATGTAATTCAACAATAAAGATTTTGTTGTGTTTTTTTTTAAGAAAAGAAAAAAAAAGAAAGCTCTCAAGGTTGTCTCTTTTTTCAATTCTGATTAAACAATCTAATCTGAGTAAATTGTGACAAAATATAGATTTCATCGACTTGAAATTTAAATGATAAGTAATAGTATCAACATATAACTCACTAGTCTAAATGGTTAATATTGTTTGAGTAATTTCCCAGTACAGATACTGGTTATCTGTGACAGATGAGGTCACTAAGAAACCTGAGCCTGCATCAGACACTGCAGGTACATCTACTCAAATCTATTATTTCATTGTTTTAATCCACCTAACACATTTAGTGAGATTCCTGAGTTAATACTGTGTTACCTGCTCTGTTTTCAGATGCTCTCCTGAAAGGTCAAGTAAAACAAAATAAAAACAAATAATAAAAAAAAGCCCCTTACCCAAACTATCCTTCAGAGTGGATTCGGTCAGAGATCCCTTTAAAAAATAGTTGTTTCAGAAAACACCTTAAGACTACCTTCTAATAATGACATTTACAAAGAGCAGCAGGGGTTTATTGACTAGAATCAATGGCCCTGGATCATATAAAAGGGAGAGGGACTGAATGAATACTGTGGAAGCCAGAGCAGAACAGACAAAGGCAGAGCACCGAGCTTTTGCTGCAATTGTGTTGAAGTGGACCCCATACTAGGGGGCCTCTCAAAGTCCAGCTCTTCACTGCTGCTTGAACAAAGGCACCTATGATTCAACAATAAATACAACTCAACCCTTCTCTTTGTGAAATAGCACTATGTTAATAACTTTTAAAAAATTCTACCAAGAAATATGTTGAAAGTCTGTAAATTAAAGTTTTTGTAATCATTGTGATTTCACTCTTTGTAAATAATTTTTATTCAAATCTGATAAAGCATTTTAATTTTTTTAAGCCTCAACTAAGGATATTTATTGATTTTATAGAAAGGAAGAGGGAGAGAGAGATAAATAGATGTCAATGTGTGAGAGAAAAACATCAATCAGTTGCCTCCTGTATGTGTCCTCACTGGGGTTGAACCTGCAACTTTTTGGTCTATGAGATGATACTTCAACTACCTGAGCCACCAGGTCAGGGCTGAGAAAGCATACTATCTAATAAAAGAGTAATATGCAAATTGACCATCACACCAAGACATAAGATGGCCTCCCCCATGTAGTCAAAGATGGCTTCCCCCATGTGGACACAAGATGGCCACCACAAGATGGTCTGCAGGGCAGGGCCGTTGTGGGAAGTTAGGGATAACCAGGCCAGCAGAGGATGGCAGTTGGGGGATGGGGGACCAGACCAGCAAGGGAGGGCAGTTGGGGGAACCAGGCCTGGAGGGGAGGGCAGGTGAGGGTGACCAGGCCTGAAGGGGAGGAGAGTTGGGGGGGCCAAGGCTGCTGGGAATGACAGTGTGGACAATCAGGTAAGTAGGAAGGGCAGTTGGGGTGACCAGCCTGGCAGAGGACGGCAGTTGGGAGAGACCAGGCCTGAAGGGGAGGAGAGTTGTGGGGGAATCAGGCCTATAGGGGAGGGCAGTTGGGAGGGGACCAGGCCTGCTGGGGAGGGCAGTTGTGGGCAATCAGGTAAGCAGGGAGAGCATTTAGGGGTGACAAGACTGGCAGAGGAGGGCAGTTGGGGGGGACCAGGTTAGCAGGGGAGGACAGTTGGAGATGACCAGTGGATGGCAATTGGGGGAGGACCAGGCTTGCAGGGAGGGCAGTTTATGGTGACCAGGGCAGCAGAGGAGAGCAGTTGGGGAAGACCAGACCTTCAGGGGAGGGCAGTTGGGAGTCAGTAGTCCTGAATTGTGAGATTGGGTCTAAACGGGCAGTTGGACAACCCTCAAGGGGTCCCAGATTGGAGAGGGTGCAGGTGTGGCTGAGGGACACCCTCCCTCCCATGCACAAATTTCATGCACCAGGCCTCTAGTTTAAATATAAAAAAAAAAAACATAAAGGAGAATTTACAAAGTCTGGTATCTATAAATTCATTGTATTGAATAATATAATTAGTATCAAAACAGAAAAAGTTTATTTTTTCATTGACAGGATAGGTTGAATTGTTTATAATTTACAAGTCCAGTGAAATAAGCTCATTATGATGTTTTTATATTCATCCTTTCATGAAAAATGTCTTGGTATATTGCTCTAGCCTTTGGACAGTTTTCCCACTGAATGCTGAAAGAGCCTTGTCCATACACAGATAGAGCATAATCAAGAATTCTGTAATGATTTGTTTTACAGTATAAGAGTACAAACATAAAGATACTAGAGGCCTGGTGCACGAAATTCATGCATGAGGGGAAGCAAAAGGGGGAGGGGGAGTCCCTTCAGCTCAGCCTGCACCCTCTCCAATCTAGTACATAAACCAGCAGTCAGACATCCCTCTCACAATCTGGGACTGCTGGCTCCTAACTGCTCACCTGCCTGCCTGCCTGATCACCCCTAAATGTCCACCCCCACTAGCCTGATCAACCCTAACCACCTCTGCCTGTTGGCCTGATTGTCCCTAATTGCTTCCCCTGTCAACCTTGTCACCCCTTACTACCCCCCACTCTCCCACTGGCCTGGTCACCCCTTCCCTGCTGGCCTGGTGTCCCACGCAGCCTGCTGTTCAGTCTTTTGGTCACCCCTCACTGCCGGCATGGTTACCACATGCAGCCTGCTGTTCAGTCTTTTGGTGGTTCCTCACTAACTCCCCTGCTAGTCTGGTTGCCCCACGCAGCCTGTTCAGTTGTCTGTCTAGTTATTTTGGTTGTGATTGCTCCTGGCTTTTTATATATATGGATGTGTAGAATTGGCAGCAAATCCATAGAGACAGAAAGTAGATTAGTGATTTCCAGGAGCTGAGAGGCAGGAGAAATAGGGAGTGACTGCTAATGATAGTTGTTCTTGTTGATGGGGGTGGGGGGTCGAGTGGCAGGATTATAATGTCCTGCAATTAGTGCCTATACCATACTAAAAATTAGTGAAGATGAACTTGAGAAACCTCTAAGAAAAAAAATTACTTAATTGTGTATTTCAAAATGGTGAATTTTATTGTGTGTGAATTATATAGCTCAATCAAAAAATAATTACCATCTGTAATACTCTCAAGTATAAAGATTTTTATTTTTATTTTCTTAATATATTTTATTGATTTTTTTTTTATAGAGAGAAAGGGAGAGGGATAGAGAGTTAGAAACAGCCACGAGAGAGAGACATGGATCAGCTGCCTCCTGCACGCCCCTTACTGGAGTTGTGCCCGCAATCTAGGTATGTGCCCGCAACCTAGGTATGTGCCCTTGACCAGAATCGAACCTGGGACCCTTCAGTTCACAGGCCAACGCTCTATCCACGGAGCCACACCAGTTTCGACAATAAAGATTTTTTAAATAATAATAATTATTATTATCTAGCCAGGCCTGTGTGGGTGTTCGCTGAACATGGTTCCTTGTGCCAGGAGGTTACTGGTTAGGTTCCTGGTCAGCCCTGCATGCCTGTGTTGTAAGCTGGATCCCTGGTGGGGGGCATGCAGGAGGTAGCTGATTGATATTTCTCTCTCACTGATGGTTCCATCTCTATCTCCCTTTGTCTCTCAATAAAAAAAAAAAACACATTGAAATAATAACAATTACTTAGTAACAGTTCTAGTTTTAGCAAGTCAAACAGTATAGAGCTAAGAAAAACGCTATCCACTTCACTCCTCATTTCTCAATTAATTTTACCCTCCCATATTTTGATCTATTTATTTACAGTCTTTTCTGCCTTCTCTTACATCCATAGATGCACTTAAAAGGGGTTTTGTCTTTGTTTTTTATCCTTACCAGAATGAGGTCAGTATATACATAGCTTACTTCATTTAACTTGTCAAAAAGTTATCCTTATAACATAATTATAAATACTTTTTATTATCTTTCTAGTATCTTCAATTCCTAACTTTTCTAAAAATTAACTTTTGTATTTAAAAAGCATTGCAATTACATTAAAAATTAGAGAATAAATTTGAATACTTGACAAATATTGAAAGAACCCACATGGATTACAGTGAGTAATAAATTATATTTTATCTCAATGATTTTGAGAAATGTATATTAATTTGGAGAGAGTTATTAGTCAATGTTTAATAAGGCTAAGCAGCAGGAGCAAATAAACTCTGAAATCCCAGTGACTTACTAGTAAAGCCAATATCTCACTAGTACAGAGTCCAATGAGAGAGAGGAGATATGCTAGCTCTTAATCCATTTCACAAATCATTGTGCATATTTCATTGTGAGATTTACTCATATGACTTTCAAACTTACTGCAAGGCAGACGGGAAAATGTAGAGAAACACATGTTTGATTCACAATAATCTATGCTATACTGGTTTTATAGGAAAACTAGTCATGATAATGTTTGGTACAGACAGTGCATATATTATATATATACATTTTGAAAATTTACCTGGAATTTCACAAAACTCAAATCTTTATGTTTTTGCCTTTCTTTGGTTTACAAAGTTTCTAAAATGAGTGGGACCAAGTGAAGAAAGAGAAGGTGATTTAAGGGAAGACAGCAGGTTAAGAAAGTCTTCTCTGGGAACTTGAGAAAAATAATGAGAAGTTTAAAAGATGAAAAGGGTGGCGTGCAGACAGAGATGGAATGTAAGGGGTGACCAAGGATGGATTCAAAGAGACAGTCTAGTGTGGACTCATTGTATTGTTTCTTTTCTAAATTGGTGTATATTTAGTATTTAGGATCCCTCCCACAAATTTTCACTGTGAACATTCTTAAATATGTCTGCCTGTAAACAAGTGTGTCTTTCTAGCACATATTTAAAAAAACTATTTTGGGGTTGTATGTTATATGTATTTTTATATATATGAAAATGTATTTATATTTATTTTTAATTTGTATAAATGCTGCCATTTGCATTTCAAAGTGGCTATATATACACATACAAGAAAAATTTTGGTTTCAGTTCCCACATATCCCCAGAGCTTATGGATATGAAATGATATATTCATTTTAATTTGCATTTTCTTAATTGCATTTAAGATTGAGCATCTCTATATGAGTAAATAGCCAACTAAGTTTCCTCTTCCATAAATTTTCCGTTGATATACTTTTCTTTTCCTATATGTATTCCTTCACACAGAAGTTATAAATTTTGATAATAAAAATTTGCTTTTTTGATTTTTGCTTTTTGTTTACTAGTCAATAAATATTTTTAAAATCACAAAGGTAGTCCTCTATATTTTCTCCTAATAGTTTAATTTTTAAAATTTATTTCAGAGAGCAAAGAAGAAATAGAAACATTAATGATAGAGAAAATCATTGATCAGCTGCTTCCTGTGCGCCCCCCACCTGGGGATCAAGTCTGAAACCTGGGCATGTGCCCTGACTGGGAATTGAACAATGATCTTCTGGTTTACAGGTCAACACTCAACCATTGAGCACACAGGCCAAGCCTATAGTTTAATTTTTATTTTCATATTTATATCTCTAATTTATCTAAAATGTCTCTGTGTGTATATATGGTGTGAGGTAAGGATCTGATTTTATTTTCTCTGTATATCAGTCCTTATCTTAATAGCATTCACTGAATTTCTTTCCTTTCCTCAGTGAGTTTATATTAAGTTTTCAGATAGGTGTGAGTGGGACCAAGTGAAGAAAGAGAAGGTGATTTAAGGGAAGACAGCAGGTTAAGAAAGTCTTCTCTGGGAACTTGAGAAAAATAATGAGAAGTTTAAAAGATGAAAAGGGTGGAGTGCAGACAGAGATGGAATGTAAGGGGTGACCAAGGATGGATTCAAAGAGACAGTCTAGTGTGGAATCATTGTATTGTTTGAAAAGTTATGAGCTCATTTAGGGCTTTATAATATACTAGAGACCTGGTGCACAAAATTTGTGCATGGGGGGGATGTCCCTCAGAGTGGCCTGCACCCTTTCCAATACAGGACCCCTCAGGGGATGTCTGACTGCCAATTTAGGCCTGATCACCCCCTAATAACTTCCCTGCCAGCCTGATTGATGCCTAACTGTTCCCCTGCCAGCCTCTTTGCCCCTAACTGTCCTCCCCTGCAGATCTGGATCCCCCTCAACTGCCCTTCCCTTTAGACCCAGTCATCCCTATCTTCCCTCCTCTGCCAGCCTGGTCACCCCTAACTGCCCTTCCATGCAGGCCTGGTCGCTGCCAACTGTCCTCCCCTGGTCATCTTGTGGTGGCCATCTTTTGTCCACATGAGGGCAGGATATTTTTTTAAAAATATATTTTATTGATTTTTTTTACAGAGAGAAAGGGAGAGAGATAGAAAGTCAGAAACATCGATGAGAGAGAGACATCAATCAGCTGCCTCCTGCACGCCCCACAGTGGAGATGTGCCCACAAGCAAGGTACATGCCCCGGACTGGAATCGAACCTGGGACCTTTCAGTCTACAAGCGTATGCTCTATCCACTGAGCCAAAGCAGTCTCAGCAGGGCAGGATCTTTTGACCACATGAGGGCAGTCATTTTGTGTGTTAGAGTGATGGTCAATCTGCATATTACTCTTTTATTAGATAGGATAGAGGCCTGCTGCACAGGTGGGGGCCAGCTGGTTTCCCTGAAGGGTGTCCTAGATCAGGGTGGATGTTCCCTTGGGGCATGGGGTGGCTTAAGTGAGGGGCCTGTGGTGGTTTGCAGGTTGTCCATGCCCTCCCTCCCCACCCCCATGACAAAAGGAGAAGCCCTGGTAGCTGGGATTTATTTATCTTCTACAATTGAAACTCTGTAACCTAGAGCGGAGCCAAGCCTTCTGTTCCCACAGCCATTGAAACTTGGTTGCCTTCAATGGAGGCCTGGGCTGGCCAGGGTGGCATGAAAAGCTTGGCTTCCTCCATTGCCAGGGGCAACCCAAGCCTCCCTCCTGCTCTCTCTGTGGCTGTAGCCATCTTGGTTGAGTTAATTTGCATACTCACTCTGATTTGCTGGTGGACATAGCTGGTGGGCCTGGCTTGTGGGTATAGTGGAGGTATAGTCAATTTGCATATTACTCTTTTATTAGATAGGGTATGAATTCAAATTGTAAGTGGCTTGTTAGATTGTCTTCTTAAATCTTTACAAGTTTCTATCATCACTCTATATAGTATGAAACTTTTCCATGGCCATCTATTAGTGATTGCAAAGAAAATTAGAAATATGGAATGTGAATAGAAATAGAGGCAATAGCTAAATACATATGATGATAACTACCGCTGACCAAATGTCAGTCTTAGCCCTAATCCTTATAAAATTTCCAGTTAAATATAAATCTTTCTTAAACAAACTTATTTTCCTACTTGAGACATCTCTAATTTCTAGGTAGGCAGACATTTCAGTAAGCATTTATCTTATTTTAGAAAAATCACTTGGAAGAAACATTTTGTTTCACTACTTCCTTTATGGCTATGATATAAAAGGCAACAAAAGTTTCTGTCTCCTTTTCTCTTCTGACTTCAAATAAATTCCAAACATTTTGTTTTATTCTGAAAATAGCAATTTGTATCAATATTATCTTTCTTATAAAGGTCTTCATAACAAAGGATAAAACTTAAAATAAAACTATAGCCCCCTCACTCCCCAGTTTTAACACTATAATTAGTGTGTTTACACAATGGCTTAAAATAGCTTCCAAAGGTTTTTGAGCCACTGAAATTAGTGTACCCTAAAAAGAATTGAGCTGTCACTAGAAAGACCCATTTAAGAAAATCCATCTTAGGTGCATCCCTTTTCAATAGTTATCTAATAACCCCATCTATTCTTCAGGACTTTCCTGTGTGAATCACATTTATTACATAATTACTTTTCAAGCAGGTGAAAGAAAGAAGAAGAAAGAGCTATATAAAGATTACAATTAATAATTATAATTATAATGTCTCAGATTTGTGCTTTCCATTTAAAAGATGGTCAAAAAAAGGATTTCTAAAATACCAGAAGGGTGGGGCCTAACATGGAGCATAGGGCACATATTCACTTTATTTGGTACATTAATTTTTTTTCTTTTTGAAAGTATAAAGAGATGACCCCTATTTACCTGAAAATAAAATAAACTGGAAAACCCAAAGAATACCTTTCCCCCCCAATTCATTGTCATGGTAATTCATATTTATTGTATTTTATAAAAGAATTTCTCTATGACAGAATGGAATAAACTAAACAAAACAAGTGAAAAACATCATTCCTTCACCACACATTTGGAAAAGACCTGCCATAGGCCAATGGCTTTCAAGTGTGGTTCAAGAACCATGCACTGGCATTACCAGCATCCCTTTGGAATTTATTCAAAATGGAAATTCTCTGGTTCTTTTCTAGACTGACTGAATTAGAAACTCAGAAAGGGGCCCCAGCAATCAGATTGAATAAGTCCTATATGATTCTGATGTTTGTAAATTTAGAGAACCACTACTTTAGGACATGCTACTTTGTTAGCAAACATACAACTTATAACATGTGGCAAGCAGTATTCCAAGCATTTTGTAGGTGTAAAATAAACCATTGATACATTATTATCCTCATTTTACAGATGAGGGAGTGGAGGTCCAGAGAGGTTAAACGATTAACCTAAGGACACACAGCTAATGAGTATCAGTTACAGTGTCTCCGTAGTCCATGCTCTACCTATCTATATTAATAAAAGGTAATATGCTAATAAGACAGGGATACTTCCAGGAGACCCTCCGAACATCTTTCTGGACAAAGCCATGGTGGTGGGGCTGAGGCAGAGGTGGTTAGGGGCAATCAGGCTAAGAAGGGAAGGCAGTTGGGGGTGATTAGGCAGGTAGGCAGGTGAGCAGTTAGGAGCCAGCAGTCCAAGATAATGGTCACATAGATAGGGCCTAAACAAGCAGTGGAACATCCCCTGAGGGGTCCCATATTGGAATGGGTGCAGGCCAGGACATCACCCAACTCTCAGGGCCACTGGACCACTAGTTACAATATAACACTCAAGATTGATTAGACAAGTAAATAAGAGATAAGTAAATAAGTAGCTAGTTTATTAAATTTTTCAGGAAACAACTGCCTTAAAACAAATCAATTGTTTATCTCTAGAAAGTTAAGAATAATTCTAATTTTATTAGCTTGTCAACCAAAAAGACATATTTGGTAACATGGTTATGACAGAGCCTTTTACATCATACTAAAGGCCTGGTGCTCAAAATTCATGCAGTGGGGTGGGGGTGTCCCTCAGCCTAGCCTGCACCCTCTCTAATCTGTGACCCCTCAGGAGATTTTCAACTGCTGGCTCCTAACAATTCACCTGCCTGCCTGCCTGATTGCCCCTAACCACATCTGCCTGCCAGGCAGAGGGTGATCAGGGGTGATCAGGCCAGCAGGGGAGAGCATTTAGGGGCAAAATCAGGTCAGCAGGGGGTTAGGAACAATATAACCTGATAGCCCCCTAACCACTCCCCTGCCAGCCTGATCAATGCCTAACTGCTCCCCTGCCAGCATGATTGACACTTATCTGCTCCTCTGCTGGCCTGATAACCCCCAACTTCCCTCTCCTGCCAGCCATCTTGTGACAATGTGGGGGTGGCCATCTTGTGATGTGAGGGTGTAAGGGTCAATTTGCATATTGCCTCTTTACTATATAGTAGTAGAGGTCCGGTATATGAAATTTGTGCAGCCTAAATTAGTAGTAGGACATCCCTCTTGCAATCTGCGACTGCTGACTCCTAATTGTTTGCCTGCCTGCCTGCCTGATCACCCTTAACTGCCTCTGCTTGCTGGCCTGATCACCCTCTAATAGCCCCCCTGCCAGCCTCGTTGCCCCCTAACTGCCCCCTGCTGGCCTGGTCACCCTCTAACTGACCCCCTGCTAGCCTGGCCACCCATAACTGTCCCCTGCCTGGCCTGGCCACCCCCTAACTACTTCCCTGCTGGCCTGATCCTCCCTAACTGCCTCTGCCTTGGTTTTGCCTGGAAGGACATCTGGTTGACCCAGTCTAATTAGCATATTACCCTTTTATTAGTATAGACTAGAGGCCTGGTGCACAAAATTGGTGCATGGGAGGAGTCCCTCAGTCTGTCCTGCACCCTCTCCAATCCAGGACTTCCCTCTCGCAATCTAGGACCACTGGCCTTTCACCACTCACCTGCCTGTCTGCTTGATGCATCTAACTGCTACCCTGATGGACTGATTGCCTCTAACTGTCCTCTCCTGCCAGCCTGGTTGTCCCCAACTGTCCTCCCCTGTCAGCCTGACCATTCCCAACTGTCCTCCTCTGCTGGTCTGATCTCACCCCCAACTGCTCTCTACTGCTGGCCTGATTGCCCCTAACCTATCTGCCTTGGCCCCCGCCACTGTGGCTTTGTCTGGAAGGAAGTCAGACATCCAGAATATGTCTGGTTGACTCGGTTTAATTAGCATATTAACCTTTTATTAGCATAGACTAGAGGCCCGGTGCATGAAATCCATGCACAGGGGGGACGGGGAAGTCCCTCAGCCTGGCCTGGGACCCTCTCCAATCTGGGGCACCTTGCGGGATGTAGGATTGCAAGTTTAGGCCCAATCCCACTGGGACTAAGCCTAAATCTGCAGTCCGACATCCCTCTCACAATACAGGACTGCTGATTCTTAACCACTTGCCTGTGTGCCTGTCTGTTCACCTTCTAACCACTCCCCTGCCAGCCTGATTGACACCTAACTGCTCCCCTGCTGGCCAGTTCACCCCCAACTTCCCTCCCCTGTCAGCCCAGTTGCCCTCAACTCCCCTCCCCTATTGGCCAGATTGCCCCCAACTGTCCTCTCCTGCTGGCATGGTCCCCCCCTCAACTGTCCTCTCCTGCAGGCCTGGTCATCCCCAACTGCCTTCCCTGCCAGCCATCTTGTGGCGGCCATCTAGTGATAATGTCACATTGGCCATATTGTGATGACATCTCTCGAGGATGTCGCGCAATGCCACCTAGGCTTTTATATAGAATTATCAGGCAACACCTTTTATCATGTCAAAGTTCTGTGTTGTTGATGCATGTAATTCATTGTTTATAGGTAACTAGAAAAATATTTATTGAATCCTTACTATATGCCAGGCACTATGTCACAATTTGGGCTGGGCAAAGAGAGTTACAAGACATAAGATAACACCCATAAAGAACCTAGGATATAAATGTGATAGATAGGATGGGAAATCATAATAAATAACAGCTCTCATTGTCATTAAGCTGATCCTTCTGTTGTTGTTTATAGTGGTGAAAGAAACACAGGAACTCAACTATAAAAGCAAACATAAGGCTGTAACACTGTAGTAGATAAATTTTTAGTTATTCTGTAATACTTTACCCTAATTGTGTTAACAGTGATAAGAAGAGAGAGAACCTCTTCCCTCCCTTTCTCATTTCCTCTTTCCTTCTTCATCTCCTTGAACTTCAGGACTCTGAATGCTGACTCCATCTTTTGTTTTTAGGATGTCACCATAAGGTGTTGTTTTCCCAGAACTAAGTCATAGGCTTATTTCTCTCAAATACAAAGGTGTAAAAATAAAATATATCTTCCTAGGGAAGAACTGAGAAGACACTTAGAGATAAATGAGCCATTTTCTCGAAACCAAAATTTCCAAGGTGAAAATAATGCCATTTAAACATTACCTAAAAATTATACAGTTTGCCAAAGTTCAGCATTTAACTTTTAATTTAAACATTCTGTTTAAACAGAGTAGGACAAGAAGGTAGAATAAAATGGCAAAAAGTTGACCAGGTGAGGGGAAAAAAATTCTAGCACTACTCAGTGTTGTCACAAGCTTCCCCAAAGCCTGAGCTATTAAATACCTGGTATTTAATCAATTTTTAGCTTAAAATTATATCTGAGCTGATGTTACAGATCAATTCAGTCTTAGTCCTGAAGATCTGTACTATCTGTTCATATAGATTAGAATAACTACATAATTGTTAATTTTTAAAATTTGTTTCATTGTAGCAGAAATAGCCCAAATATCTAAATGACTTGGTAGAATGACAGCCTCTGAGAGTACATGGATCCAAACAGGCCTACATGTAAACTGAAGAGGACTGGATGGACAGTACCATCATCTGGAGCCACTAGTCCATCAGAGACAGTCATTTTACCACAGAATGCAAAACTGTTTAGAAGACAGGCATGAAGTCAGATCACTGTTCACTACCTTCATAGTTATCATGAAGGCTGAGAAGCCACCACCAATTATCATAATGTTATGGTTTACTCATAAGAGCCCCCAACCTCAACTACACTGAATACTGCCAGACTCTACTGTGAAGTCTGAACACCAGGAAAATGAGAGAAACTTCCACAATCACACCTTCTCAGTTCTATTTTTTTTTTCTGATCTCAGGTTTTCATCTGATATTTGTGGAGAAGAAATCCTGGTACTTCCTTCTTTCCTATCACAACAAATGAACTGGATGTGTTACAACATAAGCTCCATCCCTCTCATAGTGGTGCTAAATTTTGTGTTTGCCATTCTTACAGTTTACCTCATATGCTCATCTCTCTCTCTCTCTCTCTCTCTCTCTCTCTCTCTCTCTCTCTCTCTCATACACACACACACAATGTAACTCCATATAATATGTAATAATACTTCTGTAATATTATGGGATTTTTAGTATGTATTCTTTAAAGCAAACATTATGGGATTTGTATTATTAATCACAAGTATTTTATAGGTATTATGTGGCAAAGCATGCAATAAAATCAAACAATATGGGGAAATGCCAGGTTGTAAATGTATTCCTTCGCTGCATATCTTGGAGCATTTAATAAATAATGTTCACTGTGATTTCCCAAGTAAAAGCATTTGCCAAATATACTTGACCTCTTTTTAAAGAGAATCTTTATTTTAGAACATCTGATGAGATGCTGTGTATTATGACAAGAAGGCAAAATGTGCAACTGTTTTGAGAAAAAAAAAATATAAGCCGTAAAACCTCTCAGATCCTCCTCACAAAGAACAGCAACACTTGCCTGGGCCCTGCCAGTGAGGTTCACAGCTAAGCCCCATGACTTACTGTGCCGAGTGGACAAGACCATCCAGCAGGACAAGTATTTTCCCACATTCCTATCAGCATGATGAAAAGCAGATATTGGTGACCGAAATGAAAGTATGTAGAATAATGATAGTCAATGTTGCATTGAAAGTAAAGTTTAGATTAGTATGTTATCAGAACATGTCTATATTTGAGTTAACCATATTAACATTATCTCTGAAGCCTACAGATTGCACTCAAAATAAATCTCAATTTGGAACACTCAAGGATAGACAAATCATAGAGATTATAAATATTAATCATAATTAACATTTACTTTAGATAATTTATACTAAGTATTCCTAAAGTTACATCAACAGTGATTATCTCTACTAGTATATATAAAAAGTCAGTGACCAGAATACTGGAACAACAGGTCACTATGATGACCATTACAGCCAGCAAAACTGGCCTGATCACCCCCCCACCCCAATAGGGGACTGGGCCAGCTGGCCAACCTACTTCAGCCCCTCCCTCTGGCCGGCCTCACACCTGATTGTGATGGGCCCTCCCAACCCTCACTGAAATCAGGATGTCCTGTCAACCCCCCTGAAACCCCTCCCCCAAACTAGTCCACCCCAGATAGGCTCCTGGACCCCAATCAGGGGCAGAACCAACCAACTACCTGTAGCCCTTCCTCCGATGGGCCCCCAATACCTTGATTGGTCTGCAGACTCTCCTCCCAACCAGCTCCACTTTTGATCGGCCCCTCCCAATCAAAATTTGGGTGGTGCTGGCTGGCCAACCTCCCATAGCTCCTCACCCAACGGCAGACCTCTAATCAGCACTCCCCCCACCCCATCCCATTTGGGCAGGGCCAGCTGGCCCACCACCAACATCTCCTTCCCAAGACCAATCCAGTCCCTACTTGGTTCCCCCATCACAATTGAGGGTGGCTCCTGCTGTCCAATAACCTTTGGCTTCTCCCCCACAGCTGGCCCAGCCCTGATCAGCCAACCTCCCACTGTCTCCTCCCCTGGACAGGCATGAATTGGTGCACTGGACCTCCAGTATTTTTTTTTAATATATTTTATTGATTTTTTCAGAGAGGAAAGGAGAGGGACAGAGAGCTAGAAACATCAATGAGAGAGAAACATTGATCAGCTGCCTCCTGCATGCCCCACACTGGAGATGTGCCCACAACCAAGGTACATGCCCTTGATCAGAATCGAACCTGGAACCTTTTAGTCCGCTGGCCGATGCTCTGTCCACTGAGCTCTATCTACCGGTTTCGGCTAGTATTCTTATAAAGTGTTTTTTCTTCATTTTACAGAAATTATAAAATATATCAGCTTTTAGATAAATAAATGACTAAAATAGATAATAACTGATATAGTCTAGGAAAGCAATCTGTTCCTTTTCCTAAAAGTTCACATTGACCTTTCTAATTTTGGCTACAGTCCAAATGCTTCCTACAGTCACACTGTTACCAGGGTTTGAGATTTCTGAGGTTCACTTTTTATTAACATGACTAGAGGCCTGGTGCATGAAAATTCATGCACTGGAGGGTGGGCCCTTCAATCCAGTCTGTCCCCTCTCACAGTCTGGGAGTCCTCAGGGGTGGGAGGTGACCCAGTGATCAGGAGAAGGCAACACCCCATCACAGCTCTGCTGCTGCCACTACTGGCAGCGCAAGCCTCACCGGGCCTTTTTATCTGAGCCTCAGTTAGCCCTAGGTGGCTGAGCATCTGCCATTTGAGGCTTGCCTGCACCTTGGGGTGGCCCTGGATGGCTGAGGGGCCGAGGAGACTGGGGGACACTGAAGGCAGATGTGCAGCAAGGCCTGCCACCCTGGTGGGGCTGAGTGGACTAGATAAGGCCATCTTGTGATTGTAAGCACTGCTGTCTTTGAGGGCATGGCAGTCAATTAGCATATTCCTTTCTTACTGGCTGTGGGTGTGGGTCAATTAGTATATTCCCTCTTTATTAGATAGGATTCCATAAAATATTATGCCTTTATATATTTCCTCTTTTGCTATTTTCTTTAAGTAACACATCTACTTTATTGAATTATGACTCTTTAATGACATTATGTAGCCTCTGACATTGAAGGTATAATTTGGCATGTCAAAACATCACCTCCTTGTCATTTTTAAAGAATACTTGATACAATATTAAATACTAAAAAACTATTTCTAAATCTGCTACAATACCCTCCCCTCCAATAGCTTTGAAGAAGAAACTATTTTTCAGGAGACATAGCTACTTCCTCCTCTAAAAACTATTTTACTGTATATAATTATTTTCTTAATTTACCTATAAGTGTTTTTTTTATATTATTTTATCAAATTGTTCACAGAGATTAGTAGGATGTTAATATAAATGTCTGACAAATCTGAAACTATTTCCCAGGGACTATTAAAGTTCTCTAAAAGCACATGCTCACATAAAACACATACAGCCTAAAGCATAAGTTTATTAGCCTTTTTATTAACTAAAAATTACTTACCAAATTTCAGAAAAAAGTAATACTTATGTGTTTTGGACCTTGGAAGGATAATTCAAGATGCAGTTTTATAATTGGGGAGAAATAGTATCCATTGAAAGAGATTGAGTTCCTGCTATGTTTTTCCAATCACAAAGGCATTAACCCACAAACACTAGCAGGGGAACTGAAAATAAACTGACATTTTATCCATTTCATATTTTTTTACTAGTGAGCTAACACATGCTAGCTATGACATTGCTGCAGAGGTACAATATTTTTTATCATTCTACTCAAACCATTTGACTGTCAAATTATCTATCACTGCCAGGCAGCATCTCCTTATTTGTTCCTGTGAAAGCATTCTCAGGATAAGTTATTATGTTCTTAGTCTACTGCCAAATTATGACATTTCTGTCTCCACATCATCACTGAATCCATTTCCATTTGGTTTCATTAGAAATGTTCTGCAAGTGTAGTTGTTTATTCTCACTTTAATGTTATAATTGTTTTAATTTATCTTAACTGTTGAAAGCATTGTATATGTCCCCTCTTTTCCCCCATTGGTCCCTTGCACTTGATTCTCATCTCCCCAACCCAGACCTTCAGCCCACCATTGTCTGTGTTGATGAGTTATTAATGTCACAATTTTTTAGTTAACCTCTCCCTGTTTACTCTAAAATAATAAGTTTTTTTAGCTTCCTTTCACTGAAAAGTTGATATTTGAGCAAAGATGTAAAGAAAATGATTTAGCATGGAAATATGTGAGTTAAAAATGCTCCAAAAAGAGGAAACAACCAATGGCAAGGTGTAAGGTAAGAATATTGCAGGTCTGCTCAAGGAAGAGCAACAAAAGTAGTATTACTGTGACTGAAAGAGAGGGGCAGAGAGCAGTGGAGTTTGAGGTAAAGAGGGGCCAAGGTCATTTAAGACTACATAGGCTATTATTCAAGTCTCATTATTGGCTTAGATTCCTTTAACCTCTCCATAGGGAAATTAGAGATAAAGGCAGAGATCTATAAACAGAGAAACAAAAAGATAAAGACAGATATATGGCTATTTATTTATAAATTATATGTGCATGCAATTGCTTTAGTTAGAAATCTATTAAAATTCAAAACAATTTTTAAAAGTATTTTTATTGATTTCAAAGAGGGAAAGGGAAAGAGAGATAGAAACATCAATGATGACAGATAATCATTGATCAACTGCCTCCTGCACACCCCCTTTTGGGGATCAAGCTCCCAACCTAGGCATGTGCCCTTGACGGTATTGAACCCAGGCCCCTTCAGACCGCAGGCTGATGCTCTATCCACTGAGAAATCTAAGGCAAATTCAACAAATTTTTAATTTGCATTGATGGAAATAATAATCAGACATGGCTCAGCTATTGAAAGGATTACAATAAAAATGATTATAGCTAAAATATAAGGAATTTTTAAAAGGAATGAACATCCATAATTAATAATACAAGGGAAACCCTGGTCAGGTAGCTCAGATAGTTAGAATATTGTCCCAATATGCCAAGGTTGTGGGTTTGATCTCCAGTCAGGGCACATGTAAGAATCAACCAATGGAGGAGAGAAAAAATAGCGACGGAGTAGACAGATGTGTCTGGAGCTTTGTCGCTGGGCAGAGGTAGAGAGAGCAGCTGAGAGTCACACTGGGAGTGTTTGTTGGCAAGTTAAGAGTCAGTTATCCTCCAGGAGAAGGTGGGAGACTGCTGGACAGGGTTCTCCTGGCCAGGCAGCCCCACAGCCACAGGGTTTTTGTCTGCCAGAGCCACCAGCGTGAACGCGGAGTCCATGCCCTCTTGCAGAGGGAGGTGGATGTCTGCAGTGGTCTGAAAGCTGCAGCTGAAGCACCCACCGAACAGCTGGGGACTCAGAACACCGCCCTCCAATCGGCGCAGACATGCAGACTCAGAGGAGATCCACACGGCACACTGAAAGGTCAGATTTCGCCTGGGATAAGGTGAGGTCTCCTGTCCCGCAGAACAGAGACTTGAACATTGTGGGAACCAGGCTGTGGGAAAGCTGCTTCTGGAGAGGTCCATGGAGGTGGGGCAGGGCGTGATCACTAAGTGTGGAGGCAAACTCTTGGAGCTGTTGACAGAGGGGAGCTCTGGAAAACGACTCGTTTTAATCTGAGGCAGAGGGACAGCCTGGGAGTTAATAAGTGTCCTGGATGCAAAATCTCCACAAACTGGTTTTGAGAGCCACAGAGTAGCAGGATCTGAGTACAGCCTATAGAGGTCCTGTGCTTAGTCTCAGAGGTCAATTCCGAAACACTGCCACCAAGTGGATGATGCACAAATTGACTCTCGCATAGCCACAAAAGAATAAAGGGATTAAAACACAACTCAGCAGTGGAACACAGGGAACTGCAATACCCTCCCAACTGGGAAACAGAAGTGCCAAGCAGGACAATAACGAAAGTGAATAACCATGCTATTTTTTTAAAAATTATTTTATTTTATTTTATATTTTTTTACTTTTGCATATTTTAATTAAAAATATTTTTTCTTTCCTCCTCAATTTATTTTACCTTTTTAATTATTACATTTTTGTTTTCAACTAGTATTATTACTACTACTATTTTAGTTTTTGAAAAAAAAAACAAGTGCCATTTTGTTTTCCCTTTATGTTACTTCGGGATTAGAGTTCTACATTCTATTTTCATGTTTCCTTTAGCATAATTTTACTCTATCTCAACTCTACCTTTATGCCAACACTTTCCTCCTAACTTTCCCCATTTTGTTGTCTTGTTTTCTCTTTCCCTTTTCCAATTTTAGAATCTCCCTATTCTTTCTCTTTACTTGGTTAAATTTCACCCCACTTATATATCTAATTTCAGATCCCCTACTCCAAGTCCATACAAACCTCTCTCTTCTTGTCTTCCGTAGCCAAAAAGTTGTTTTTCTTTATGTCCTTTTGTTGCTGTTTGCCTGAACAGTGATTATATCAATTTTTTGTACTTTTTTGGTGAGATTGTTTTAGCTTATTCTACTTGTTTTATTTTGCTTTTTGTTTGGTTTGTTTTGGTTTGTTTTTTACCTCTCTTTTCCCTCGCCTCCCTCGATACCAGTTGTTATTTGTAGTTTGTATTAATCTCCAGGTACTGGTTCCTGGCATGTGTTGGGATTAGTGACTGTTCTATTGGAGTTTTCTCCTGACATCTATATTTTGTTCCCCTTTTCTCTCTTATCCTCTTTCTTTTATCTCTGACTTTTTTCCCTTTCTCTTTTCTTCTTTTCTCCTTTTTATTTTTTTATTTTATTTTATTTTTTTGTTCATTTACTTATTTATTTATTTTTTCCCCTCTCCTAATTTAATTTTGGCATTTCTTTCTTTTTTCCTCATTTTCCTCTTCTTCTTTCTCTACTTACCCCTAATTTGTCTTTCATTGGTGGTCACCTTATTTGTGATTATTAACATCCTGAATACATTTCTAATCAGTGCCTTGTGTGTTGTACCTGGTCGTGTTGTAGTTTGTGCCTTTCAATCAACAAAGGAGAGAGAACTACATAACCAGACACCCGGAGAAGAAAGACCATGGGCAGAAAAAGAAACAGCCCACATAAGACAGAAAGGCAGGTTTCACCACAAAAGGAAGTAAATGAAATAGAAGCAGAAATAAGCCTGCCAGAGAAAGAGTTCAGAGAAATGATCATAAGGTGGATGAAAAGAATGGAAGAAAAAATTGACAATGTGAGTAAGAGCCAAGAGGAAATGAAGAAGACCCAAGAGAAAATGAAGAAGAAGCAAGAAGAAATGCAGAAGAACCTAGAAGAAATGCAGAATAATCAAGAAGAAATGAAAAATGACACCACTGTTATAAAGAACTCAATAGAAAGCATCAAAAGTAGACTAGAAGAAGCAGAGGACCACATCAGTGAGCTAAAAGACAAGGTAGGGAAAAATACCCAAGTACAGCAGCTTCTAGAAAAAAAAGTTAAAAAGCAAGAGGAGAGCCTAAGGGAACTTTGGGATAACACGAAACAAAACAACATACACATAATTGGGGTTACAGAAAGAGTGGAAACTGAGCAAGGATTAGAGAACCTGTTTGAAGAAATAATAACAGAAAATTTCTCCAATATAGGAAAGAAAAAACCCACACAAATCCAAGAAGCTCACAGTGTCCCAAGCAAAATGAACCCCAACAAACCGACACCGAGGCACATTATAATTAAATTGGCAAACACCAACAACAAAGAATCTTAAAAGCGGCCAGAGAGAAACAGAAAGTTACCTACAAAGGAACCCCCATAAGACTAGCTACTGATTTCTCAACAGAAACTCCTCAGGCCAGAAGGGAATGGAATGAAATATACAAAGTCATGCAAAGGAAGGGCCTGAATCCAAGAATACTGTACCCTGCAAGACTTTCAATCAAAATTGAAGGGGAAATCAGGACCTTCACAGACAAAAAAGGACTAAGGGAATATATTACCACCAAACCAGAAATGCAAGAAATGTTAAAGGGTCTGCTATAATAAAAAGAAATAGGAAGTGAGGAAGGAACTTGGGGGTAAAGACTAAAAATGGCAACAGATAAGTACTTATCAATAATAACTTTAAATGTAAAAGGATTAAATGCTCCAATCAAATGACATAGGGTAACCGAATGGATAAGAAAACAGGATTAATATATCTGCTGTGTGCAAGAAACCCACCTGAGAAAAAGATGCACACAGATTGAGGGTGAAGGGATGGAACATGGTATTTCAGGCAAATGGAAATGAAAAAAAAGCTGGGGTTGCAATACTTATCTGACAAATTAGATCTCAAAGTAAAGGACATAACAAGAGATAAAGAAGGCCACTTCACTTCATAATACTAAAGGGAACAATCCAACAAGAAGAAATAACTCTGGTAAACATATATGCACCCAATATAGGAGCACCTAAATACATAAAAAAACTCCTGGAGGATATTAAGGGATACATTGATAGCAATACAATCATACAAGGAGACTTTAATACGCCATTGTCACCACTGGACAAATCCTCTAAATAAAAAATCATCAAAGAAACATCAATCCTAAATGACTCACTATATCAGATGGAATTAATGGATATCTTCAGAACATTGCCCAAAGCCACAGAATATACATTCTTCTCTAGTGCACATGGGTCATTTTCAAAGATAGATCATATGTTGGGTCATAAGAATAGTCTCTTCAAATTCAAGAAGATAGAAATCATATCAAGCATTTTCTCAGACCACAGTGGCATAAAACTGGAAATCAACAGTAATAAAAACAATAGAAAGAAATCAAACATATGGAAACTAAACAGCATGCTATTAAACAACGACTGGGTAACCAAAGAGATCAAGGAAGAAATAAAAAACATCATGACAACTAATGACAATGATAGCACAACAATACAAATTTTATGGGACACAGTGAAAGCAGTCTGAGAGGGAAGTTCATAGTCCTACAAGCCTACTGCAAAAAAAAAACAGGAAACAATGGTAATAAATTACCTAACCCTACAACTCAAAGAGCTAGACAGAGAGCAACAAGAAAAGCCCAGTATAAGCAGAAGGAAGGAAGTAGTGAAGATCAGAGCGGAGATAAACAACATGGCGATCAAAGAAACAATTCAAAAGATCAACCAAACCAAGAACTGGTTCTTTGAAAGGATAAGCAAGATTGATGGACCTCTAGCCAGGCTCACCAGAAAGCAGAGAGAAGACCCAAATAAACAAAATCAGAAATGAAAGAGGAGAAATAACAACAGACCCCATCGAAATACAAAGGATTGTTAAAAAATACTATAAACAACTTTATTCTAACAAATTGGACAACCTGCAAGAAATAGACATATTCCTAGAAAAATATAACCTTCCAAAACTCAATGAGGAAGAATCTAAACATCTCAATAGTCCTATAACTATGAAAGAAATTGAAGCAGTCATCAAAAAGCTTCCAGCAAATAAAAGCCCGGGACCAGATGGCTACACAGGAGAGTTTTACCAAACATTCAAGGAAGAATTAAAACCTATCCTCCACAGACTATTCAAAAACATTCAAGAAGTAGGAACACTTCTAAACACCTTCTATGAAGCCAACATCACCCTAATACCAAAACCAGATAAAGACAACACAATTAAAGAGCATTATAAGCCAATATCTCTCAAGAACATAGATGCCAAAATCCTCAATAAAATTCTAGCAAATTGGATCCAGCAGTACATCAGAAAGATCATACACCATGACCAAGTAGGATTCATCCCAGGAATTCAGGGATGGTACAATATCTGCAAATCAATAAACGTGATATATCACATAAACAAATTGAGAGATAAAAATCACATAGTCAATTGATGCAGAAAAAGCATTTGACAAAATCCAACACTCTTTCTTGGTAAAAACTCTCAGCAAAGTGGGAATAGAAGGATCATAACTCAACATCATAAAAGCTATATATGATAAACCCACAGCTAAAATCATACTCAATGGGCAAAACTAAAACCATTTCCACAAGAACAGGAACAAGACAGGGATTCCCACTCTCACCTCTCCTGTTTGACATAGTGCTGGAAGTATTAGCCATTGCAATCAGATAAGAAGAAAAAATAAAAGGCATCCAAATTGGAAAAGAAGTAAAGTTATCCTTATTTGCAGATGACATGATACTGTACATAAAAAACCCAAAGGTCTCCATCCCAAAACTAATTGACTTAATAAATGAATTTGACAATGTAGCAGGATACAAAATTAATGCCAAGAAATCTGTGGCATTTATATACACTAATAGTGAAATTACAGAAAGAGAGACTCAAAAAGCAATCCCATTTACCATCGCCCCCCAAAAATTAAGATACCTAGGAATAAACCTAACTGAAGAGGTAAAAGACCTATATGTAGAAAACTACAGGACACTGAAAAAAGAGATAGAGGAAGATGTTAACAGATGGAAGAGCATACCATGCTCATGGATTGGGAGAATCAACATCTTTAAAATGTCCATACAACCCAAAGCAATCTATAGATTCAATGCACTACCCATTAAAATACCAAGAACATATTTCACAGACCTGGAAAGAATTCTTCATAGATTCATCTGGAACAAAAAAAGATGACGAATAGCTACAGCAATTCTCAGAAAGAAGAATAAAGTTCAATACCAGATTTCAAGCTATATCACAAAGGAACTGTTCTCAAAACAGCCTGGTCCTGGCACAAGAACAGATATATAGACCAATGGAATAGAAAAGAGAATACAGATATCCACCGAAACCACCATGCTCAACTAATATTTGACAAAGGAGGCATGAACATACAATGCAGCCAAGATAGCCTCTTCAACAAATGGTGTTGGGAAAATTGGACAGATATATGCAAAAAAATGAAACTGGACCACCAACTTACACCAAATACAAAAATAAAATCAAAATGGATATGGGACTTAAACATTAGAATGGAAACCATAAAAATATTAGAGGAATCCACAGGCAGCACAATCTCAGATATATGCCGAAAGAACTTCTTCACTGATACTGCTCCAAAGGCAATTGAAGCTAAAGAAAAAATAAACAAATGGGACTACATCAAAATAAAAATCTTTTGCACAGCAAAAGAAACCATCAACAAAACAACAAGAAAAACCACTGTATGGGAGAACATATTTGCAAATGTTATCACTGATAAATGTTTAATCTCCAACATCTATAGCCAACTTATACAACTTAATAAAAGGAAGGTAAATGATCCAATTAAAAAAAAATGAGCAACGGACCTAAATAGAACCTTTTCAAAAGATGACAGAAGGAAGGCCAAGAGACACATGAAAACATGTTCAAAGTCACTAATTATCCGAGAGATGCAAATCAAAACAACAACGCGATACCATCTTACACCTGTCAGAATGGCAATCATCAACAAATCAACAAACGACAAGTGTTGGGAAGGATGCGGAGAAAAAGGAACCCTTGTTCACTGTTGGTGGGAATGCAGACTGGTGCAGCCAATGTGGAGAACAGTATGGCGTTTTCTTAAAAAACTGAAAATGGATCTCCCATTTGACCCAGCAATCCCACTCTTAGGAATTTATCCTAAGAAATTACAAACACCAATCAGAAAGAATTTATGCTTTCCTATGTTCATAGCAGCACAATTTACAATAGGTACAATTTGGAAACAGCCTAGGTGCCTGTCAGCAGATGAGTGGATCAGAAAACTGTGGTATATCTACACAATGGAATTCTATGCTGCCATTAAAAAGCAGAAATACTTACCATTTGCAGCAACCTGGATGGACCTGGAGAGCCTTATGCTTAGTGAAATAAGCCAGTCAATGAAGGAGCAGCATCACATGATCTCACTCATTTGTGGATAAGAAAAAACATTGTAAACCGATGAACAAAAGAATAGATACAGAGGCAGTAAAGCTTCAAACAAACTGTCAAATTATAGCAGGTAGGTTAATGAGAGGTGGGGTAGATAAGAGATCTATCAAAGGACTTGTATCTATGCATATAAGCATAACCAATGAACATAGACTGGGGGGTTGGGGTATGCCTGGGAGGGATGGTGGGCAATGGCGAGATATGTATACATGTAACACATTAAAAAAAATGAATCAACCAATGAAGCCATAAATATGTGGAACAGCAAATAGATGATCCTCTCTCTTTCTCTTCCTCCCCCCTTTTCTCTCTTCCTCTCTAAAATAAATAAAAAAATAAAAAATAATAATACAAGAGAAAAACCACATGCTATATGTTAATGTAGAAAGAATGTCTGAAAAATATTTATTTATATATACAAAAATATTTGTTTAAAATCCACTATGTGCCAGGCACTATTCCAGGTGCTGAAACACAGGCTTGAACTCAAAATCTAATGGGGGGAGATAGAAAACTAGAATATATTTGTGTAAAAAATAAAGGTTACAAAGGTAATATGATATAAATAAAGTGATAAATTTTATTCTAAAAAAACCACAAAATTTTCCAGGATGAAAGCCATCAGAAGTACTAGGAGTAGGGTAAGCTACAATTTAAACAAGGTAAATGTCACGGAGAAGGTAAAATTTCAGCAAAGATATGAAGAAAGTGGGGAAGTTTTCACATAGATAATGGGAAAAGTGAATTTTAGGCAAAGGAAACAGCCAGTATAAGAGCTTTCAGGTGGGAGTCTGCCTGGCCTGTTTAGATCAATAAAGAGCCCTGTATCCCGAAAAACAGTGAGCAGAGAGATGAGATTCAATGAGAAGATCATGTAGATCTTTTAGGTCTTTATGTTTTATTCTGAATGAAATGGGGAGCTATTGCTGGTTTTGAGAAGGAGTAAGAGATTTATGACTTCTGTGTGGAGAATAGACTAGGAGGACAAGAATGGAAAACAAGAAGTCTAGTTAGGTTATTGTAATAATTTAATGCTCAGTGATAGTGACTCAGGCCACGGTGACAACAGTGGAAGTGGTATGAAATGGTTTGGTCTGGAAATGTTTTTAAGGTGAAACTTACAGGATTCCATGAAGAATTGAATATGAGATGTGAGAGATAAAAGAAAGACAAGAATGATTCCAAAGTTTTTTTGTTTTGTTTTGTTTTTCTTGAGCAAATGGAAGAATAGAGTTGCTCACAACTGAATGGGGCATTGTTCTGGAAGTGCAGGTTTTGTGGTGGTGGTAGGATTAGGAGTTAGGATTTGGATTTATTAAGTTTGTAATATCTATAAGACTGCAAAGTAGAGAAATTGAATAGGAAGCTATACAAATCTGGAATTCAGGAAAACAATTTGAACTGGAGATATTAAGCTATAGAAAGTATATCCTATATAATAAAGAGGTAATATGAAAATTGACCATCACACCCTCAAAAGATGGCTGCTTACAACCAGGCTGGCAGGGAGTTAGTGAGGGATGATCAAACGACTGAACAGCAGGCTGTGTGGGGCGACCAGGTCAGCATGGGGGGCAGTAAGAGGTGACCAACTGGAAGGGGGGCATCAGGGGTGACCAGGCCAGCAGAGGGGCAGTTGGGGGCAAACAGGCCAGAAGGTGAGACAGTAAGAGGTGACCAGGTCAGTGGGGGGCAGTTAGGGGCGACCAGGCCATTGGAGGTGGGTGCAGTTTGGGTTGACCAGCTGTCAGGAGGGGGCAGTAAGGGGCAATTAGGCTGGAAGGGGGAGCAATAAGGGGTGACAGGTAGGGGTGGTCAGATTGGCAGGGAGGACAGTTAGGGGTGACCAGACAGGCAGTCAGGTAAGTGATTAGGAACCAGCAATCCAGAATTGTGAGAGGGATGTTCCAGATTGGAGAGGGTACAGCCTCGGCTGAGGGGACCACTCCCTATCCCCATGCTTGAATTTTATGCACCAGGCCTCTAATTAAGCTATGAGAATGAATGAAGATGACTGAGGGAGAAAAGAGAATAACTAAGAAATTTAGTATAGTTGTACCAAAATGAAGACAATGAGAGCTGTTAAAATTCTTTCTCAGAGCTCAGTTAGGAAGTGTTGTTCCAACACTGAAATGACAATCTGTTAAATGGAAAACAAATTTTAGAACATGGGAGGGCTGAAGGAGAATTAGGGAATTTCCTATAGAAACTCAGTGTCATCCCATACTGGAGAGAGATTTGGAGACATGCCATGTTTTTTGATGAACTTCAATAGCACCCTAGCATAGAAAGCCAGACAGAGCTAAAGCACAGTGAAAGAGAAAGGCAAAGGCTTAGATTATAGTGTAGTCTAAATTTCAGGCTTTATATATCTCAAAATGAAGAGGGAGCTTGCCTCAAACTATTCCTCCTGCTGTTCACATGACTCTTCATAAAGGAGCTATCTGAAAAAAAAGCTGCTTCATTCAAAAATTAAAAGTAGTGTTGTCTTCTTGATATATCGTCCCCTTTATCATGTTTTTTTGCAGTATTTTTCATGATAGCCAAGATATTAAAACATCCTAAATGTCTTTTGACAAATGACTAGATAAAGAAGATATGGTAGATATAAATAGTGGAATACTATTTAGCTATAAGAAAAGATGAAACATCGCCATTTGTTCCCAAATGGATGGACCTTGAGAGTATCATGCTAAGCAAAACAAGTCAGATGATTTCACACATTTGTGAGAAACAAAATGGAAAGCAACAAATGAACTAACAAGACAAATAAACAAACTCATACACAGTATGATGGTTACCAGAGGGAAAGAAGGGTGGAGGAAGCTGAAGAGAAAAAGGGATCAGATAGATATATGGTGATGAAAGGAGACTAAACTTTGGATGGTGAGCACACAATGTAACATATAGGTGATGCAATTGTATACTTGAAACATATAATCTTATTAATGAATTTCACACCAATAAATTTAATTTAAAAAATGAAAACTAGTCCGACCAAAGGCCAGTAGTTGAACATTGGCTTATGAACCAGGAGGTAATGGTTTGATTTCTGGTTAAGGCACGTACCTGGTTGTGGGCTCAATCCTCAGTGGGGAATGTGCAGGAGACAGCCAATAAATGACTCTCTGTTATCATTAATGTTTCTATCTCTCCCTCTCTCCCTTCCTCTCTGAAATCAATAAAAATATTTAAAAAATAAAGCTAGCAAATCATAACCATAATGGGATATGACTTCACACCCATTAGGATGGCTGTAAAATAAAATAATATAAAATAAAAAGTGTTAGAAAAGATGTAAAAAAAACTGGAACCATTATATCTTGCTGGTGAGAATATAAATTGCTGAAGACACTGTGGAAAACACTGTGGCAGTTCCTCAAAAGTTAAACACAACATTACCATATGATCTAGCAATTTCACTCCTACTTATATAGCCAAAAGACTAAAAACAGGAACTCATACAAATACTTGTACTCTTATGTTCATAGCAGCATTATTTACAATAGCTAAAAAGTAAAACAACCCAAATTTCCATCAACAGATGAATGGTGGACAAAATGTTGTATATACATATATTGGAAAATTATTCAGCTATAAAACAATGAAATTCTGACACATGCCATAACCTGGATGAATTCTGAAAACAGTATGCTAAGTGAAATAAACTAGGCACAAAAAGATAAATATCGTATGGTTCCACTCATATGAAGCACCTGGAATAGGCAAGTTCACAGAGAAAGAAAATAGAAAGTGAGGGCTGGTGGTGAAGAAGGAATGGAAACTTATTATTTAACCAAAGGTCCAATGCATGAAATTCATGCAAAAGTAGGCCTGCTTTCCCCCAGCTGCCAGCATCTGCTGCTTCTCTCTGGCACCCAGGGCTCAGGTTTCTCTCCAGCAGCTGCTGGCAGGCATAGGGATCCAGGCTTCCTTCGCAGAGGGAGGTCCAATCACCTACCCATGGCCCTCCTTCTTTAGGGAGATCATGGAGCCCCCCGAGTGACTGCCCTGCCAGCTGGTGGTCTGGGCCTTTCTCTGTGGGTGATCATGATGCGACGGTGAGGTCCCCAACCAATCACATTGCACCTACCTTGGCTGGCCTGGCACCAGTGGGTGTCATAGTGTAGTCGTCTGGAAGGTCATCTGGTTTAATTAGCATATTATGCTTTTATTATTATAGATGGAAACAGAGCTTTAATTGAGATGATAAAAATGCTCTTGAAATGGGTAATGGTGATGGTTCCAAAACATTGTGAATGTATTTAATGCCACTAAATTGGACATTTAATAATTATGTAAATGGTAAGCTTATGTTTATGTATGTTTTACCAAAATAAAAAAGAATTACCATGACAAAAATCAGAAAAGTATCAGCATATTTTGTTTAAATACTTGAGAGAAAAGGCAGATGCAAAAAGAACAACAAAAATGATATTAACCAAGAAAATTGATAAACATTTAAATATGCAATACTCATGGCATCAAAGAATTACAGAAAACATGTTCCACCTGGCTGGTGTGGCTCGGTGGTTGAGCATTGACCTATGAACCAGGAAGTCATGGTTTAAGTCCAGGTCAGGGCACATGCCAGGCTTGTGGGCTGGATTCCCAGGGGAGTCGGGGGATGAGGGGAGCATGCAGGAGGCAGAGCCTATCAATAATTCTCTCTCATCATTGATGTTTCTATCTCTCCCTCTCCTTCTATCTTCCTCTCTGAAATCAATAAATATATTGAAGGAAAAAACATGCTCCCTCTCATAAAAAAAGGTCAAAGAAAGGGAGGTGAAATGAAAGAAGAAATAAGAAAAACAGAGAAAGAGATAAAATTGCCCCAAGAAAGCTGGGGAAAGAAGGATAAATGAAAAAAATGAAAAGAAAGGTATTAGAGAGCTTAAAGAAATATTAGAATCAACTCAAGCATAAAAAATACAACTGAGAATAGTGTAAAGACCATGAAATAAAGACTTAGAGCATACACACAAAATAGAAAAAAACAAAGATACACAAATACTAGAAACAATAGAGATATAGAGGGAAGAGAAAAAATCCAATGTATGCATAGTTCATGTTTCTGAAGAAAAGACACAAAATTAAAGATATAACTTAAAAACTTTCCAGGAAGAAAAGAGGTTTTTCATCTATATATTGAAAACAAACAAACAAAAAAACAAACAAACAAACAAAAAACACCACCATGATCCAAGAAAAGAATGATATATAATGACAAATTCCAAGATAATTCTGATTTTAATTATTTAATTGCTAGAATAAAGAATGGCATTGGCTTCTAGGCAGAAATATCAAGTCATCCATAGGAGAAAAAAATCAGGCTGCTTCAAGAGCCAGAAAAATTCAGACAAAGAATACAAAGTTCAGAGCGATAGAAAATGTGGCTTGAAATACTTATATACAGAGAAGTTATTCTTCATATATTAGGACAATGGGGAGAAATTCTCAAGCATATAAAAACTCAAGAGCAACAGAACTTATTATTACTTCATGAAACACCTGTTAATGAAAACCAAGGTATAAATCAAAATAAGAGCTGAGGAATGAAGAAAGCATGCTCAGACATCAGTGGAAAACATTAAATCTATTAGATATAAAACTAAGGTTGGCCGAGACCTCTTTGGCTCAGTGGATAGAGTGTTGGCCTATGGACTGAAAGGTCCCAGGTTTGATTCCGGTCGGGGGCATGTACTTTGCTTGTGGGCACATCTCCAGTGTGGGGTGTGTAGGAGGCGGCTAATCGATGTCTCTCTCTCTCTCATCGATGTTTCTGACTTTCTATCCCTCTCCCTTCCTCTCTGTGAAAAATCAATAAAATATATTTAAAAAAACACACAAAAAAACTAAGGTTGAAAAACTAAGTGAATTATAGTTTTAAAATTGCATGTTATATATTAACTATAAACTTTAACAATTCAAAAAGTTAATAAACAACAAAAATAAAAAAAGTGGGAGAAAGGGACAAAAGAAACTATTTGATTTTGATTTCTTATCTAACACTGAGGCTCAGTGCACAAATTCATGTATAGGTAGTGTTCCTAGCAGCTGCCAGCTGCTGGCTGGGGCCTTTATTCATTTTGTGCCATCCTCTGGTGGTCAATGCACCTCATAGCAAGTGATTGAACTCGTTGATCAAACTCCTGTGGGTACACTTTGCATATATATATATATCTGAAGTCAAGTGATACTGCCTTAAATTGATATATATAGCTAAGGGAAAAAAAATTAACCCAAACTTTATAAGTATTTTATCATCTTTATTCACTTTAGAAAGAGCTTTAAGAACTAATAATGCTTTTTGTAGAGATTCACTTATCAAAAAATTAAGTAATATGTTTATTTTCAATTCAGTTTTTGGTGATTATAATTAATATTATTTAATAAAAATTTCATAGAGTAATCCTATCTGTATCCCAATTTAAACCATATATCCATTTTCTATTTCAATACATGCATATATAGATGCATAAGTGCATCATCATCCAAAAATAATCATTGTATACATTTGATTGAGATGTATATGATGGTTATTTCTGATTTTTGATCTTTTAACTTTTTCTTTGCATTTGTAATTTTGTTCTAGTTTATAAATATGCAATTATTAAATTTCACAAAAATATCAAAGTATATTTAAAGAGGCATATAGTCTAATTGGTATTCATTTTAGCAAAAATGAAACACTCTTTCTGTTCAATGATAAACCAAAGTCAGAAGTCCAATTCTCAAGTTTTCAGGGTTCTTTCAGTTTATTAAAACTCAGCCATCTATGTGTCCTCTTTGGAGAAGTGTCTGACCAGATCCTTTGCTCATTTTTAAATTGGATTGTTTGTTTATTTGGTGTTGAGTTTTATAACTTATTTATAAACTTTGATATTGGCCCTTTATCAGATGCATCATATGTAATTCCATTCAGTGGGTTGTCTTTTCATTTTGTTGATGGTTTCCTTTGTTGTGCAAAAACCTTTAGTTTGATGTAGTCAGGTTAATTTTTTTTCTTTTGTTTCTCTTACTCAAAGAGATATGTCAGAAAAAGAATATATTACTAGAAATGTCTGAGAGCTTATTGGCTATATTTTCTGCTAGGATGTTTATGGTTTCAAGTCTTACATTTAAGTCTTTAATTCATTTTGCGTTAATTCTTTTGTATGGTGTAAGAAGGTAGTCTAGTTTCATTTCTTTTGTGTGAATCTATTCACTTTTCCGAGCATCATTTATTGAATAGACTATCTTTATCCTATTGTATATTCTTACCTCTTTTGTCAAATATTAATTGACAATGAAGCTGTGAGTTTGTTTCTGGGCTCTCTATTCTTTTCCTTGATCTATATAACTGTTTTTATGTCAGTATCATGCTTTTTTTTATTACTATGACCTTGTAGTCTAATTTGATATCTAGTAACATGACTCCTCCAACTTTGTTTTTCTTTCTTAATATTGCTGTGGCTATTTGGGATCTTTGTTCCATATAAATTTTTGGAATATTTGTTCTAGTTCTGTGAAATATGTCATTGGTATATTGATAAAATTGCACTGAATCTATAAATTACTTTGTGAATAATGAACATTTTAATGATGTTAATTATTTCTATCCATGAGTGCATTTATGCTTCCATTTATTTGTATCTTCTGGAATTTTTTTCTTCAGTGTCTTATATTTTCTGAGTATAGATCTTTTACATTCTTAAATGTATTCCTAAGTATTTAAAATTTTATGCAATTATAAATGGAATTGTTCTCTCAAGATTAAATTTCACAAAAATATCAAAGTATATCTTAAGAGGCATATAATCTAATTGATTACAAAGATTCCTAGATAGCAGGTCTGAGAAACATTGACCTAATTGTAAATTTGGGACCTTTCTCCCCTATGTTGGTCACAATGGATGCGATCTGTCACAGAATTGAACTGATATCATTTCACTCTAAAAAAGAAGTATGGCCCTTTGGAGAAAAGGCTGATTTCAGAGCTGGAATGGGAAAGGTATACTCTATTATGCTAGGAATTAGGGAAGTACTTAAAGGATAAATCATATCAAACGAATGCAGGAGCTAGCTTGAAAGACTATCACTGGATTAACTTGAACATCAAAATCAATAATAGTAGTAATGGATTAAAAACTTGACTGTTTTAGCTATTTTCTCATGGTTTCACTCTTCCTCCCCACTTTTAACATTCCTTCCTTTATTTCTTTAGCTTTAATGTCTATGCATGGGAGCAATATGCTCCTGTTTTTGCTCTGCTTCTGAATGATGCATGTGTGCTACA
Source organism: Lasiurus cinereus (assembly GCA_011751065.1). Lineage (NCBI taxonomy): Eukaryota > Metazoa > Chordata > Mammalia > Chiroptera > Vespertilionidae > Lasiurus > Lasiurus cinereus. The sequence continues at coordinate 40,153,002 of JAAGEH010002534.1, read as the reverse complement.
CTGGAGTAAAAAAAAAAATCTGAGTTTTAGCTTTAGACTTTGGGATGATCTTAGGAAAAAGTGATCTCCTAACTGACTTACCAGTAGACCCTGTGCCACTGAAAATAACCTGATATGGTTTAACAGGATTATTTATTTGGTTGAAACATAAAATTGCCTTTTGTTTTGTTAATCCTTAACTGAGGATATTTTCCCCATTGATTCTTAGAGACAGTGGAATGGAGGAAAGGGGGTAGGGGAAGAGAGAGAATCATCAATGTGAGAGAAACACATCAATTGGTTGCCTTCTGCATGTACCACCCACTAGGGCCAGGGATTGAACCTGCAACCCAAGTATGTGCCCTTGACTGGGAATGAATCTGTGACTCTTAGGTGTGCAGGCTGACTAAACATGGAGCCAAAAGGCTAGGGAGCAAATGCCATTTTCGTAGGTAAAGTGTTTGAATATCCGATATTTCATAAGGTTTAACAACATGGTCCAGCCAAGCTTATAGAAATTTTATATTTGGTCTTAGAGCCAAATCTCAAGATAGTTTAAATTATTATCTTCTGTGCCTTTTATTTCCTTGGAGACTTAATGAGGAAGGGTGACTGACCAATATATAGAACATGGGCCTCTTTCACTACCCTGAATAATGACATCTGAATCCTGCATCCATACCATAGATCAGAAGTTCTGTCATACAGTGAAGAGAATGCTAGGCCAGAAATCAAGAGACTAGATTCTATTCTTGGTGCTCTTATTACCTAGTGAGAAGTTGGATGAGTTGCAACTTCTCTCAACCTCTGTTTTTCTGTTTGCAAAATAAATGTTGAATAAAGACCAAGTTGTGTCTGATGTATCTGCCAGCTCTAATATTTTGCAGGTTTTCTTTGTAGGAACTGAGAGATGGAAGTTGGAAAAAAGTACTATAAGTATTTAACTGTATTTATAAATTGTACTGGTGTCCTTTACAGAAAGATATATCAACCAACCAAATAGATAATCAAGGTTAGAGGGGGGAAATATACATTATTTGCTGAAATCTTTGGTTCAGTCAAGTCAAAAACAAAATTCTAGACTCTGTACTACTTAATATGTTTTGTTAATCCATAAAATGTCATTTTACATAATTTAACAAGAAAATATACTTTAATTGATTTTAAAGTTATTTTTTCTTTCTTTTATAAATTATATGAAAGTTTTAAGTGATTATAAAGATTAACCATTTGTTCACAAATATATGGACTTCAAATCATAAATTTCTTGAGAATCTGTAAGAAAATGTTTTAAATGCTTCAGCTCTGTGCTGTCCTATTATAATGACGCTAAATTTAGTCAGGTTTTGGTTTGTCTTCATCTGCACAATGATGACAATCTCTAATTTGGACTTTCTAATATAAGCATTATTATAACATATTCTGTCATCTAAGATGGCTTAGAAAAAGCAAAAATAAACTCAATTCCTGCAAATCTGAACAACAATATTCAGCCTAGAAAGAAGAAAAGGTTGGTTGCATAACAATGCAGAACAGTGACTATCCCCATAGTCTTCTTCCAGGAGTTACCAGGCCCTAAAAATAATTCAACTTCATTCAAGTACTGTTTTTTCTCTCCTCCTCCTCCTCCTCCTCCTCCTCCTCCTCCTCCTCCTCCTCCTCCTCCTCCTCCTCCTTCTTTTTTTTCTTTTCAAAAAGAGCAAGCCCTACTAAACCTTTCATGAGCAATTTTGGTATAGGCCACACCAGGAATAAAGAAAGCAGGGAAGATATGTACATGTCACATTTACACTATCAAATGACTAGAACTTTTGGCTATATTCAGTTTACTTAGTCACCTTTATCATGTAATAAAGAGATCCTTCTTGAAGCAAAAACTCAAGCCAAAAGTTATAAACTTAATTTTTGCAAAACACAAAGAAGCCAATAATAGCCCTGGTCTATGTACTCTTCTTATCAAGAATGTTTTATGCATGTACACTTATGCACATGTGCACATCCTATGTAGCCAGACTTTCCTGTCAATTTCTGAGACATCGTCTCCCATTCTATCACCTAAAATAAAATCACTTTGCTTCCCAGACTCAATCAATAATTTATTTTAACCTCCTCCTCCTCCCCCACTATATCTTATGCTACATTCAAATCATTATTACATAATTTGGCCCTTTCTGTCTTCTAAGCATGCACATGAACTTATTTGAAACTAAGTTACACAGTGAGAATTTGAGAGATACACATTAATATTTCAAGCAGTTCCAGAGAAAGTTTATGTTGCGAAAGCTAAAACAAGGCTAGTGAAGCATAAAGGAAACATGATGAGGCATCCCAGTGTTTCTGTTGGACAAAATTTATTTGGTAAGTCTTCTTTTCTGTTGTGTGTTTTTTTGCCTTCCTAGGCATATTACAATTATTCAGCATAAGTGCTATCTTAATATTCCTTTTAAATTTATATTTTTCTCTGTATCCGATATCATCATAGGTACAGGCATATCAGATGTATTTCAAAACTGGGTCCCAGTTAATGCATGAGTCTCTAATAATTGTTTTGAACACTTAGGAACCTAACATTTACATTTTTTGAAATGTCCCTCTTTTCTAGAGTATTTATTCTATTTAAGAGGCTTTGGAATTCTTTTTTTACGCATCCTTTTTTCCATTTTTTTTATTAAGGTATTACATGTGTACATCTCTTCCCATTGACCGCCCCCCCTTCCCCACTTTTATACCTGCCGTTACCCCCCACCCCCAGTGTCTTGTGTTAATTGGTTATGGTTATATGTATACATACAAGTCCTTTGGTTGATCTCTTATCTCCCCCACCTCTCCCTAACCTTCCTGTTGTAATTTGACAGTCTGTTGGATGCTTTACTGCCTCTGTATCTATCTTTCTGTTAATCAGTTTATAAGGTTTTTATTATCCACAAATGAGTGAGATCATGTGGTATTTTTCTTACATTGACTGGTTTATTTCACTGAGCATAATGCTCTCCAGTTCCATCCAGGTTGCTGCAAGTGGTAAGAATTCCTTTTTTTTGTGTGTCAGCATAGTATTCCATTGTATAGATGTACCACAGTTGTTTAATCCACTCATCTGCTGATGGACACTTAGGCTGTTTCCAAATCTTAGCTATGGTGAATTGTGCTGCTATGAACATAGGGGTGCATATATCCTTTCTGATTGGTGTTTCTAGTTTCTTGGGATATATTCACTAGGTCAAATGAGAGTTTCATTTTTAGTTTTTTGAGGAAACTAAATACTGTTCTCCACAGTGTCTGCACCAGTCTGCATTCCCACCAGCAGTGTATGAGGGTTCCTTTTTCTCCACATCCTCTCTAGCAATTATTGTTTGTTGATTTGTTGATGATAGCCATTCTAACAGGTGTGAGATGGTACCACATTGTCATTTTGATTTGCATCAGATAATTAGTGACTTTGAGCATGTTTTCACATGGCTCTTGGCCTTCCTTCTGTCTTCTTTTGAAATTATTCTATTTAGGCCCATTGCCCATTTTTTTATTGGATCATTTATCTTCTTTTTATTAAGTTGTATAAGTTCCCTGTAGATGTGGGAAATTAAACCTTTATCAGTGATAACATTTGCAAATATACTCTCCCATACAGTGGGCTTTCTTGTTGTTTTATTGATGGTTTCTTTGGTTATGCAAAAAATAAAGCTTTTTTTTAATTTAATTTTTTTTTATGTAGTCCCATTTGTTTATTTTCTCTTTAGTTTCCATTGCCCTAGCAGTGAAGAAATTGCTTCAGCATATGTCTGAGATTTTTCTGCCTTCTAGTATTTTTATGGTTTCCCATTTTATGTTTAAGTCCTTTATATAGTTTGAATTTATTTTTGTGTATTGTGTAAGTTGGTGGACTAGTTTCTTTTCTTTTCTTTTTCTTTTTTTTTGCATGTATCTGTCCAATTTTCCCAACACCATTTACTGAAGGGACTGTCTTTACTCCATTGTATGTTCATGCTTCCTTTGTCAAATGTTAATTGAGCATAGTGTTTTGGGTTGATATCTGGGTTCTCTATTCTATTCCACTGGTCTATATGCCTGTTCTTGTGCCAGTACCAGACTGTTTTGAAAACAATGGCTTTGTAATACAGCTTGAAATCTGGTATTGAGATCCCTCCTACTTTGTTCTTCTTTTTCAGGATTGCTGTGGCTATTCTGGATCTTTTTTTATTCCAGATGAATCTTTAGGAAGTTCTTTCTAGGTCTGTGAAATATGCTGATGGTATTTTAAAGGGGAGTGCATTGAATCTATAGTTTGTTTTGGGTAGTATGGACATTTTAATGATGTTGATTCTACCAATCCATGAACATGGTATGCTCTTCCATCTATTTAAGTCTTCTTCTATCTCTTTTTTCAATGTCTTGTAGTTTTCTGAGTAGAGGTCTTTTAAATCCTTATTAATGTTTATTTCTAGGTAACTTAATTTTTTTGGTGCAATGGTAAATGGGATTCCTTTTTTAGTCTCTCTTTCTGTAAGTTCACTGTTGGTGTATGGAAATACCACAGATTTCTTGGCGTTAATTTTATATCCTACTCTGTTGTCGAATTCATTTATTAAGTCTAATAATTTTTTGATGGAGTCTTTAAGGTTTTCTATGTACAGTATTAAATCATCTGTGAATAAGCACAGTTTTACTTCTTCTTTTCCAATTTGGATGCCTTTTATTTCTTCTTTTTATCTAATCACAATGGCTAGTACTTCTAGTACTATGTCGAACAAGAGTGGTGAAGGTGGGTATCCTTGTCTTGTTCCTGTTCTTAGAGGAAATGGTTTTAGTTTATGTCCACTGAGTATAACATTGGCTGTGGCTTTTTCATACATGGCTTTTATTATGTTGAGGAATGTCCTTCTATTCCCACCTTGCTGAAAGTTTGTATCAAGAAATGGTATTGGATTCTGTAAAATGCTTTTTCTGCATCAATTGATATGACTGTGGTTTTTATCTCTCAGTTTATTTATGTGATGTATCACATTTATTTATTTGTGGATATTGTACCTTCCTTGCATCCCTGGTATAAACTCTACTTGGTCATGATGTATGATCTTTCTGATGTACTGCTGTATCTGATGTGCTAGAATTTTCTTGAAGATTTTGGCATCTATGTTCATGAGGGATATTGGCCTGTAATTCTCTTTCATTGTGTTGTCTTTATCTGGTTTTGGTAGTAGGGTGATACTGGTTTCATAGAATGAGATTTGAAGTGTTCCTTCCTCTTCAATTTTTTGAAATAGTCTGAGGAGGATAGGTTTTAGTTCTTCCTTGATGTTTGGTAAAATTCTCCTGTGTAGCCATCTGGCTCCAACCTTTATTTTCTGGAAGCTTTTTAATGAGTGTTTCAATTTCTTCCATAGTTATTGACCTATTGAGATGTTTCATTCTTCTTGATTGAGTTTTAGAAGGTTGTATTTTTTTAGGAATATGTCCCTTTCCTTCAAGTTGTCTAGTTTGTTGGAATAGAGTTGTTCATAATATTTCTTAACAATACTTGGTATTTCTGTTGTTATTTATCCTCTTTCATTTTCTGATTTTGCTTATTTGGGTTCTCTTTCTTTGCTTCTAGGTTAGCCTGGCTAGAAGTTCATCAATCTTGTTTATTCTTTTAAAGAACCAACTCTTGGTTTTGTTGGTCTTTGTATTGTTTCTTTGATCTCAATGTCATTTATCTTCCCTCTGAGCTTTATTATTTCCTTCCTTCTTCTTACACTGGGTTTTTCTTGTTTTCTCATTCTAACTCTTTTTGTTGTATGTTTAGATAATTTATTACCATTGTTTCTTGTTTTTTTGCAGTAGGCTTGTAGAGCTATGAACTTCCCTCTCAAGACTGATTTCACTGTGTCTTGGATTGTTGTGTTTTCATTGTCATTTGTTGCCATGATGTTTTTATTTCTTCTTTGATCTCTCTGATAACCTAGTCATTGTTTAATAGCATGCTGTTTAGTCTCCATATATTTGATTTCTTTGGATTGTTTTTATTGTAGTTTTATGCCATTGTGATCTGAGAAGATGCTCGATATTATTTCTATCTTCTTGAATTTGAAGAGACTTTGCCTGTGTCTTAGTATTGTTCTATTCTTGAAAATGTTCTATATGCACTGGAGAGGAATTTATATTCTATATCTTTGGGGTGGAATGTTCTAAAGATGTCAATTATGTCCATCTGACCTAGTGTGTCATTTAGGATTGCTGTTTCTTTGCTGATTTTTTTATTTGGTTGAGTTCTTCAGTGGTGTCAGTGAGGTATTAAAGTCCCCTACTATGACTGTATTGCTATCAATCTCTCCCTTGATATCTTCCAGAAGTTGTTTTATGGATTTGGGTGCTCCTGTATTGGGTGCTTATATGTTTTCCAGAGTTATATCTTCTTGATGAATTGCTCCTTTTAGTATTATGTAGTGGCCTTCCTTGTCTCCTGTTATGGCCTTTACTTTGAGGTCTATTTTATGAGATATAAGTATTGCAACCCCAGCTTGTTTCTCATTTCCATTCGCCTGAAAATGTTTTTCCAACCCTTCACTCTCAGTCTGTGTGAATCCTTTCTCCTGAGGTGAGTCTCTTGCAGACAGAAAATATATGGGTCATGAATTCTCATCCATCCAGCTATCTTATGTCTTTTGATTGGTCCATTTAATCCACTTATATTTAATATTATTAACAAGTACATATTTGTTGTCATATTTTTCCTTAATGTTTGTGTTTCTTCTTGCCATTCTCTTCCTTCTTTTTATACCAGTCCATTCAGCATTTCTTGCATTGCTGACTTGGTAGTGATATGCTCTCTTAGTCGTTTTTTGTCTGTGAAGCTCCTGATTACACCTTCAATTTTGAATGATAGCCTTGATAGGTATAGTATTCTTGGCTTCAGTCCCTTGCTTTTCATCACATTGTAAATTTTATTCCATTCCCTCTGGCCTGGTGTGTTTCTGTTGAGAAATCTGTTGATATTCTAATAGAGAATCCATATAGGTAACTTTCTGTCTCTCTCTGGAAGCCTTTAATATTTTTACTTTGTCATTGGTGTTTGCCAGTTTAATTATGATGTGTCTTGGTGTTGATCTTTTAAGGTTCATCTTGTTTGCGGCTCTATGTGCTTCTTGGACTTGCATGGCTTTTTTTCTTGCCAATATCAGGGAGGTTTTCTGTCATTATTTCTTCAAATAGGTTTTCTATTCCTTGCTTCTCTTCCTCTTCTTCTGGCCCCCCTATCATGTGAATAATGTTTCATTTTGTGTTTTCCCAAAGCTCCCTTAGGCTCTCCTCTTGCTTTTTAAGTCTTCTTTCCAGTTGCTACTGTGTTTGTGTGTTTTTTCCTACCTTGTCTTCTAATTCACTGTTGTGGTCCTCAGCCTCTTCTAGTCTACTGTTTAAGCCTTCCAGTAGTTGTTCTTTATTGCAGTTATGTTGTTCTTCATCTCCTCTTGGTTCTTTTTCATGTTGGCTACATTCTCATTCGGCTCCTGATAATTCTCACTGAGTTGCGTGTATTTGTCATCCAGCCATTTAAACATCCTTAAAACCATTACTCTGAATTCTTTCACTGTTAAGCTTCTAGCCTCAATTTCATTTAACTCCCTTTCTGGTGATTCCCCTTTTTCTTTACTTTGGTGGTTGCTTTTCTGTATTCCCATATATTCCTGTAATGTTTTAATTATAGATCCAATTGCTTTTCTACCCAGGTTCTTTTGGGGATGGTGCTACTGGTGTAATCTCTCAGTTCTCTTGGGCTTGGTAATCTAGTATTGCTCCCTACCTGAGCTATCTGGGTTCTCTTGATGTAGGCCTATGAGCTTGATAGGCACATCTGTGGTGTCTAGAAGTCAGCAACTATGGAGAGGAGTGCCCCAATTTTTGCTGCCTTGCACCCTTAGTTGAAATCATGCAGGGACTCAAAGTGGCACCCAGGAACCATCTGCTGGGGTGATGGGGTTCAGGGTGCCTGCACTCTGGGAAGGTGTGACTGTGGTGTCCAGTGTTCTGTATTTGTGGGGTGGCCAGACTCAGCTTTTGTTGCTGTACCTGTGGTGGACAGGCGCTACTCCCAGTGGTGCCTCACAGAGGCACCTGTAGTATGTTAGCTGTGAGGCACACTGAAGCTCTCTGAAGGGCCCTGACAGTGTAGCTGTGTAATTCAGGCACCTGTGGGCAGGTCTCCAGGATGAGTGATTTCAGAATTTCTACTGCCAGGGATGGTGGGGGGGAGGGTGTCTTGTTTGTCCAAGATCACACCCAGGGAGAGCTTACAGTGGCTCCCACTAGTGCCCTGTGGGTAGATGGGCTCAGGGTGCTGACTGTTGGAAATTTGCATCTGTGGAAGTGCATTTGCCGGCACAGAGCCCTGATACACTCTGAGAGGTCCTGGCACTGAGGTTGAGCAGCTGGGGTGAATGTGGGTAGTTATTCCGGTAGAGGGAGTTTAGAATTTTTACTGTGGGGCAGTGCATCCTTGTCTGTACAGACTCACACTCAGCAGGGGCTCAGAGCAGCTCCCCAGAGGAAACTGTGGATATTTGGGCTCAGGATGCCTGCCCTTTAGAAATGTGTGTGTGTGTGGCAATGGGTTTGCTGACACAGAACTCTGACGCACTTTGAGGAATCCTGGCACTGAAGTTACCCTGCTGGAGTGTCTATGCAGGCGTCCAGGATGAGTGAACTCAGAATTTCTACTGCCAGGGGCAATGCATCCCTGTTTGTCCAAGGTCACACCCAGCCAGGACTCACAGCAGCTCTCACAAGTTCCCTGTGGTAGATGGGTTCAGCATACCTGCTCTTTGGAATTGCATGTGCAGACTGGCGGTGTTTTTGCCTGTGCAGAGCTCTGACTACTCTGAGCGGACCTGCACAGGAATTGCACAGCTGGGGTGTCTTTGGGCAGTTATTCAGGAAGAGGTAGTTCAGAATTTCTACTGCAGGACCACATGCCCTTATCTATACAAAATCACACCCACAGGGCTCCCAATGGCTCCCAGGCACTGCCTAGGAAGTGGTGTCCCCTGAGCTTGCTGGAAACACAGGAATGTTTTGTCCAGATTTCTCCCACTTGGGAGGGAAGGGTTCCATTTACTGCTGTGGAGTGGTGCACCTTTGGAGGTGGAGAACCCAGGATCTGCGGGTCTGTGGGTAGGGCATCAGGATTTCGGCTGGAGTGGCTGCCGGGTCACAGAGCAGTTCCAAGGCCTGACTGGATGTGGTGCTAATGAATTCCTAAAAAGACCGTTCTCCCCTTCAAGATGGCATGGGCTCTGTGCTGGAGTCCCACAGTCCTGGGAATGCCCACAGTGGTGGTAGTCTCTCCTTATCCAAGAGAGCCTTGTTCACCAGTCCCTGCTGCTCCTTCAAGATTTAACTGTCCCTTACTCACTCACACACACACCACACACATTCACACACTCTCCTTTCATCCCCTCACTCACTTCCTCTCCCTCACCTCCATCCTGCCAGACACCATCTTCTTCCCTTCAAGAAGCTTTAAAATTCTTCCACAGATTTTAGGCACATGCTCATTAATATGACCACTTGCTTTGAATTAATATGAATCATGAATAAAGATAAACTAAACTTTAACTAACACTTCAAAATAACACTGCAAAGGCCTTGTTGGGTGTGGTTCAGTTGGTTGGGCATCGGCCCATGCACCGAAAGATTGCTGACAATCAGGGCACATACTGTGGGATTCATTCCCAGTAGTGGTGTGTAAAGTGAGCCAATGGATGTTTTGCTCTAATATTTCTCTCTAATATTGATGTTTCTCTTTCTCCCTCTCCCTTCTCTTTCTAAAAATTATTTTAATATTTAATATATATATATTAATATATATATATATTTGGTGTCATTTAATATATATATATTAAATATGTGTGTATATATATATATATATATATATATATTAAATGACACCAAACTGTGTTTTTATTGCTTAACTATAAGCACTACATAAGTAATATAAATAAGGACCATCATTTTTAATCTTTCACAACCAAGCAGATTATTTTAAAAATTAAAATGAGTCTCTGTTAGGAGAAAGAACTTCCATTTCAGAGGAATCTCAGCTCAGTTGAACAGGAGAAACCAGGATGGAACAGGAAGGGAGTAATGGTGAAACACATCTTATCCCTGGTAGCTCTAGTGTAATGGGCTGCCCAGGCTAGAGGCTGGAGCCTCCCACTTCCATCCTGCTCAAAGGCTTCTTGGAGGAAGCAGTCAACTTGCTAGAATTTAGCTTCATCTTTCAGTCAATCCAGGAAGGCTTCTTAGAGGGATCCCATGCCAACTGGAGGAAGTAGGTTCTTCTTTTTGGTATTGAGCTCAACATGCCCATCCATGTTCTCAGGTGGAATCTTTTTGGGCCCTTCCCACCCACAGAGTGCCACGGCCCTAGGTCCTTGGTGCGAGAGTTCAGCAGGTGCCAGGGCAGAGGCCCTCACCTGAATCTTGGCCTCCGCCGAGTGGAGCGAGCAGGGCAGAGTGGGTCTCACCTCCCCAGATATCACCTTAGCCTAAGGCATGGCTCTCCAAGCAGATTCTTTGGAGGCCATTTCCACAGGGAAAAAGCCACTAGATTAGGGTATAGTTCTAAGTTTACCTAGTATTACTTCATCCAGTAGTCTACTGTGTATTACCTTTTAGCGTGTAAAGTGCCATATTCATAGGTTCCAAGGATTAGAACTGTGAACATCTTTCAAGAGCCTACCATAAGAGAGATCCTGTTTCATTTAACAACTGAAGAAGATTGGTCAGGTGCTGAGTGTGGAAAACAAGGAGAAAAGTGGTATTGGGTATTGGATGAGATTGGGAAGTGGGCAATGACCACAATGTTTATTACATCATAAACCATATTGAGAGTTTTGATCTTTATTCTAAGAACAGTGAGAAGCCCTAGAGGGGGTGACAGATTAGACTTGATATTTTAAAATATCCCTCTAGCTATTGGGTAGAAATGTATTCTAAAATAGCAGAGGTTCAGGAAAGGATGATGGTAGCAGCAACAACAGATAGTCAAATGATTAAAATTATTATTCAAATTACTGAAGTCATTTCAGAACTTTTACTTCTATATGCCTGACTCTATGACTGATTAAATGCCTGCCAAGTAGTTCCATGGGAAAGATTAAATATTATGAGGCATAACATGCCATTTATATAAGAACAGTACCAGGCATGCATGATAAACAAGCTTTGCATGATTATATTGCTTCTATTATTATTATGTATAACTCTATGTTAGTAAATTATAAAACATGTAATATGAATAATTTTATAGAAAAATAAAAACGGATTATACTTAAATAAATTTCTATTATAAATGGAAATATGAAATGTAATTCATGACATAGAAAACCTGAATAGATTAAGAGTGCTTGGAAACACTGAGGAGAGAATAGAATTTGAAAAATTAGGTAGTAGAAGGGGCAAATCCAAGTCATGTTTGGCTTTTGCAGTCATCTAAAGGATTTTGGCTATTACTATAGGTAAAATGGAGAACCTTAGAAGTTTTGGGAAAAGGAGTGCCATGGTCTAACTGGTGTTAAAACTGGCTGACATTTTGAAAATAGACAGGCTGTAGAGGGTAAGCTTGAAGAGGAGAATGGTATTTTATCATTCTCTCCTAAGTGCCTCCACAATATCCTCTCCTTACTACACTCTCAGCTCTGGTCACATTTTATTATAATTACCTGTACTTACTCATGTCCTCCTCTAAATTGTAAGCTTCTTTAGAGGAAAAATCAAGTTTATCTTCTCACTGCATTTCCAGAAATTAGCACAGCACTTGACACACAATAACTGCTGAGTACAAACTGGTTGAATTAAATTAGTAAAATCAATACTTATCTTCTGCTTACAGACATGTTACTAGTGTGAGAGACAGAACCAGTGGTGATTCCCTTCACCAGGAGTACCACACATGCATTTATCTTATTAGGTTTCTTTTTCTGTGTAACCATTTGTTATTTTCCAGCATGAACTGGCTGGTATGTCTCATGGTTTTAATTCAAGTAAAGGAGAAAGAAATGAATATTTATATGTATATAACCAAGCGTATATTCCAAACATGACTTTCATATGGTAGTTAATTTAAACATTTAACTCTCTTCACAAACGTGGGAAAAATGTATAATTAGCCCCACTTTATAAGAAGAAACCAACGTTTAGAAATACTAAAGAACTTACCTAAGGTGATCCACTATGTAAAATTCAGGGTTTTAAATATATATATATATACATACATACATATATATACATATATATATATATATATCCCTTGTTTATCTATCTATATTATATAGCTTGATATAGATATATAAGCAAAATCAAATAAATGGATACTTTTAAAATACAAATTTATTACTTACTGGAAAGTACAGAAGCAAAGACCCAAAAAGGATAGTTTCCAACAGGATAAGGCCCGATGCTCTGATGCTCTAAAAAATAAAATTGAAATGGCATTGTTAGACTTACATTTCTAGGCATGGAAGAATTTATGCTATTGTGCTTCAACCAGTAGAACAGCATTCTTTGAAGGAAAATAAATAAAAACTGGCTAACATTTCAGATAGGTAACTTAACTAAAACATGCAAAGACTGGCTACAAAGGTTATGGTAGACTTAATAACATTTCTAGTGCCTTCATGGAATTTTATTCTCTAAAATTTGAATTATTGAGCAGTTTAAGCATCTAGAAACACTGTCTAGAAAATCCATTCAAACTAACTGATTCATAGACACATTAGGTCTTGTCTGTATTTCTGAAATATCAGCTACAAGTACATATTGAATTCTATCCCTAAGCCACTTCACAAATACCTACATGATGATTTCAGTGCATAAAACAAACATATGCCAAGGTCTTGGCACCTCCATGATAAAATATAGTCCCCAAACTCACTACAGATCTCCACTATGTGAATAATAGAAATCACACTAAATAACAGAGGAATCTCACCTTGTAAAATGTTTAAATTATTCTCAACTCAAAATTCAAAAGTATGACTTGATTTTCAAATAAATTTTCTGAATATTTAAAGTTTATAAAGTATTTTATTAGACTCAAAATAACATTAGTTTCCCAAAGCAAAATGCTTTGAGCTGTGGGGTGAAAGAAAAAATAACAAAAAGTCAATCTTATCTTCTAATAATAAATTTTGCTTCAATGATTTTAAATAGTAATATAAGACAAATATATCAATTAAAAATACAAACATTAAAACCGGTCATTTGAGAGTCCCCAGTGTTCACTAAATGCCACATAAAATGTATACACCTGGTACAAATGTGATATCTTAACTGGAAATAATTTGAAGTAGTAGCAATTAGTTTTTCAACAACAAAAAGCTGAAAAACCAAACACAACAGTCCATTACTTAAAAAGAAATATCAGCTCACTGGATAGTCAGAGAAAGAAAATTTAATACCTCTTCCAAAACCCTGGTAGGACATTGTTAGGCAAATAAGAAAGACTTTATGTAATCCTTCAAAAGAACTTAGTTCTTCCATTAATTTAAGAATTTGGGAATAAAGAAACAAGTTTAGTCCATGAACAGACTTGATTATTCAAGTGGCTTCTCACTATTGGTTGCTATTTTTGTCAGCAGGTGCTTTTTGCTGAAAATGCAATTTCTATCAGCAAACTTTAAAATGGGTTTTGTGCTGGCAGAACTTCCAAGGTGGCAAAGTATATTCATATCTAATTATGAATAATCTATGGTTTATTTTTTAAACTTTCCAAGAAAGTGACACTGAAGGTGAGAGTCTAAAATGTTATCGGAGATTGCTTGTGAAACAATTTATATTGTTTGAAAGAAAGGGATATGAAAAGAAGCTGCAAATTCAATGGAAATAACAGAGTTAGCATTTACTTCATCTCAGTTTGAATTATAAAACAACCACTTGAACTTCAATGGCCTCATCCATAAAATGGGTTTCCTAATCTTTACCTTATTAATTCTCACAGGTTTAATAAAATATGAAGTATGCAAAATAGGCAGCATCATACCAGATACTTAATAAGTAGGTATGTATTATTCAACGGTAGAAAACAGCACCAGGATGATAAATTTGAAAATCCAGAGGTATATATTAGTATTTGTCAAAAAATTTTAATGCTGGGATCCAAAATGGATCTGAAGGTGGCAAAGCCTTAGGGGAGGGAATTCAGTCATTCTTTGTTTAGGGCCAGTTGGTTCTTAGCTTACTATAATCATCAAAACCATGTGACAACCGGTGCTTGCTTTTATTATGCAAATAAGTGATCTCTTTTTCATGTGGAAATATTGAGTAATCTGCCTAACACTTTCATTGCTTCATTCCTGGCTGGCAGAAGAGCTCAAAACTGCAAATTATAAGCTGAACTCTACTAAATGATTCCATAGTCAAATGTAAGTAAGGTCTATTAAAAATGTGGACTTTTCTTTTAAAAATATTCTTGGACAGAGCTGGCTTTATGGCTGCACAGAAAGAGTAGGTACCTAATAAGTGAGACTTTAGAGATAAAGAAAAAAGTCACCTCATACTTCCTGAAATATTTTTCCATTTTTTTTATTGGTACTAGAAGTTCTTTTAAGTAGAACAAAGCCTTTTATTTTTTACTTGTTGCCAAAATATAAATATGTAAGTAAAAACTGACTTCAGTTCAAAGTGAAGAACAGAAATCATTTTCTTACATTTAAAGTGATATGATAGGAAGGAAAGAGGAAGTACTAAATATGCCCAGAAGAGAGGAGGGAGTGAAAAATGAAGATGGATGAGAGAGATAATGCACAAAATAGTAGAGGCATCTCTTTTATAGGTTTGTCTGAGATAGAAATGGAAGCATATAACTCTTTTTAGCCAGAGTTTCTAACTGGGAAACTCTTGCAAAACTATCTTGAAGATAATAAACAATGTACAGTATTATACTACTTATGTAAAATACATACACACAAATGAACACCATAAATTTTCTCTCTATATATATAAATATATCAGATATGGGTCTGGAGGATATATATCAAGTTGATATCCATGTCTTTTTTTCTAGAGAAGTAAATAGCTTTGGAAATATTTTGTGCCTTTTTAAATTTCTTTTTAGATGTTATCATACACTGCTGTGCAATATAAATTTTAGTAATTAAATAAAATAAAATTAAAATGATCTAAAATGTGTCAACTGAACTAGAAAATTCTACATTAGGTATCATAACATGCAAAGATGTCTAAGTGAAGCTCTTTCTAACTAATTCCTATTTAATAAGTTTGTACTCAGTATCCACTACATGTATAAAATTATCAAACAGTATATTTATGACATTTAGAGATGAATAGAAAATGGAGGGAGTTATCTTTCAGCCTAACTCTCTAGTTTAGACTCCAAAAAGCCTAATAAATATAATTCCAGAATTTATAATAGAGGTGAACAAATTACACCTCCATTTCACGTTCCCCATTTCTTAGACTTACAGAACTGTTTTATGAAGGTTTATAACAGTCAGAGAGCAAAACTGTGGACCAAAGAAAAGGGTTACTCTTATTACACCAATTTTACCAAATTATATCAAAGCCAATTTCTAAATTCTATAATCTTTAGATGCAAAGTATAGAAGCATAAGATGAAACACAATTGTCACAAGAAGATTTACCTGGGACTTAAGCACCCAGAGGAAGCCAAGTCACCAGAAGTAATAAATGATAAAAATGCTGAAGTATGAATTTTTAAAAATAATTAAATGGTTTGTTATTACTTCCTGGATTTTGCATTCACTAACTTCTTCATTTAATTTCTAATGTTTTTAACCACTGGGGAAATTAATGTATATCTTGCTAAAACAGTGCAGCAATTTTGGATCATAGTAAATTTTTTAGCCTTGTAATAGTTAAAATGTCTTTCTATTACAAAGGAACAATATGAAGATATTTTTACATAGTTGAACCTCAGAATGTCTGATGAAAATATAAGAAAGGAACAGAATAAGACTCTGAAAGGAATGAACTAGCAAGGGTTTGGATGATTAACCAAGACTATAAATCTTTATCATTTACAAAAAGAATTAGCCACTAGGAGAGAAGAGACTCATGAGCTGTGCTTTTTCTTTTAATATAGAGAAATCCATGGATAGAAAAATTACAAAAAAAACCCTGAAAAATACCTGATTAAGTAATTACACATAAATAAATTGGAAGCAAGATGTAAAAGGTGGTCCTGAAGAGAATTGTAATATCGAGATATAGGAGGATATTATTTTTCCAATAATTTAATTTATAATTATATAAATAGATGAGTAAGACTACATGTGTAGTTTGACAGATTGCATGCAATTATTTTGTCTCAAGAAGATGGTGATGAAATAGAGACAATCCAACTGAATTTAGAAAAAAATTGTCAAGGAACAATTTCCCAAGATATGGTCAGTTAAACCCAATATTATTTTTTCAGAAGAATTAAAAGGTCCAAAAAGCAGAGGAACGTGATCAGGAAAGAGATCCCCTAAGTTAAACATAAATAATTCAGAGAATTTTAAATTCATGGAATAAAATACTAGAGCTTTATATTCAGGTGGTTCAAAATCTCAGCATTGGTTGCTTATTAGCTGTGTGACCTTGGGCAAGCTGCTTATAACCTTCTGAGCTTCAGTCTTCATTTACAAAATGGGTGTATCAATGCCCACCTTGCAGCACTGTTGTAAAGAGTGGCAATGATGCTACTTGGCAAAGATCAGTCACTGGAAGTTCAGCATCAGTCTTTCATAGGCAGGTAGAGAATGTGAGGTCAACTGGCTGCCTGAGTTCACTCAGCTGTTGAGTGACTCCAAGTCAGTTTGATTTCCTTTGTACATCCTATCTGACCCCTTCGTTGTGCCCTTACCCAAACTAAAGGGAACAAAACTATAAGTTATAGTGTAATAACAAACCATGTAGCACTACTAAAGTATTTAAAAATCAACCACAGTAAGGGGTTGGGTTCAGATGTTATAAAAAACTTACCAGTCAATTTAAAATTCCTGAAAGTGTTGGGTTCAGATGTTATAAAAAATGTACCAGTCAATATAAAATTCCTGAAAGTGTAAACATTGAAAGATATAACATTGCCTTAACTAGGAATTCTTTATAATTTCTAAGATGTTACAAGAAAATCCTTTTCTCATCTGATAAAGTCATTTTGTAGTAGAGCACTTTCAGATATTTCAGAAAAATAAGTTTATCCAAAAATAAAGTCCAAAGTAACTTAAACATCGTTTCATATTTTTTAAAAACAGTACAGCACACTAAGTAAATAGAAAAATAAATTGTAATTATACTAGACGCCCAGTGCACAAAATTTGTGCATGGGGGTGATCCTTCAGCCCGACCTACCCTCTCCAATCCAGGACCCCTCAGAGGATGTCAAACATTCCTCTTACAATATGGGACCACTGGATCCTAACCGCTCACCTGCCTGCTGGCCTGATCTCCCTAATTGCCTCCCCTGCCATCCTGATCATCCTAACTGTTCTTCCCTGCCAGCCTGATCCTCCAAACTGCTCTCCCCTGCTGGCCTGATCCCTCTAACTAGTCTCCCCTGCCAGCCTGATCCCCTAATTGCTCTCCCCTGCCAGCCTCATTGGCCCAAACTTCCACTGCCTTGGCTCCATCACCATGGCTTTGTCCAAAAGGAAATCTGGAAGATGTTAGTATAGATTGATTTCATAAAGGGAGGGAGATAGAAACATCAATGATGAGAGAGAATCATTGATTGGCTGCCTCCTACACACCCTACACTGGAGATCAAGCCTACAACCCAGGCATGTGCCCTGACCGGGAATTGAACTTTGGGCCCTTCAGTCCTCAGGTGGATTCTCTATACACTGAGCAACACCAAACAGGGCTATACTTTCCCTTTCCACTGGGATGTGTTCTAACTGCTGGAGCTGAAACACTGAAGATATCTCACTGGAGCAGAGAGGGGTGCACTGGGCAGCTGAGGGCAGAGTGGGGTGCACTGGGTTGGAGCAGGTGGAAACCCCTGAAAGTTGGAGAGGGGCCTTGTTTAACAAATGCACTGTTCCTTGGCTGTGTTGTGTCACAGCTGAGTGTCCACACTGTGGGCTGTGACATCTGGGACCTCCACAGTCAGCAGGAGTTTACACAACCGAGCTGTCTACATGGATAGCTTCCTCCTCACCACAAACCTCTTAGGGTTGAAGTGACACCAACGACCCTTGGTTGGTAGCCCAATCGGCCACCTTGGAAAGAGAAGTGGGGAATCCTGATTTTATGTGAACGTTCCAATTTCTTAAGTTGACAACTAATGCAAACTTCAAATGTTTGGGCCAAAACAGAGAGGCGTTCAGGCCTGGTGTCCAGGCTACTGGGTGGCACTGGGCTCCTCTGCAACAGCTTGGTGGCAGGGCCAACCCAGAGCCCCCACCTCTCAGTTGTGGCTTCCACCCAGGATGCAGGCCACAGCCCCCACCACCATCCAAACTGCCATCCAGGGGCACCTGTGCTAGACCAAACCATTGCCTAAGCGTGGGGTTGGGGGCACTGCCATTGGACAGAGCCATCACCAAGCGTGGGGGAGCTCCCGGTGCGAGCAGCCCTCGCAGCCCTGGCCGTGGAGCTGTTCTTTGCTTTGGAGCTGACACTCCAAACTGAGCTGCAGGCTGCAGAGAGACCGAGGCGCGAGGAACCAGTGCTGCACTGCTGAGGAGGAGGGCCCGAAGTGGGGAACGCTGCTGTGAGGCACTGCCTTTGTGGTGTCTCCGCCCAGAGCCTGTACCACCTGGACCCCAGGATTGTCAGCTAAGAGGTGGGTCCATTTTCCTGGAGCCTGGGGATGGGCTCTGGGAGGGACCAATGGCTTTGCGGTGGTTTGCCGGGAGCCTGGCCACAGGTCCTACTCGGACTTGGCACAGACTTGCGTGTTTTTACCACACATTGGGCAAGGGAGTATTGAGCAGAGCTCAGGCCAGCTGTAAGGGGACTCTAGGAGTCTAGGCTGGTGAAGGGGGTGGGGGCCTGCTTAGGTAATTCGGTCGTAACCTCACTTGTTTTTAAATGCAAACTCGCCATGGGCTGTGGACAGGCCTTGAAGGTCTTGTTTCCTTCTGTCTGCTCACATTCAAGTGCCTAGTGCTATGTAAGTGGACACTGCATCTGGTGTTCAAGTTGTTCCTCTGGTCACTTGGTCATTGGTTTTTATTTTTTAGTACATTCCTTCCATGGGCAGTGATCACACTTCATCTGGAGTGGGGTGGGCTTGAGTGATGTGGAGGAAGTGTGGGGAGAGCAGTCACTTCTGGTCATCCTTGGCACTGCTGGCGGTATTCTTTCTTCCTTTTGGGGCATCTAGCCTGAGGCCGAGTTCCAGGAGGCCGGCAGCGCTGTGGGGAGCCTGCCGGCATCACTGGTCCACTGATGCCTGTCCTGTCCTCTGGAGATTGACCATGCATGACTACTAAGGGAGGCAGTCCCCAGTTCTGCCCTGCCTCCACCACTGATTGATTGGAGTCTGAGGGCAGGGAGGAGGGACCAAGAGGTCTGCCTGCCAGCTGCTCATCAGTCACCACTTGCCAGTCACTGCTCACCAGCCACCGCTGCCACTGATTGATCAGCTCCCTAGCCTGGTGTTCAGTTGTCCCTCCAGTCATTTTGAACATGACATACCCTGGGTTTTTATATATTAGAATATATGTATCTTATATAATAAAAGCCTAATATGTAAATTGACCAAACAGCAGAATGACCAGCTGAACAACCAGTTGCTATGAGATGCACTGACCAACAGGGGGCAGATACTCAACACAGGAGCTGCCCCTAGCCCACAGGCCCTGACCAGTGCCGATGGCAGGGGACAGGGCTGGTGAGTAGGCAGTGTCAGGCCAGCCAAGACAGGTGCCAGAGGGAACCCCTGATCACCCTGCCAGTTGCCCCACAGATTGGCCCTGATCACTGGCCAGGCCTAGGGACCCTAGCCATACATGAATTGCATGCACCAAGCCTCTAGTGTATATATAATTACACACACACACACACACACACACACACACACACATACATATAATTACTAGAGACCCAGTGCATGATATTCATACACAGATGCGGTTCCTAGGCCTGGCTGGCAATCAAAGTACGAGCATCTGGCATGGAAGAAAAGGTCCCAGCTGACCTCTGGGCTCTGGGCAGCACCTGGGCACCTGGACCCACAGGCAGCCCCCTCTGCCTGAAAGATCATGGTGCCCAAGTCCCCACACAGAGATGAGGTGAGCACAACCAGACACAGTGGGCCAGGACACAGTGTGGGCCTCTAGGCCTCCCAATAGTGTCACAAAAAAGCTGAGCACGCTCCTTCCTGGCCGGCCTTGTGCAAAGCCAAGGGGAATCTGACTGATCCCTGCAGTTCTGGCAGCCTTGGCCCAGCTCACCCAGGAAGAGGACACACAAGTGCAGGGTGAGCTCCTCGTGAGTGTCTGGCACCTGAGTGTGGAGGCTTTCCTGGAGCGCAAGCCCTGGTGTCCCCAGGGCGGGTAGCAGGGGAAGTGAGAGTGAGCTTGGCGGACACCCCGCATTCTCACCACACTCTGTCCCCATCACTCCCACCCCCAGGTAGCTGGCGAGAGGTTGCAGCCCCCCTCCCAGGCACCACAGGAGGTTGGTTGCTGCCACCTGCCCCCAGTTCCTCATCCCAGCCCAGGGCTGGCCTCAATCGGATGATCAGGGCTTGCCAACTGCTGGTCTGCCATCTGCAGGGCAATTGGTTGGGGCCAGGCTCCCCAACTAGCTCCCTCAGTGCCTGTGAGTCGCCGGCATCCCTGCCCCCTGACACCACTATGGATCACCATCTACCGATGATCAACAGGGTGATCGGGCCCCTGCTTGTACCTTCCTTGGCTTGGCACCATCCACTCACCTTCTCCACCATCCCACTGTTATACCACTCTCATTGAGGCCCATCAGGGCTGTCAGTGCCTCTACTGCAGCCCACTGCCAGCGCTGTGTCACCAATGCCCACCATCTTACACGCAGTCCCTTGGTGGTTAGTGCACATCATAGCAAGCGGTCGAATTCCCAGTCAAACAATTTGCATATTAGGCTTTTTTATATAGGATACACACACACACACACACACACACACACACACACACACACATTAATCCTCACTGGAGGATGGATGGATATATAAATATATATATACTTTTTTTTTTTTTGCTTTTCAGATAGAGTAGAAAAGAAGAAGATGGAGAGAGACAGAGAAGAGAGAAAAATACCTATGTTAGAGAGACACATTGATTGGTTGCTTTCCCATATATCCGCAACTGGGACTGGGGATCAGGCATGCAACTCAGGTATGTGCCCTTGAGCAGGAATTGAACCCATGACCTTTTGGTGTGCAGGCCAACACTCTAAATGCTAAGTCACACTAGCCTGGGTGAAAAATTAATAATGTTTTATAATATGAAATTAGAAATAACAAGTATTCATTATTAATAGGATTTACCATTTATTTCTGGCAGAAACTTCTCATGGTTGTTTTTATAGTATTTACATGAGATGCTTGCCAATTCTTTGCTTTGTCTCAGATAATGTGAACACAAAGAGGTGTTCCCTCTAGTGTCTCATCTTTCACAAGTTCAGTGCCTGGTTTTATGGCTCAGTGTTGCTGACTCTCACTGCAGAGGCAGAGTTGCAGAAAACAGAAATACATGCTGGGCATATGCCCTGAATGGGAATCCAACTGTGGATTCCTTGTTCATAGGTCAATGCTCAACCACTAGCCACACCGGCCAGGCTGGACAATCTTTCTTAATTAACCAAACTCATCCTTTGTGCTTATGTCCATCTGTTGGAAGTGTTTAATACTGAAGCACTTCCAACAGATTTCTCCTCATTTCTTAGCCCCTTTCCTCTGCAACGATGTGACTAAAATGCATTCCTAAAATGTGGATCTTCATGTCCTTATTTGTCCTCATTCCTCCCATAGATTCTTTGCAAAATTAGTTGTTACTTCCTCTGTAATCTATTTGAAACTTCCATTTCCCTTTTTCTTTCAATACTACTAAATAGAGCAACTCATATTTCACTTAATGGAGATAAATTCTCTAACTGTCGAAAAAAGCATAGAGAAGTGAATGGTATATACTGAGATAATACAAAAAGGATCTTGCATCGGAAGAATTACTGTACATCCTTAGTGGCATGAAATTACTGAAAAAAGAATCTATTATTTGCTTAGACATCTATTATTGATAAAAAGCTATTGATTTAGTTGATAAAATTTTTCAAATAAAAAGATCACTGAAATAATAAATTTCTCATCATGAAGAAATTCTATGGAATGATAATAAAAATATTAAATATTAAGTATTTTAAGATTTAACATTACAGAGGTAAAACACTTCGCATACTTTTTCAAATATCACTCTGTTACACTCAAAATAAACGTGAATATTATCTATTCTCACATTAATCATTTTTTAACATAAATGTACTCCATACTTGGAGACATTCAAGAGACTTCAAAAATAATTGTTTCGTTTATTTGATTATGTGGAAGCAGATCTAAGCAAACTTTCTTTATAGTTTGAACATAGTCTCGTCTCATAATTTTTTTTCTTTTTAAATTTGGTATATTGAAAACTGTGATTTGCAAAGTAACTGCTCTAAAATACCACTGCTCACTCATAGGCACTAGAATCCCATTAAACATTAGCTAAATAACATCAGCATCTTCTTAAACAGGAAGAAAAAAAAAGCGAGAACAAGAACATATTTACTCAGGACTGTTAAGCTTGTCTTTAACACATTATTGTCTTTTCTTGCATGCTTGGAGGTATATGAAATGACCAGGGAATGTGTAAAACAAAGAGACATTACTATTTTGATAGCCTAAACATCCTAGGACTTGTCTATATGTCTTCTTTTATATTTCACATTTTAACACAAGAAAGTTTCAACTCTAAAATATGATGAGCACTTCAAGTGATTTAATGAGGTATATGAGATGTTCCCTATTTGCATGAAGAGCAAGCAATATAGTACTTGACTAGCAAAAAAAAAAAAGTCCATTATAAAGGGTTTTAGGGAAACAACTGCTACTTATATGCAAAGATGATGGAGATAGGAATTCAAAATTCAAACTATAGGCCCAGTTGGTTGTGGATTCTCTTTAGGTATACACTCTTTTGCCATTTAAGGAGTTTCTTAAATTCAATTCTGATATGATAAGTTTCTGCTAATATATTTCAATTGTGTTTAAATCTGAAATAACATTTTTCATGACCTTTCAGTCAGTAAGTCACTCTTCTCTCTGGTCTTTTTCCAAAAGGGCACTGTAAGTACAAGTAAAGCAACAAAAACACCATTTTCCATTATTAAAACTGACAGAGATTTTGTTGGATTATCTTCCCTATATTATGTACCAATTTAAAATATCACTCCAATTACAAATAGTTTCTGATTTTTCTTATGGCTAACAGAGAAAAAATTTGTATTCTTTGCTGGTGAACATTCAAATCAATTCCTATCAGAATCTAGTTTTTACAACTGTTTTTCTGACAGACACATTTTTTTTCTAGTAACCAAATGCAACAAAAAACAGACTAGAATATAGACAACAATATCCCATATAATAAAGAGCTAATATCCAAATGGTCATCACACCCTCATGCCATCATGCCATAACAGCTCAGACATTCAGCAATGGGGAGAGAGAAATGAGAACCAGCCAGGCATAAATGAGCTTGCAAGAGAGGAATGGGGACCAGCCAGTCTGTGGCCCAGCAGAGGGACAAGGCACCGGCCCTGTGGTCCCAGATGCCAGCAGCTGCTCCTGCAGCTCAGGAGAGGGACAAGCCACACGCTCCGTGGTCCCAAGTGCTAGTGGCTGCACCTGTGCCCAGGGCCTGGGAGAGAGACAAGCCACCTGCCCCACAGTCTCAGATGCCTGTAGCTGGCCAGAGGGAGGGGAAGCCTAGGTCCCGGGTGCCTGTGACTGGCGGGAGGAGAGAATCTTGGATTTTGGATGTGCGGCAAGGCAGAAGTGGTTAGGGGTGATCAGGCTAGTAAGGGAGCAGTTAGGGGCAATCAGGCAACAGACAGTGATGGTTAGGGGTGATCAAGCAGTCAGGCAGGTGAGCAGTTAGGAGCCAGCAGTCCCAGATGGCAAGAGGCAGTCGGACATCCCCCAAGGATTCTTGGATTGGAGAGGGTGCAGGCCGGGCTGAGAGACCCCTCCATGCATGAATTTGGTGTACTGAGCCTCTAGTTGTATTATAATCAGCAAACTTGCCAAGAGACTAGATCTTAATTATACCAATCACTAAAAAGAAATGATATCTATAATAATAAAAGCATAATATGCTAATTAGACCAGACAGCCAAATGTTTTTTCGGATGTCCTTCTGGACAAAGTCATGGTTTCTGAGAAGGTCAAGGGCAGGCAGCCATGGTGGCTTCAAGGGCCGATGGCAGGAAACCATGGCAGCAGCTGTGAGGGAAGAGGGCAGGCAGCTGAGGCAGCTGGTGGCAGCAGCAGCAGTAGTGGGTTGATGGGGGTGGTGCCTTTCGCTGATTGGCCTGGTTGCCTCCCATTCCTTTTGGGCCTAAGCTGTCAGTAAGACATACCCTGAGTACTTTAGGACTGTGAGAGGGGGCGGGGTGGGCTGAGAGACCCCCCGCATGCATGAATTTTTGTACACCAGACCTCTAGTTTAATATAATGTGATAAAGGTGCTAATTATCACTCCAATGGCAATACATCACTATGTATTATAATGCATAAATGTATCAAATATTGTATACCTTAAATATATGATATATATCAAATATATTTCAATAAAAAATAGTCTAGAATTTGATTTGAGCACCTCAATTTTGAAATAATCAAATAGAATGTTTTTAGCTTATGTAATTAAAATGAGCATCATCACATGTCCAGCCATTAACATGAATGGGCCATATGCCAGATAAAATATTAAAAGTTCTAAAATAATATACATAAAAATGATAGAAATTTTGTCATTTTTCCCTGAACACTGTGTGCTGCCAAGAGAATAAAGATAGACATTAAGACAAAATGAATCCATTAATGCTAAATAAGTTCAAAAATGGTCTAAACTATATTCCAACTCTCCAATTTTTCAATCACTTCTTTTGGAAAGCAAGATTCTCATCAAATGCCTGTAGTCTAAAAGCATATATAGTGATGGTTATTCTCAAAGACTTGCAAAACTTACAAAGATTTTCTAGCTTCCTGACTCATAGAGAGCTGTAAATAGAGAAAAACTTATCTCAAGGCTTTTCAACACTAGTTCACCTGATACCAGCAGTAGAAATAAATCAGTCCAAATGGACAGGAAGATAATTTGATTACTTTCTATTCCTGAATCTAAAAATACAAGGCTTTTAGATGATTCAAATTTTGGATAAAGATTAAGAAGCAAGGGTTTTCTTGGTGAAAGAAAATAGGTGTCTGCCTTTTTTCTTCAGACCCTTTCTCTGGGACACCTCTTTTATTCCCATAGTTTCATTATCACCCCATTGTAAATCAAATCTGTCTCTAGTTCTGACCCTCTTTTTAAGACTAGACTTGGCTACTCCAACTAGAGGTTCATGAGTGACATTCTCAGCATGTTTATAACCAAACTCATCTTCATCCATTTATATCTATCCCTTCAAAATCCATGTTTCTGATAATGGCTTCACAATGTGATAAAAAAATCAAATTAGAAACTTGAGAGTCATGCCAGAGACTCTCCTTTTTTTCTCTCATCCCATAGCTGATATCAAGTAATTTCAATTTGCTATGTTTGAAAATCATTCTCTTTCTCCCACTCCTAGTATCACGCTCATAAATTATGTTTTTCTTTATTTCTCCTAGAAACTTTTATCACAGATTCATAAATAGTCTCTATATTTCCACTCCCACAGATTCTAGTTACCTTTCAGATTCAGCTAGAGATTTCTATAAGATACAAATGTAACCATGTCATTTCTTTTCTTAAATCCCTGTGATGGTTTGTTACATGTAAGCCTAAATTTCTTACCTCAGCATTTAGAGGTCTACATGTTCGAGTCCCAGTCAATCTTCCCAACTTCATCTTAAATACTCCATAAACCTCATGCTGATTGCATTATGCCCATTTTTAATCCCAAAAGTGCAGATTTTGTTCTTTCACCTAAAAAATTCCTACTCTTCTTTCAAAACCCATCAAAATTTGCTCTTCTCTGGGAAGATATTCTATTTCCATTTAGAATCTGTATATTGACTCCTCTCGACTAATTCAGTTATTAGAAGCTTAGTGCATCAATTTGTGCATGCGTGGGGTCCCAAGAAAGTTGGGAGGGAGCTGGGGCATGATCAGCCTTCCAGCAGGTGGTGGGCTGTTTTTGCTGGCCCAGGATCCAGATCGGTCCTACTAAATTCACGCTGGTTATCAGGAACCACCTGGTGTCTGCTTTTATATTGTCTTTTCCTTGCAGGGCATTGAGGGAGGGGAAGCAGCCAAGGCTGACTTCCAGGAGGAGCCTGGCAGCACTGTTAGGATCGTGCCAGTGGTGCTGGTTGATTGGTGCCTGGCTGGTTCTCTGAAGATTGGTCCTATAGGACTACCAAGGGAGTGAGTGGCTTCCAGGGCTGGTGGGCCACAGGGATGGGTCAGTCAGCTGAGCGGTGCTCCCACTGTGGGAGCACACTGACCACCAGGGGGCAGCTCCTGTGTTGAGTATCTGCCCCTGGTGGTCAGTGAATGTCATAGTGACTGGTTGTTCTGGTCGTTCCAGTCCCTCAGTTACTTAGGCTTTTATATATATAGACTAGAGGCCCAGTGTATGAAATTCGTGCACAGAGAGGGGTGTCCTTCAGCCCAGCCTGCTCTCTCTTCAATCTGGGACCCTTTGAAGGATGTCAAACTGCCCGTTTAGGCCCAATCCAGGTAGGATTCGGCCTAACCTGGCAGTCGTACATTCCTCTGACAATCCAGGACTACTGACTCCCAACTGCTCACCTGCCTGCCTTCCTGATTGCCCCTAACTTCTTCTGCCTACCAGCCTGATCATCCCCTAACCACTTCCCTGCCAGCCTGAATGATGCCTAACTGTTCCTCTGCCAGCCTGTTTGCCCCTAACTGCCCTCCCCAGCAGGCCTGGGTCCCCCCCAACTGCCCTTCCCTGCAGGCCTAGTCACCTCCAACTTCCCTCTTCTGCCAGCCTGATTGCCCACAACTGCTCTCTCCTGCTTGCCTGATCACCCACAACTGCCCTCCCTTGCAGGCCTGGTCCCTGCCAATTGTCCTTCCCTGCTGGTCATCTTGTGGTGGCCATCTTGTGTCCACCTGGGGGCAGGATCTTTGACCACATGGGGGCAGTCATCTTGTGTGTTGGAGTGATGGTCAATCTGTATATTACTCTTTTAGTAGATAGGATAGAGGCCTGCTGCATGTGTAGGGGCCAGCTGGTTTGCTCTGAAGGGTGTTCTGGATCAGGGTGGGTGTTCCCTTGAGGCATGTGGTGGTTTGCAGGCTGGCCATGCCCTCCATCAACCCAAGCAGAGACCCTGGTATCTGGGATTCATTTATCTTCTACACTTGAAACTTTGTAGCCTGGAGCAGAGCCACACCTTCTGCTCACACAGCCATTGAAACTTTGTTGCCTTAAGTGGAAGCCTGGGCTGGCCAGGGTGTGCAGAAAGCTTGTCTTCCTCCATCACCAGGGGCAATCCAAGCCTCCCTCCTGTTCTCTCTGTGGCCAAAGCCATCTTGGTTGGGTTAATTTGTATACTTGCTCTGGTTGGCAGGTGGGCATGGCAGGTGAGCGTAGCTTGTGGGTATAGTGAAGATACAGTCAATTTGCATATTACTCTTATTAGATAGAATTATTAATGTGTTTATGTTGACCTTCTTCACCAGCCACTGGGAGCTACTGGAAAATACCACAGAGAAGGCAGAAAACAGCACTGTTAAATCTATGAAAGGCTTTGTCCACCATCTCCATTTCAAGCTTAAATATTAGCTGTGTTGTAGGTATTGTTTCTCCTCAAATAGTAACACAAGTTGCCACATAACTACCTGAAAAATGTGTATAAATTTTAGGATGCTTATTTAGGAATAGGAACATTGAGTCTGCTCTTCAAGAAGCTTAGTGAGCTGGAGTTTCCAGTGGTGGGTCAGAAGTATAAATTCCATGACTAATGTTCTCTAGTGAACTCTAACTCAAGATTATGCAGACTTGAAATTTGATAATATTATGGTTGGAGTTTTCAAATTTCCTTCTAGGCAAAAAGAAAGCATCAACTTTGGAGATCAAACAAAATCAAGTAGAATCAAATTCCCCCAAATTTTTGGTGTTTTGGTATTGTTTTTCAATAATGAGATTGTACCCCATAATGTTTGGTGTTTTTTTTCCCCATTCTTTCATTCAACACTGCACACACACACATATACACACACACTCACATTTCCTGCTGTATGGAGTGTTTAGTTTTTTTAGGAAAGACATTTCACAGACTGAGGTAGAAGTAGTTGCTCTAAGATTGTGATGATCAATGGGAATAACTTTGCCTCCCCCCTTCTCCCCACAAGATACTTAACAATGTCTGGACATATTTTAAATTATTATGACTTGATAATAATAGCTTGGTAAAGTTTAGGGGTGTTATTTACAATGCATAGCATAGTTCCACCACAACAAGGAATTATATAGTCCAGAATGTCAATCATGCAAAGGGTAAGGAAGCCTGTTCTATAGGAAAATTTCTCAGAACTGTAATAGGACAAAGAAAAGAAATTCAATCAGGAATGAGAGCTTGGGAAAGTGATGGATGAATTTGAAATCTAAAAGGTTAGAAGGAGAAAAAAATCGCTGAGTAGGTAGGTAGTGATGAAGAAAGGAAAGAGATAATCTTGAAAATAGAGGAATAACAGGTATTAAGTTCCTGAGGTACATGTCTTATCAACTGATGGGCAGATATGACTGAAGTGCCAAAAGGGCGGGGAGAGAAGTCGGTGGTGAAGTTGCAATGCCAATTACTTTGGGACTTATAAGTGTGGTTCAAGATTTTGATCTCTATCCTAAAGCAGTGACAAGCTATTACATTTTTTTTAGTAAAGGGGAGGTTTTAAAATGATGAAACTAAATTTAGAACAACCTCAGGCTGTGGGACAGAGAAGATATTGAAGGGGAACTTGGACGCAGGAGGGTACCATAAAAATCCAGGATAGAGATCATGGTATCTTGGAACAGGGTGGTGGCTGCAGAGATGGAGAAAAGTGAATCCATCTGCAAACTTGATAGGAATGTGTGATGGGCTGGCTATGGAGATATAAGAAAGAGAGGTGTCAAAGAGGATGCTGTTGTGCTGGCTCATCCTAGGAGAGATGGTGGTGGCATTTCCTACACAAGAAAGCATGAAAGAGGATTAGATGCAGAGAGGAAGTTGGTTTTAAACATGCTGATGTATTGAGACACAAACAGAAACATCAATAAGGTAGTTGGGACCATGGGTCCAGAGAGCAAAGAAGATGTCTGCGATTGTTTAGGCTGAAGCCATAGGAGAGAGAGAGTCTAGAGTTTAATTGAACTCCAGCTGTCTCCAGTATTTATCTGTGATTCTCATTTGCTATATGTTTTTGTTACATCTGCCTCATGGAGTCGTGTCTTTCAGCTGATTTCCTATATTTATCTCACTAGTGAGCCACCAGTGTTCACCTTCTGCATTGTTAGTTCATTTGTTGTTGTGCCTAACTGCTCATTTACTTTCAGGCAAGCATTTCTCTGTTGTCTTATTTGTGTCAAAAAACAGAAACCAAACCTACAATCTCCTTTCTGTGTGTACAGCTCTTATTGTCCCTGTTAGTCAGTCACATCATGCTGCTAATGCCCAAAGGAGACTCATCACGTTAGGAGGGTTTCCTCCATATTTGACTTCTTTTAGAATCAGTGTTCACATTTGTGCCCTCTCTAAGATTCACAGACATTTAAAATTTTCCCTTTAGCTCTTTCACAGTGGGGGGTGAGCTGCTGAGGAATTTAATTTTGATAAGTGAATCCTGCACAGTTCAAACAGACCCTTCTCTCTCCATGGCACTCCACTGTCCTCGAAACTCCTGCCCTCAAGGAACATACCAGCCCTTGGTTTTATTTCTCTGAAGCTGAGGAAAGCTAAAAAAGATTAACTGTGATTTCCAGAGGTCCAGTATCTCTGTGATAGTGAAAAGCACAAGATTAATAAAGAAAAGTATCATTTCTGATTCCCCAGATAAGAAAAATTGTTTTTAGATTTTACTGCCAGCCATAAGATCCTTTTTAAGGTTATATTAGTCAATGGTTCCCAGCCCAAGAGGTATATTAGAAACATCTCTGACAATTTTTATAGTTATACGTGCATGGAGATTCCATTCCAGAAAACTTACAATATCTGAGAAGGGGTCTATTCATTCAAACATTAAAAGGCTGCACAGGGGATTCTGAAGTTAATTGCTTCATGAGATTAAGTGACACCCACCCAACCTAGGCATATGAGACTTCATTACAAACTAGAGGCCTGATGCACGAAATTCATGCAAGAGTAGGCCTTCATTCCCCTGGCTTCCGGCACCAGCTTCCCTCTGGCACTCGGGACCTGGGATTCCCTCTGGCACCTGAGACCCAGGCTTCCCTTGCAGCCCTGGCTTCTTCCGGAAGTTCATCCCAAAGGACATCCAGAAGAACATCTGGTCTAATTAGCATGTTATGCTTTTATTATTACAGATTATTATAGATAATAATCACCCACCAGCAATGAGTGTCTGATTATAGTGCCTACATAATCCAGCCAGGGCCTCATAGTCAGGAGGGTAAGAATAGTGGAATGGATTCAAAAGCAAAATGGTCAAGTCCCAAATCACAAGAGCAAAGTGGTTATACTGCCATGCCAGCACACACTATTCTAATCCCTGTCTGAATCAGGTGTAGAGTCACCTTTAAATAGAAAAGGGTAGGGGACAGAGGAGCAGGACCACAGCTTCAGTGAAGCATGTTGGTGTATGCTGAGTTAGGGGGTGGAGTTGAATTAGAAGAAAATATTCTAGAAATAGAGTCCTGAAGCTCAATGTAAACATGGATGACAATGGCTTCTTTTATAATTATGTGTTAAATTTGGACTGCCTTAGGCCAATAAGGGTTATGACCCTTTTTACTTATTTTAAGCTTCTCTGCTATTATTATTATCCTTATTATTTTTCATAAGGAAAACTAGGGCAAATATTATAGCAATGAGACTGTGAATGCTACTTTTAATGTATTTTAAATTTGGGTCCCAGAGCTAAAAATTGACTCTAATGCATTCAGAAATGATCCTATCTGAATATTATAGTGTGAAATAGAAAATAAAATATATCCTTAAGAGTCCTCAGAAATATTATAAGCTTAAATTTAGTAAAGTTTATGAAGAAATAATAAAATAGAGAGAAGTCATGAGAATGAGTAAACAAGTTTTAAAGACATTTGAATTTCTCAAAAATTGTGCAATTTTTTTTCACAATAGGACCTGTGAAAATAAATTGTCACTTTGCTAATTAGCATTATAAAGGTAATTCAAGTCTCAAAGACTTTTCTAATGAGAAAAGAGGTCAACAAAAATCTTGTTTCTCTTGAACTTAAACTTTTTCTCATGTCTACTCAGCTTTCTCTCAAATGAAACAAATGTCTCTCTGTTGGGTGTATATCTTAGGCCATATTGGCAGGGTGCTAGTATGGATCATTAAAAGGGAAAATGGCCAAGACCGGTTTGGCTCAGTGGATAGACCGTCGGCCTGCGGACTGAAAGGTCCCAGGTTTGATTCTGGTCGGGGGCATGTATCTTGCTTGCGGGCACATCTCCACTGTGGGGCGTGCAGGAGGCGGCTGATCGATGTCTCTCTCTCATCGATGTTTCTGACTTTCTATCTCTCTCCCTTCCTCTCTGTAAAAAATAATATATATATATATATATATATATATATATATATATATATATATATGGGAAAATGGAAACCCATGCTTTGCTTCCACAAACATTAACTAGCAAGCAGTCAATTGAATGGAGGTGTTGAGTGAGAGAACCTTGTTTTCTCTCTTACTGGCTATTGCAAAGAAACCCTGATCAAGGCATAGTCAATAACGTCTTTTTTTAAAAAAAACAATAGCCTAATCACTCCTCAGGGTTAAGCAGAGTTGTGTTCAGTCTGCAAATGGTAAACAAGGCTCATGTGCTCAGCTAGCATTCAGTCCATTTCTCTTCTCCGATCTGTGTACAGAGGCAAGCAGGGACATCAGGGGAATAGAAGTGAAGCTCCAGAGGAATGTATCATTTTGAAATACTGCTGACAGAAAAACCGAACAAGAACAAGTTAACCTTTTGCCCTTAGGAAGCCAGGTTATATATAGTATTTATAGGTGTGTGGAGGAGACCATGATTTTTATAGATGTGGAAGAAGAAGATAAAATAGAGCCTGGTTTATGACAGCTTATCTCTAAACGTCTCCAAGAGAAAGAAAAATATGTAACTCCTTTGCCATGGTTGCCCTTCTTGCTGCTGTAGAGTCCTGTGATCCTGTCAGAAAGTTCTGTAGACACAGAAACAATGAAGGGAGCTTTGGAACCCTCTCCAGAGATGTATATTAGAGGTATATTAGAAACATCTCTGACAATTTTCTTCAGTTGGAGAAAGGCTGATACAAGAAATAATGAGACTTCAAAATGTTTAGGAGATGCACTGCACTCTAGCTGAGCAAGATCCACCCTCCAAAGTACTGACAAAACTAAACTGAATACAAATTAGCTGTGTGCCAAGAGCTCATGGCCCAAATGAAATCTTGTTTCAGCAAAGTAAACATTTTAATACAATTTAAAATTATGATCAAGGCAGCCAAACCATGCTTCTCTAAGCCAGCTGAACTCAGAACCAGGCAACAGACTAGGGCTCTCAGGATCGATGTTTAAAATACAGATTGAGACCTCATTGTCTTGCCCCCTTGCTCAAATCATTCTGCCTGTGAACATTGTTTTTGATTTTTTTTAATTTTAGGATCTGAAGGGCCTGGTAGATCACAAAGAGAATAGCAGGTCAAGAAATTAGCAAATGGTCCAAATTAGAACCATGTCTGTACCTGACAGAGTTGACTGAAGGGGAATGGGGAGACGGTAGGTTCCAAAATGCCAAGCTGATCTTTTAGCGAAAATGTATACAGGGATCCTGACCTGAATCTGAAATTGCAACATTGTACATTCACTCTTTTGAATGTAGGCTTTTTAGTGTGTAAGAGTTTCTTATGAAAAGACAAATACCCCTAGGATGTAGAGGACCAATGAGTGAGGCACTGAAGGATAAAGAGATAGGGATGGAAACTGGACCAGGCAGGAGCAATACTTTAAGTGAGAGCCAATATTTTCAGTAAAGGAACAAATCATAAATATTTTAGGCCTTTCAAATCATGCCATCTCCATCACACTATTCAGTTCTACCATTATAGTATAAAG
The DNA here is from genome assembly GCA_011751065.1 of Lasiurus cinereus. Classification (NCBI taxonomy): domain Eukaryota; kingdom Metazoa; phylum Chordata; class Mammalia; order Chiroptera; family Vespertilionidae; genus Lasiurus; species Lasiurus cinereus. The sequence continues at coordinate 40,119,564 of JAAGEH010002534.1, read as the reverse complement.
TCAGCCAGAGACATGGAGACAACTTAGTAGAGCTGTATTCCAGTAAAACTTTATATGTGGATCCTGAAATGTGAATTTCATATAATCTCCACATATCATAAAATATTCTTCTTTTTGATTTATTTTTCAAAACAGGCAGCAGATCATAGTGTGCTGACTCCTGCTTTATTAAGAAACAAAATTCATAAAATAAATCTTCCTGTTTTTAGTTTTAACTGGGATAGGCCTAACTAACAATAGACTGAACTCCTATGGCAGAATTGGCTCAAAATGCCATGCAACTATAATACACCCAGTAAAATATTTTAAATATGCTCTTTTAATTGAATTTGAAGGAAGTTTGTTTAATTCTGAGTAAGCAGTGGTTTGCGTTATGATCGCAGGTGTATCCCTTGAAATCATTTTCTCCATTTATAAACTGAAGATTACTGTTATTTCTCTCTCTTGTGGGATTCCTTTAAAATTAATTGTCCACATATTAATGCTGTAAATGCTTAAGAAACTTGGAGAGTTTTGTAAATCTACTTTAACAAAAAAAAAACAACAGTAAATGAACATAAATAAAAATGTCACTTGCAGAATATTTGTAGTTTCTTGAATAATAACAATTTAGTAAACATAACTACCTAAGCTAATACTTACCTTCAACATCCTGCTTTTCTTCCTTTCAACAGATCTTCAGAGAAACATCTGTGCTTTTCAATTCAATCTGTGCTGTGGCTATTTGTGGCTTGTTTTGGTTCCATATAAATTTCTGTAGAGTTTGTTCTAGGTCTGTGAAATATGCCTTTGTAATTTAATAAGGATTGCATTGAATCTATGATTGCTTTGAGTAGTAAGGACATTTTAATTATGTTAATTCTACCAATCTATGAACACGATATATGCTTCCACTTTTTATATCTTCCTCTGTCTCTTTTTTCAGTGTCCAGTAGTTTTCTGAGTATAAGTGTTTTACCTCCTTGGTTAAGTTTATTCCTAGGTGTGTTAACTTTTTTTGTTGTTGCTATGGTAAATGGGATTGTTTGTATAGTTTCTCTTTCTGAGAATTCATTATGTGTAAAAATACCATTGATTTCTGAGTATTAATTTTCTATCCTGCTACATTGCCAAATTCCTTTATTAAATCTATTAGTTTTGGATTTAATTGGGCATCCTGTTTTTTATCTGCTAAATTTGGCAACCCTACTTAAACTTACATCTAGAATGAAACTCCTGATTCATCTTTCTCCTACTGCTAAAACCAGTCTCCTTCCAGTGTTTCACACTTTCCTAATGTTAGTACATAGCATCACTCTTCTTTCAACTAGTTCCTCATGCTATAAATCTAAAGGAGTCAAACTTAATTTTTCTCTTTTCTTCATTTCTCACATCAGATTCATCAAGCCCCATCAGTTTTATCTCCAAGTGTATTTCAGTTTTCATCACTTCTCTCCATGGCCACCACTATCTCTAACCTGGATTAATTCAATAGACATCTTACCATTTTCCCCACTTTTACATGTGTCCTTTACTAATCCATTCTCTTCAGGGCAGAGAGATAAATGTTTAATACTTAAATGGAATAATTTATTATCTTGCTTCAAATCCTTCAGCAGATTCTGATTGCACATCAGATGAAATTAAACTCTTTACTATGATCTATAGAGCTCTGAATGAGTGGAAACTCCCTCTCCTAAATTTCTCTTTCTACTTTCTGGCTCTGTCACTATTTGCTATCTATTTTGGCTTCCTTCAGTCCCTAGAACACTCCAAGCTTCTTCACATTTTGGCGCCTTCACAGATGTAGTTTTCTCTTTCTGGAATACTATTCTGTCCCTATTTCCCACCCTACTCAATCCCCAGTTATCTTTAAGAGCTCAGATTCAATGATGCCCCCTCAGAGAAGTCTTCCTAAACAATTGCATATCCTTCTACTCGTTTACTTTCCTTCATAGCACTTATTAGTATTGGCATTTAATAACTTATTTACTCACTTATCTTTACACCAAGATTATGAACTCCATTCATAGGATCACAGACCATGCCTGTTTTGTTCACCATCAAAAACAATACCTGGAATGTTAGTGAACCCTCAAAAAACACTGAGTGAATGACTGAATGACTCACAAACCTATTTATATGGTCAGACCCTTATGTCTATCATCTAAAAAAAAATTTATTACAACTCCTTATAGAATAAGTCCAAATGTTTGGCTATAGTGAAATACTTGAATTACCCTCTATGTGCCATGTGCATTCTAATATCTTTGCATGTCTATCTCTCTACCTAGCCTACCTTTTTACCTTCTTTTATTCTGCCAAATAAAATTTTTCAAAATTCTTCTTTAGTATCATTTCTGTGAAGTGCTCCTGGACCACCCCTTAACCTTATTTTTATACTACTATTTTATCCTATATACACCCCCTATTAATAGCTAACATTTATTGAGCATTTTTCACAGATCATTAATTGTAATAAGTTTATTAAGATTCTACACAGTTCTATCTTCACTCTAGCCCTATGAGATTAGATTTATAGTCCCCAACTTACAGAAGGGGAAACTAAGATAAAGAAAGGTTGGTAACTTATCTAAAGTTTAAGACCTCTTATGTGAGAAGCCAGGAGAGGCACCAAGATAAATTTTAAAATCTGTGACCTGAACCATTACCTCCTACTGCCTCACCAGGTACTCAACACACTTAGAACATGTTTTACATATTTTCTATTTTCTTACATCAATCTCCTCATTAGATTATGAACATAACCTGGGCAAGCCAAGATCAAAATCATCTTTGTTAACCCAGCTAAATATCCTAACTATTGAATAAATAGTTAATGAAGGAATTAATTTGTAACTGTGAAAAGTCTTTTGCTTACATAATACTTGAATGGGCTTTAAACATGAAGATCTGAGAAATTTAGAATAAACAGTTTGGTCTCAGAATATTTTCAAATAACAAGCAATTTAGTATACAGGTATATTAATTTTTAAAAAGTTATTTTTACCATATTGAATATGTAACTGGCTTTATCATTTAAATAAGCATAGTAAATTTAAGTGCCTCCAAAGAGGAATGGAGCTTTGGTAATCATTAAACATTTTATGTCTCTTAAGGCATATACAAATATATTATAATCACTTTAGTTGTTCTTCAGTTACTCATAATTAGTACTGTTACCACCAGCAGGAGGTTATTTAAATGAAATTTTTTTAAAAAGCACAGAAAGAAAGAAAGCCTTTAGCAAAACTATTTTCCTGCACTCTCCTGCTTCTCTCCATATATACCCTTATTGCCAGCCTGACATTCATATACATTCACACGCATACCCCTAAACCATTATACATGAGTTGCTCCTTAGGTTAAGTCATTAAGGGTTATCATTAAAATGCCAAACTGTGCAGTAACACAGATGAGCAGAGCCAAGGACCATATAAAGCCACTAAAATGTTATATTGTATACCTAAAATCTATATTATCATTTTGTTAACCAATGTCATCAACATTTTTCAAAAAAATAAAATAAAATTGTGCCATGTAAGCACTTAATTTATTCAGTTAACTAGCAGTTACCTAGCAAGGATGAAACACAGGACATGTAAGTTTTGATGAAGCATAAGAAAATCAGGAAGTTAGAAGAATACATGCAGGCCTAGATCTTAGATTATTAAAATAGGAGCAGGTTGGCTGGGTCTACTTTCTAGGATTTAAGATAATGAGTTATAAAGTCAAATAGACCTCAATGTTAATCCTTGCCTCCCCTAGTAATATTGGATTCGTTTCTTAAATTCTCTGCACTTTGATTTATTCAAATATAAAATGAGGAAAATACCAACTTACATAGTGGCTGTAAGAGTTCTATAATTCCAAAGTTTACTCTATCACATTATTATATTTCATTTAGTCATAGCATATACTACCACTTCATATATTCCTCCTGATGTTGTTTTATTGCCTATCTCTACCAGCCAAGCCCCTCAATGAAATATCAACCCTGAAGGGCACAGATCTTGTTTGTTCTGTTCATCATAGTATTCCCAGTTTGAGTAATAGTTCCAAGCAAGTAGTAGATGCTCACAAATGGATGAAGAATGAAAAGAAGGAATGGGTGAAGGTAAGCTGAGAGGGATGGCATGAGAAGAAAAGGTGAAAGGGAAGAATAAAAAAGGATAAATCTAAAATAAAATTTTAATAAATGTAATAGTGAAGTGGTAGTAGTAAAGGTTATCATTACTATTTTAAATTCATTTATCCAATTATTTAGTTTTCTATAAGGTAAATTTTGGGCTACATATTTAAATACATGAATGACTTAACTCAATTTTAAACATTTAATTGTTCCCAGTTTATGTGCACTATAACTAGTGCTATGATAAACACATCTATATATATATATATATAGCTGACTGGCTGACCAGCTGGTAGGTATGAATCACACTGATCACCAGAGGGCAGACACTCAACACAGGAGCTACCAAGCAACAGCAACTTTGCAGAGTGCCCTCTTGCACTGTTGGACCCCCTTAGGGGATGTCGGACTGCCTGTTTCCACCCAATCCCCACAGATCAGGCTGAGGGACCCCACCTGCCCAAGGCAGCACACTCACTCCACAGACATCCTTTGAGCCCTGGTGCTGGAGAGGGACCATACAAAGTTGGCTCCAGGATGTGTCTGGACCATCTCGCCAGTTCACCCCACCAACCACCTTCTAATTAATTTCCTATTAACGTGCACAAATCCGTGCACAGGGTCTCTAGTATCAATATATGTATATAACCTTGTGCACATTAATGATTTATTTAGTACAGACTTTTAGAAGTAAAACTACTGTGCATTTTTTAAATTTATTCACACACAAATTTCATCCAAAATTTTCTACCAGTTTAACACAACCATCAGCAATGGATGGGAGCACATAAGTTCCTAGCATCTTCAACAACATAAAGAGTTATTATTATAAAAGTATATCTCATTGTTTTAATTTCATTTCAGGGATGTAGAGAACACCTTTTTATGGTGCATTTTAAAAAATAAATTTCTGATGAATATTCTTTGCCTATTTTTCTATTGGGTAATTTTTTTTATTACTGATTCCTAAAAGGGTCTGTTTACTTTTAGAATAAGAATATTAATCTTTTACTATCATATCATATCAAAACACTTTTTCCAATTTGCCTTTTAATTTTGTTTTAAATGTTTAAATGAAATATATTTTGTTCAAAAGCTTCCCCTTAATAATTTAGAAAACCTTGTGACCAGAAAGAGTAGATATTTATGATCACTAATAAAAGCAGCTTTAAGAAAAAGTAACCTAAAAATAATCAAAATAATTCCCACCGTAACAAGAGAAAGAAAAAGATTTAAAACTCTAAATTTAAGCTGGGGGCTGATTAAGCTTTACTCAGAGTTCATAAAATATTTTCTTATTGCCCAGCTAATATTGCTCAGTGGTTAAGCATTGGCCTATGTACTAGGAGGTCATGGTTTGATTCTACATCAGGGCATATGTACAGGTTTGCAGGCTTGATCCCAGTAGCAGGCATGCAGCAGTCAGACGTTCTATGTTTCTCTCTCATGAATATTTGTATCTCTCTTATTTCCCCTCTAAGAAATCCATAAAAAACATATAAAAATACTTCCTTATTGACAAATACATTGGCGACTTCACATTGTGTGCTAACATAGAGACCATAATTGTTAAGATCCAATTTCTTCTGGCATTTTTATTAACATACTAGAGGCCTAGTGCATGAAATTCATGCATGGGGGAGGGGAGTTGTCCTTCAGCCCAGCCTGCTAACCCTTCAAATCTGGAACCCCTTGAAGGATGTCTAACTGCCCATTTAGGCCTGATCCTACCTGGTTGATTGGTGCCTGGCTGGTTCTCTGGAAATTGGTTTTGCAGGACTACCAAGGGAGCGAGTGACTGCTGGGGCTGGTGGGCCACTGGGACAGGTCAGTCAGCTAAGTGGTCCTCTCACTGTGGGAGCACACTGACCACCAGGGGGCAGCTCCTGCAATGAGCAGCTGCCACTGATGGTCAGTGAATGTCATAGTGACTGGTTGTTCTGGTTGTTATGGTCATTTCAGTCGTTCAGTCACTTAGGCTTTTTATATATATAGACTGGAGGCCCAGTACATGAAATTCATGCATGAGGAAGGGTGTCTTTCAGCCCAGCCTGCTTCCTCTCCAATCTGGGACCCCTTGAGGGATGTTGGACTACCTGTTTAGGCCTGATCCTAACTGGACATCCGACTCACAATCCAGGACTGCTGGCTCCCAACTTCTCACCTGTCTGTTTTCCTGATTGCTCCTAACTGCTTCTGCCTGCCAGGCTGGTCACCCACCAGCCACTCACCTGACAACCTGATTGCCAGGGGCAACCCAAGTCTCCCTTCTGCTCTCTCTGTGGCCATAGCTATCTTGGTTGGGTTAATTTGCATAGTCACTCTGATTGGCTGCTGGGTGTGGTAGTTGGGCATGGCTGGTGGGTGTAGCGGAGGTATGGTAAATTTGCATATTACTCTTTTATTAGATAGGATACCACATATATTTGTTAGAAGAAAAGCAGAAATTAATAAGAATTGAAAGCATTACATTTTGTTTGAAATACACTTACCATCATATATTTTGGTAAAAGCTCCTGTCAAAATTTATTTCAGACTGTTAAGTTCTAAATACTTGAGAAATGACTAATAAATTATGAAATGGGATAGCTCTAGTAAATCTATTTTATCTTGACTACTTATAGCAGCTCATCATCGGTAGAAAAACTGGACCTGATGTAATTTTTCAAGAAGTGCGCTATCCCTAGACAAAACAATTTCCAGCTTACCACGAAGGCCCTCTCACATCCTACATCAGTAGTTTTTCTTCCCTCACTATTTTCCCTGAGCCTGAAACTCCTAGGAAAGGAATGGTAAATATGTGGTAGGCGTATCCCTAGTTTCCCTGCTAATATATGGCTGCTAAAGTTAGCTAATAACAATTACCTTTCAGAATAAATCCACTCACTGCCTCAGAATCTTTATAACACAGTGTTCCATAAACTGACAGGAGGTGGCAATCATATTTTAGCTCAAGCTCTACTTATCATTAGAATGACAACTTATCCAACCCCATTTAAACAGAATCTATATTTTAAATAGGAAACCCCTAAATGCTGGGAAGCTTTTAAGACCCAAATATGTGAAGCTCTAACACTTTTGGGATAAGGTACTGATGCTTGGAATAGGAAGGCCTAGTTCACACTTTCTTAATCTCACTCTGCCCTGCACCTAATTGTAATGCTGGGGCTGGCCCTATTCAAATTTCTTCTGTCTTAAGGAAGATCTCTTGAAAGTTAATTCAGAAAGTCTGATTATACTTCTATAACTTTCAAGCTAAACATTCCAGGCTTCAGGATTTTTTTTTCCATACATATGATTAAATGTAGTTTATGGAAAGAAAAAGTTATACAGTGGTACCTCGAGATACGAGTGCCCTAACATATAAGATTTTTGAGATACGAGCCGTCGAGCGAGTGATTTTTGCTTTGAAATACGAGCAACATTTGAGATACAAGTAATCGTGCGGATCGGACAGCTTGCACACGACCCACCAGTTTACTGCGACTCGAGCGTCTCATAGTTTCCCACGCCTCAGGGTTATGTAACGAATTAAACTCGTATCCTGAGGTACCACTGTACAAATAATATCAGGCATCATTATCAAAACCAAACATTTCACTATAGTTAGTATAACTTTTATGTAATTCTCATCTTCTTACTCCCAATAAGGAAAAATTTATGGAATTAAAAATTGTGATACTTTCCCCTTTGGTAACTCTTGGAATGGTCTAGATATTCCTTCAATAATACATGTAAGACATAACATTTAATCTCACATTAGCTAATATGATATAATTCTTATTTGTAAACTAGAGGTCCAGTGCACAAAATTTGTGCACGGGGTGGTGTCCCTCACACCAACCGGCACCCTTTCAAATCTAGAACTGCTGGCTCCCAACCACTTATCTGCCTGCCTATCTTATTTTCCCTAACTGCTTCTACCTGCCAGCCTGATAACCCCTTAACCATTTCCCTGTCAGCCTGATCGACACCTAACTGCTTCCTATTGCCCCTAACTGCCCTCCACTAAAGGCCTGGTCACCCCTAACTGCCCTCCCTAGCTGGCCCAGTCAGGCCTGATTGCCCCTGACTACCCTCCCTTGCAGGTCTGATTTCCCATGGCTGTCTTCCCCTGCTGGCCATCTTGTGGTGGCCATCTTGTGTCCACCTGGTGTGGCTATCTTTAACTACATCGGGGCAGCCATCTTGTGTTGGGATAAGGGTCAATTTGCATATTAGGCTTTTATTACATAGGATTAAATACTCCTTTGAAGTGCTTACTATATTAATTAGGCTTGATTTCAGAGTACTGTACATATATTGGTATTATTATTGCTGTTATTTTCCAAACTCTTGGACCCACTAAAAGATTTCTCTGGATCCAATGATACCATGTCCAGAAACCATTAGCAAGTGGAATGACAGTCTCATCTATGCTAGCTAATATTTTTTATACAATGAATACATCAAATTAGAAATATGAATCCTCCAGATTCAAGGAATCATAGGATTTTAGTGCTTAAAATTTCTTATGAAGTTACCTCATCAAATCCATCATTTAAAAGAAAAAGAATAGTTGGCAGCAGAATATTTAGTCTCTTAACACCCATGTCACTAACACTAGATATTGCATAAAAATATTTTGAATATAATAATAGGATATGAAGGAACATGAATTGTTAGTGGAAATATCAAATATTAATTGAAAGACCATATGATTCAGCAATTCCATATTCAGGTTATAGTCAAAGATCTAAAACTAGAGATTCAAGTAGATACTTGTATTTAGATGTTCATGGTAGCATTATTTACAATAGCAAAAAGTGGAAATAACCCAAATATTCATCAATAGAGGATTGATAAACAAAATATACTAAATACATACAATAGAAAATTATTCAGCAACTAAAAGAAATCAAGTTCTAATACATGCTAAAACGTGGACAAACTGTTATAACATTATACTAAGTGAATAAGCCAAACACAAAAGGATAAATAGTGTACAATTCCACTAATATGAGGTGCCCTGAAAAAACAAATTTGTAAAGACAAAGAGTAGAAGATAGATTATCAGAGGCTAGGGGAAGTGAGGAGCTATTTAAAAAGTACAGAGTTAGGTTTAAGAAGATAAGAAAAATTTCTGAAAATGAATAGTGGTAATGGTTGTACAAGATGTAAAAGTACCTACTGCTCCTTCCAGTGAATATTTTCTCTTTTTTAATTTTTATTTATTTATTTATTTTAAATTTCTTTATTGATTAAGGTGTTACATATGTCTCCTTATTCCCCCATTATCCATTTCCCTTTCACCCCCCACTCATGCCCTTACCCTCCTGAGGTCTGAGTCCGTTGGTTAGGCTTATATGCATGCATACAAGTCCTTTGGTTGACCTCTCCCCCTTATCTCCACCCTCTGAGGTTTTATGGTCTGATCAATGTTTCTCTGTCTCTGGATCTGTTTTTGTTCATCAGTTTAGGTTGTTCATTATATTCCATAAATGAGTGAGATCTTGTGATATTTATCTTTCTCTGACTGGCTTATTTCACTTAGCATAATGCTCTCCAGTTCCATCTATGCTGTTGCAAATGGTAACAGCTCCTTCTTTTTTACTGCTGGGTAGTATTCTATTGTGTAGATTTTTCTCTTAAATTTTCATTTGAAAATAAATTGTACTAACATCTGACATTAGTAAGCCATAAGAAACCATACGCTGTCTTCAAAATAGCTAACAGAAAAATGTTACTTGTCATAATATTTGGTGAAAATAATTTCAAAATATTTAATGTTCCAGACCTTTAAAATAATATTTTAAAATTGCTGTTGTTTTAGAAGAACTCACTGGGTTCAAAATCATTCATAGTTTATTGACAGATTTTTAATCAAGGGCATGAGAACAAATATATGTAATTAGTTTCCTAAATGTTTGTGTAGAGTAAAATTTAACTTGCCCTTTGTGGCATCATACCACAAGCCTTACCCCAAAATATAATGGAATCTAGTCTGTGTTGTTTAAAATGATAAACTGTTAATATAATCTCTGATCAATGATTGCTGCTCCTGAGCAACCACACACTTGATATTTTAGGCATAGAAAAACCTCATTTAAATAAAGGTACTCATAACTAGACATCCCTCAAGGAAAAAGACATTTCAGTATCATCTTAGGTCTCTAACATGATCTCCTAATATTTCATTTAACAACAGAGAATTTCCTATTACTATTACAGCATATTTGCATGCTGTCTGGATATACAGGATCAGTGGCTAGGTTTGACATTGTCATAATTTTGTTTATTTTTGTTTTGTCAATATGATTATTTTTGTCAATTAACAGAAAAAGTCTAATATAAATAAAAGAGGCTTAAGTTTCCAAATGACCAGTTCCTAATGAGCCCTCAATGAAATATAGTTCAACACTAAAAGCATTTAAGATGCCACATACCATGAATTATGGTGAAACTGGATTAAACAATTGGATTAAAGATGAAAGAGGGATCAAGTCGTAGGTTCTAGCTCAGGCTCCTTCTCTAGTCCCATGTTCAGGATGTCACCCATGGGTGGGAGAGAGAACTTTTCTTCAGGTGTGACTGAGTAGATGCCTCAACTTTCCTTAGAACATGTCAATTCTACCCCCAGCTTGGTTCACTATATATCATACTATAGCCTAATCTATCATATCATATCATATCATATCATATCATATCATATCATATCATATCACATCATATCATAGAGGCCCAGTACACAAATTTGTGCACCAGTGGGGTTCCTTAGTTTGGCCTGTGGGATCAGACTGAAATTCTTTGTTGTTAAATGAAATATTAGGAGATCATGTTAAGAGACCTAAGATGATACAAAAATGTCTTTTTCCTGGAGGGATGTCTAGTTATGAGTATCTTTATTAAAATGAGGTTTACCTATGCCTAAAATATCAAGTGTGTGGTTGCTCAGTAGCAGCAAGGGATCCTGGATTGCAAGAAGGTGCAGGCCAGGCCAAGGGACCCCATTGGTGCACAATTAGGGCCAGCAAAGGATATGGGAGGTTGGTCAGCTGGGAAGGGACCAGAGAAGGGCTCCAGGCAGGTCCAGCCTGTCTTGCTCAGTCCCAATTAGCCGGATCCCAGCAGCAAGCTAACCTACCAGATGAAACATCTGCCCCCTAGTGGTCAGTGCACATAATAGCAAGTGGTTGAGCAGCCTTAGCATATCATTAGCATATTAGGCTTTGATTGATTGAACAGATGACCATATGGCTGGACTTAGCATATTAGGCTTTTATTATATAGGATGTTATGTTATACTAGAGGCCCAGTGCACAAAATTTGTGTATGGGGTGGAGCAGGAGATCCCTTAGCCCAGCCTGCACCCTCTCCAATCTGAGACCCCTCAAGGGATGTCCGAAGGATCGGGCCTAAATGGGCAGTCAGACATCCCTTTCACAATCCAGGACTGCTGGCTCCCAACTGCTCGCCTGCCTGTCTTCCTGATTGCTCTTAACTGCTTCTGCCTGCCAGCCTGATCACCTCCTAATCACTCTGCTGCCAGCCTGATTAATGCCTAACTGCTCCCCTGCCAGCCTGATTGCCCTAATTGCCCTCCCCTGCAGGCCTGGTTCCCCGCAACTGCTCTCCCCTGCATGCCTTGGTTTCCCCTAAATGCCCTCCCCTGCAGGCTTGGTTGCCCCCAACTTCCCTCTTCTGTTGACCTGGTCCCTCCTAAATGCCCTTCCTTGCTGGCCATCTTGTGGTGGCCATCTTATGTCCACATGGGGACAGTCATCTTTGACCATATGGGAGCAGCCATCTTTTATGTTGGAGTGATGGTCAATTTGCATATTATTCTTTTATTAAATAAAATTAGATAAGATAGAGGCCTAAGGGTCAGCTGGTTTGGCCTGAAGGGTGTCCTGGATCAGGGTGGGGGTTCCCTTGGGGCATATGGCAGCCTGGGTGAGGGGCCTGTGGTGGTTTACAGGCTGGCCATATCCCCTGGCAACCCAAGTGGAGGCCCTGGTATCTGGAATTTATTTATTTTCTATAATTGAATATGTAGCCTTCAATGCATGATTGCAGCCATTGTTGTGGGGATTTACTTATCTTCTATAATTGAAACTTTGTAGCCTTAAGCAGGGTCAAGGCAGGCCAGGGTTGCGGAAACTTGGCTTCCTCCATTGCTGGGGCAACTCAAACCTCCTGCTCTCTCCTGCTCTGTGGCTACTGTCATTTTTGTCGGTATTTATTTATCTTCTATAATTGAAACTTTGTAACCTTAAGCAGAGGCCAAAGCAGGCTAGGGCAGATATAAAGCTTGGCTTCCTCCATTGCCAGGAAAACCCAAGTCTCCTGGTCTCTCAGTGGCTGCAGCCATCTTGGTTGGGTTAATTTTCAAACTTGCTCCTGATTGGCTGGTGGGCGTGGCTTGTGGGTATAATGGAGGTGTGGTAAATTTGTATATTACTCTTTTATTAGATAGGACTAGAGGCCCAGTGCATGAAATTCGTGCATGGTTGGGGCGGGGGGGATGTCCCTCAGCCCAACCTGCACCCTTTCCAATCTGGGATCCCTTAGTGGATATCCGTCTCCCAAATGCTCGCCTGCCTGCCTGATTGGCCTTAATCACTTCTGCCTGCTAGACTGATCACCCTATAATTGCTCCCATGCCAGCCTGATCATCCCCGATTTCCCTCCCCTGACAACCCAGTCACCTCCAAATATCCTCCCCTGCATATTCCCTTTTTATTAGATAGGGTTTTTCTTTAACATATTGGACAGCCCTAACTGGTTTGGCTCAGTGGATGGAGCATCGGCCTGCAGTTTTAAGGATCCCAGGTTCAATTCTGGTCAAGGGCATGTACCTTGGTTGGGGGCACATACCCAGTGGGGAGTGTGCAGGAGGCAGTTGATGGATGTTTCTCACTCATAGATGTTTATAGCTCTCTATCCCTCTCCCTTCCTCTCTGCAAAAAAAATCAATAAAATATATTTTTTTTAAAAAAAGAAGCATTTAAGATTCTTCTATATCTGCCTGGCTGGTGTGACTCAGTGGTTGAAACCCCAGCCCAGGCTGCTGTTGCTGGGAGGGGGATCACACTGTAGGGAGTGAATTTGTGTGTTTTTTATATAAAGGGTCAGGAGGGCCTCTGGGCAGCATTCTGCCAGGCCGCTTACTCTGCAGGATCTCAGCGGCAGACTCCCTGAAACTGGGTGACTCTGTCGGGGTTGAGAGGACTGGGTGCCACCATCTTGTGGCTATGGGCTTCACCATTTTTGTTACAGAGTGACAGTTAATTTGCATGTTACTCTTTTATTAGAAAGGATTATATTATGTTATGTTATATTATAGTACACAGTTTCACATTCAATAGCAATATGGAAAAGCTGACATACAATCTTGACAGGGATTATATCAGTATCACTCAGTGAATACCTTTTTAAAAAAATTTAATTCTCACCCAAGGATTTTTTTATTGATTTAAGAGAAAGATGGAGGAAGCAAGAGAGAAATAAGCATCAATCTGAGAGGGAAACTTAGGTTCATTGCCTCCCATATATGCCCAGACAGTGGATCAACCTGCAAATGGGTATGTGCCTTTACCTGGAATCAAACCCATAACTTTTTGGTGTATGGGATGAAACTCTAACCAACTGAACCACACTGGACAGGGCAGTGAAAACCTTTTAATAACTTAGTAATGAGCAACTATTTTTAAGAAAGGTTATGTGAAGAGTTTGCAGTCATTCCATTTTTCTAGATCCAGGAGGGCAAACAGATTTAATGCCTAGAATCTGTTTAGGGTTCTACTGGATGAGAGGGGTTTGGAGACTGATTCTGGATGATATGAGAAATAGATCATGTATGTCTAATATGGTCTTGTGGTGGTGTCATGTGTGCTGCATACTGGCCAACAATAATCTAGATATTCTACATGTATCTCTGCATTAACACCAAACAGTAAAGAACTGTATATTGGGACCACTTTTGTGATATACACACAGAAATAATATGCTTGGGCTATATTTAAGCATTAAAACTCTAGCATGCATTCAGGAAAATAAACAAAAACAAAGCTATATAAGTTAGTATTCTATTTCCTGTAAGGATTTGTATCATTTGCTCCATTTAAGTACATTCTATGCATAAGAATCCACAGGAGAAATTTCCTTCAAAACTTACTGCTAGGAATTTTCATGTTTTACCCAAGTGGCTGGTCAATTATCTGTTTTTGTTTTTGTTTTAAAGATATTTTTCATTGATTTATTTTTTTAGAAAGAGAGAGAGGGAGAGAAACATCATTGTGAGAGCAAACATAGATTGGCTGCCTCTTGCACGCTCCCTACCAGAGAGTGCCCAAAACCTTGGCATGTGCCCTGAACAGGAATTGAAACCAGCTTTTGGTGCATGGGACAATGCCCATCCAACTTAGCCACACTGGCCAGGGCCTAACTGGTCAGTTTTTATATTGTGGACAATGATTCTTGCTACTGTTTCTAAAAAAAAAAAACTTAAAAAAAAATCTCTTCTTCTTAGTAGAGTTACAACAGTACCTCTGCCCTCACAGACTTCTTTTTTAGAACTTAAACACTCCCTTGATTTCAAATAAGTTTACCGATCTTTATTTTCACTTACCCTTAATTTAGTCATTCATGTTTTTAATCTTCTAGAAGTGTTTGTTCCATATGCTAGAAGGACAGTATATAAATATCCCAACCTAACCCGCTGCATGGCAATTTACAATCCCACAGAAGCTGTGTGTTCTTTTCTATAAAACCAGAGGTTGTTCCATTCTAGTTCTGAAATTTTGTCATATTTCTAGATAAAAGTGAGGAATTAGTCACAATTTTACTTGTATATTAACTGAATTTATTAACTTATTTCTTAAAGAAACACACCTTTATATTTTATCACAATCAGTGAAAACTCACTGATTCTTCAAAAGGTGGCCATCTTAAACTAGATGTCTAATTTATGTATTCCAACTAGTTTTTATATAGAGAAATTTCACCAAATAGCATGTAAAGAAATCTATTTTCATGATAGTACCAAAAAAGTAGAATTTCATATGAAGGTCCAGAGAAAGTCACAAGGTTAATAACTTTGGAAATTTTAAGTAGCATTAACATATATTGACATCAGTATAGTGAGAAAAATCTTAGTTTCATTATCCAACGTAATATGAAACCCATCATATATCACTAACTGCATTCAGCACAGCACTCATTAAGGAGGAAAATCAATACAAATGCAAAAAGAACTATGTCTATATACTGTGTAAATGAATTATATTACACACAGAGATTTCAGAGCAGTTTATTAAATAAATCTTTCATTCTGTCTGCTCTGCCAGTGACAGGCTTTAAAAAAAAAACAACAATTTTACTAGGTAACGGTGGTTAGATATTCCCCAACTCCACTTGCCTGCTGCTTTATTATGTGTACAATTTAGTGTATATTTTGTTGCAAAAGAAAGATAAGTACAGTGGTACCTCGAGATAAGAGTTTAACTCGTTCTGTAACCTTGAGGCATGGGAAACTATGAGATGCTCGAGTCACAGTAAATTGGTGGGTCCTGTGCAGCTGGCCGATCCGCGAGATTACTCCTATCTCAAATGTTGCTCGTATTTCAAAGCAAAAAGCACTCACTCAATGGCTCGTATCTCAAAAATTCATGTTAGGGCACTCCTATCTCGAGGTACCACTGTATTGCTTAAATTAAGAGCAAATTTCCTGTAGTTTTTTTTTTTTGCCAACTTAACCCTAATATTAACTTGTGTTGTATACTCATGTTAAAAATTATCCTATATAATAAAAGGCTAATATACAAATTAAGTAGTTCAGCTGTGCTAACCACCAGGGGGTAGCATGGAATGAAGGAAGGTCTTGGCTGGCAGCCTGCAGCCATGGGAAGGAAGGCCCTGATCGGCCTGATTGCTGGCCAAGCCAAGGGACCCTACCCATGAATGAATTTCATGCACTGGGCCTCTAGTTTAAAATAACTATGTAAGGCTATAACATTAACATAATGGATACATCTTCTCTGAATCTCAACAGATATTGCTAGTGTTTTTTTCTTTGTTAACTTGAAGCTTTGTAATGGATGGCATTCACAAAAAGTTATTTTCTCTCTCTTTTTAAAAAAATTTCTAATTAGAATAATTTAAACTTTCATTGATCTCTAAACCAATTTGTACAACTTTGCTAACACAATGAGTCATTTTAATTCTGAAAAGATGGAAACTTTAGATTTTGTTTTTCTTTCCAATGCACAGATAAGTTTCTGAAAGCAAAGGAACCACAGACTCTGACACAACACTGGCTACATATAATTAAACTAGAGGCCTGGTGCACAAAATTCATGCATAGATATGGTCCCTAGGCTTGTCCAGCAATCAAAGCATGAGTGTCTGGCATGGAAGGGCAGGTCCCAGCTGACCTCTGGGCCCTGGGCAGCACATGAGCCCCCAGACCCCTGTGTGTCCCCCTCTGCCTGAGTCATGATGCCTGAGCCCCCACACAAATATATGCTGAACACAGTTGGACACCATGGGACAGGACACAGCATGGGCCTATGGGATGCCCAGCAGTGCTGCAAGGAAGCTAGGTGGGCAGTCAGCATGCTCTCTCCCAGCCGTCCTCACAGACCGGCTCCCATGCGGATCCATGGGGAGCCTGACCAGCCCCTGCAGTCCTGGCAGCTGCAGCCCAGCTCACCCAGAAGAGGTAGTGCAGGTATGGGGCAGGCTCTTCACGGTCACCCAGCACCTGACCACAGGGGATTCCCCAGCACACCAGCCCTGGTGTCCTGGGGGAGAGTAGCAAAGGGAGTGAGAGTGAGCTCGGCAGACACCTTGCATTCTCACCACACCTCAGTCCTCATCACCTCTGCCCCCAGGTAACTGGTGAGAGGTCGCAGCCCCCCACCTGGGTGCCACAGGAGGTTGGTCACTGCCACCCACCCCCAGTTCCTCCTCCCAGCCTGGGCCCGGTCTTGACCAGGTGATCAGGGCCTGTCAGCGACTGGTCACCATCTGTAGGGCAATATGTGCGGCAATCCGACCTCTGCTCTCACCCGCCTTGGCCTGACACTGCCCACTCACGAGCTCCACCATCTTGTCAGGGCCTATCGGGGCCAGTAGTGTCTCCACTGCTGCCCACTGCCAGCACTGTGTCGTTGATGCCTGCCATGTTTTGTGCTGCTCCCTGGTGGTCAGCACACATCATAGTGAGTGGTTGAACTTCCAGGTGAGAGGATAATTTGCAGATTAGCCTTTTATATAGGATAGGAGGCCAACTGTAGACAGTTCTCCAGAAAGCTGTGCTCTAAACATTTGAGCATCCATCCACTCCTGCCTAAGAAGCATACAAATGCTTATACTACTTTTGGATTTCTCAGAACAGAATCAAGGGAAAGACTCTCAAAATCCATTTAAGTTCTTTGCAATATCACTATTTCTCTGGGATATTAATGCAAGACCAAATATAGTTATGCATAAATTCATTCTTCAAAGTATAATATGCTCAAAAATAGCTGAATCTATTTATCATCTTCAAATATGGTTGAAAGAAAAAAGTGAAATATAATAAACATCACAAAGCCTTCTAGATATGGAAAAATTAACAATATATTGGGCACTGCAGGGTAAGTTCTTCAGGAAGCCAAAGAGACAATGTAAAAGAGAGTCCTCTAAGACAATGATGAAATCAAGCTCCAGTCTAAATAGCAGAAAACATTCTGTGGAAAAAAATGTTAAAGTCTCATATCTTTAATTCTTATTTCTCCTGGGAAGCTAAAAACATAAATTTCATACTTTAATCCTATCCTATTGTATAAAGATTTCTGCTTGAAGAGAAGCCACTGGGTTTTGGAAAAACTTCATTTGCTGAAAAAAAGAAGACGTCACTTGATAATAGAAGGGGAGATCATAACCAGGGTACCTGGTTTACCTTTGCTTTGCGAAAGTGGTAGACCACCAGCATGCTAACGAAGTCCAGTAGCATACACAGGGCTTGGAAGGAGATGATAGCAAGTCGCAGATATTTATCCTCCTGGACAAAGCAGGGGCTGTCATCGGCACAGTAGGGGCAGCCCTCCCTGCAGGGTAGGCAGACATGGGTTTCTTCTGACACATCTTTTGCTTTTTCTGCAAAATGATGATCCAGATCCTTTCCTGAAAGTTTCCAAATAAAACTACATGGTCATTGCATTTCTAAGGTAGGTGAAATTTAGTACAGAGTCAAAACACAGCTTTACCTCTTTATTCATTTCCCTTTTTATTAAACAACTTTTGTCAACCTTTTTGCTGGAGAAGAGAGTTACTTTGACTTTAGACTCAAACAAAAGTTTTTTATACCTTTGATTAAAAAAAATTGTCATTCAAAGTAACTAAGGAAAATTAGCAAACGTGGGAATAAAACTCCATGCAGGAAATAGTTTTCTAAATTTTTTATATCATTATCTACAATCACCAACAGATACTCCATATGGCACAAATCATATTCCATAAATATTTATCCAAGAACTAATCATAAGGCAGGATAAGAAAGTTGTGTTTTTCCTGCACCAAATTAATACTTCATAATGCATATAGATGGCACAAAATCCAAATGAGGCTTTGATTGCTCCTTAATTTAGAAGGATCCTCATTCACCAGGTTCATTGGATCTAAATTGGATAAAATGGTACTTAATGGACAGTTAATCAGAGTGCAGTTGCATAATGATAGTGTATCCTTGAACTATCGGCAAAAGAATCTACAGAGAGCCATGGGCATGGGTGAGTCAATTAAGGAAATGCATAGAGGAAGAAGTTAGATAGGCAGAAGTTTTTACAATACCATAAAAGAAAATGTGGATTTACTGGAACATGCTGGAGTATGATCAAAGATAATAAAAAAGAGTAAAGGCTATGAAGTTTAATGATTATTTTATCCTTCATTTATATTTTATGCAATAGTTTCCAGAGTGGTAGAATGAAATTAGGTTGTCAGTGCTTAAGAAATAAATATATGATTAAGTAGAATATTCTTTCAATAGGTGTTCCAGTAAATGAAAAAAGGTAGGACAGCTCATGATTAATAGAAATGGGGTCAAAAGGACTTCAGACAAGTGTGACACACCTGCTTCCAACTTGGCTGGGGACACTTAAGTTAATCCTCCCCTTTGCCACATGGGTTTTTGCCTCTCACTGAACCTTTAGTTGCTATAAGTCTCCTCACTTTACAATTTTGCCTTTTAACCTTCTTGTCAAGTTTGTCACTAACAGAATACAACAAGAATGCCAGCTTGTCTAATGCATTATTTTCCCAGACATTGCCACCTTCCAGGGACATCAGACTAACCTGGACTTTGCAGAATTTTTCTTCCCTGTGTAAAAACTCCTTTCCCATTTTGTTTCTCCCTTCCTCTGTCAGACAGGGAGAACCTCTAAGCCTTGGGGTAGACAGATCTCTGCCTCTTGACAGCAGGCCTTTGCCCATTTCTCCTTTTACTATTATAAAGAGGTTTCTTTTTATCTCGGGGAGGAGGGGTAAGGGAATGATACTGTTGCAGTAATCTGGTTATTATTTAACAGAGAAAGAGTAAAGGAAAGACTAGATAATACAGGCATGCCATTTTTACAGATTTGCATAAAAGCTGTAATTTAACACTCTCTAGGTCTGTTCCCCGCTGATCCATGGGGAAAGGGACTGAAAAAAATGCAATTTGGACACAAGCCCAGTAAGGTCTGGGTGCATGGGAAGGTGCTTCCTCATCAGTTACACCTGGAAGTAAGTCAGTGGTCAGAATAGGCATGTCCTCTGTAAGGGCAGGAAACCTGAATATTTAACCTGCTAGACAAAGGGAGTTCCATCTTTTGGCTTGCTCGCTTGCAGTTTGCCTTTGACTTCTGTTGCAGAGGGCATGTTTCCCTGCATTGCCCATGTGGCCCAGGACCATGTGGGCTTCACACAATGCACTAAAGGACAATAACTCTGCCAGACCTAGCTGCAACGTGGAACAGAAGCTCTGAACATTGGCCCTACTTCTGCTCTACTAAAACTCTAGCTGCACCTCTTTCAGACTGGGTTAAGGGGCATGGGATGTTATTACCCAAAAAATGTAGCTCCATGCAAACAAAATCTTCTACCACCTCTCATTCTCCAGTGGGGAATTCTGAAAATGCTTATTTCAGCGACACCCCAAGAACCTCACTCCCATGAACAACAGGGCCACTCCACTCGTGTACTCCTCCAATAACATTACAAGCAGAGACTATTTAGCACCCCAACTCATTCAAATCTGAAAAATACTCCAGTATGTTAATGGCACAGGGTTATCTGATTCTGCTGTTGTTCATTGCTTTTTTGTAACATATGACCCTGGCAAGCAATTTCAGTCACATTTTAGATAAATTTGGCATGTCCTTTGTAAAATTTTCACTCATTTTTAACAAGCAAAATTTGAGAGTTTCCTTTTTCTTAGGAGAAAACCTAACCTATCCTTGACTCATTCCATGATCATTATTTTACTTTTGTTGCTCATCTATATATCCTAATTATGGCCCCCTCTACCTTGAAATATTTTGTTATTCATGTAAATCAAGGTTCTTCTATATTACTTTCAGTATTCCCCAATTCTAACATACTATAGAGACTGAGTTACTTGTCTAGATTCTACGTACTGGAGCAGAGACTGGGAGGTAGAATCCAGGAACACAAGAATTTCAGTCAGTCTTATTGAATAGTCCATTCCTATTGTGCAAAGCTGAACTTAACTGCACCTATCCTGCCCATCATTCTCTTCACCAACCTGTTATCCAGAGATCTATACCAACTTAAAGAACATCTCATGACTGATTCACTCTATCTCTGTTCACTATTATTGATGCTCCAAGTCCTGTGATTATCTCTATTTGCTTGTGTTCTACTCTGATTGCTGCTAGAGTGTTACAGATCCTATCTAATAAAAGAGTCAGATGCAAATTGGCTATACCTCCACTACACCCACAAGCCATGCCCACCAGCCAATCCGAGTGAGTATGCAAATTAATCCAACCAAGATGGCTACGACCACAGAGAGAGCAGGAGAGAAGCTTGGGTTGCCCCTGGTGATGGAGCAAGCCAAGCTTTCCACACACCCTGGCCAGCCCAGGTCTCCACTTCAGGCAACAAAATTTCAATGGCTTTGTGAGCAGAAGGCTTGGCTCTGCTCCAAGTTACAAAGTTTCAATTGTAAATTGAAAATAAATAAATAAATCCCAGATACCAGGGCCTCCTCTTGGGTCACTGGGGGGGCATAACTGGTCTGAAAACCACCACAGGCCCCTCGCCCAGCCACCCCATTCCCCAAGGGAACACTCACCTTGATCCAGGACACCCTTCAGGGCAAATCAGCTAGCCCCCACCCATGCACCAGGAATAGATCTATCCTATCTAATAAAAGAGTAATATGCAGATTGACCATCACTCCAACACACAAGATGACTGCCTCCACGTGGTATAAAGATCCTGCCCCAGATGGATACAAGATGGCCACCACAAGATGACCAGCTGAGGAGGGCAGTTAGGGGTGACCAGGCCGGCAGAGGAGGGAAGTTGAGGGTGACCGGGCCTGCGGGGAAAGGCAGTTGGGGTGACAGGCCCACAGGGTAGGGCAGTTAGGGGCAAACAGGCTGGCAGGAGAGAAGTTAGGCATCAATCAAGCTGGCAGGAGAGTAGTTAGGGGGTGATCAGGCTGCCAGGCAAAAGAAGTTAGGGGCAATCAGGAAGACAGGCAGGTGAGCAGTTGGGAGCCAGCAGTTCTGGG
Organism: Lasiurus cinereus; assembly: GCA_011751065.1. Taxonomy (NCBI): domain Eukaryota; kingdom Metazoa; phylum Chordata; class Mammalia; order Chiroptera; family Vespertilionidae; genus Lasiurus; species Lasiurus cinereus. Next base: position 40,097,689 of record JAAGEH010002534.1, on the reverse strand, counting down.
TTGTGAGAGGGATGTCTGACTGCCGTTTTAGGCCCAGTCCCAATGAGATTAGGCCTAAACTGGCAGTTGGACATCCCCTGAGGGGACCCAGGTCTGGAAAGGGTGCAGCCTGGGCTGAAGGACACCCCCCAGTGCACAAATTTCATGCATCAGGCCTCTAGTTCTATATAATTAAAAGGTAATATGAAAGTCAACTAAATGGTAGAACAACTGGTCTTATGATGTGCACTGAGCACCACGGAGCAGGTGCTCAACACAGGAGCTGCCTCTGATAGTCATTGCGCTTTCACAAGGGGAGCACCATTCAGCCAAATGCTGGGCTGATGGCTGGCAAGCACAGTAGCAGTGGCAAGAGCCTCTCCCACCTCTGTGGCAGCACTAAGAATGTCCAACTGTGGCTTAGGCCTGCTTCCTGTGGGGGCCAGGTCTAAGCCATCAGTCAGATATCCCCTGAGGCCTCCTGGACTGCTAAAAGGAGCATGTTTGGCTGGGGGAACCCTCCCTAAGTGCACGAATGTTGTGCTCTCAGACTTTAGTAATAGATATATAAAATGAAATATTATTTAGCCATTAAGAAAATATGTCCTGCCATTTGCAACAATATGGATACACCTTGAGCACATGATGCTGGGTAGGATAAATCAGACCGAGAAAGACAAGTACTGCATGCTATCACTTATATAAAAAGAAATCAAAATTATAAAAAACTGAGATTAAATTGATGGTTATTACCAAGAAATGGGAGACAGAGTATATAAGATTGATGGTGATTGAGGATACAAACTTGTAATGAGTAGTAAATAAGCCAAAGAGATCTAAAGCACAGTATAATATATATGGACAATAATACTGTAGCATCTACACTAATAAAAGAGCAAGATGCAAATTGACCATAACTCTGCTATGCCCACCAGCCAATCAGGAGGGAGTATGCAAATTAATACAACAATGGTGAGTTAATTTGCATACACAGACACAGAGTAGAGACTGGAGACTGAACACTGAAGACTGAAGGCTCTGCCTGTGGCTGGAGCCAAGCCTGAACGCTGCAGGCTTGCCTCTGCTGCAGCCTGGGTCCTGGAGTCCATTGGGAAACTGGTACCAGTAGCCAGGGGAAGGAACACCTATTGCACAAATCTTCATGCAATGGGCCTCTAGTAATGACATAATGTGATAAATGTTGCTTCAATGGCAATCATATTACAATATATAAATATATCAATATAACACACCATATATCTTAAATTTATGAAATATCCTGTGATTGATATAAAATTTGTCAATTAAAGTATCCCGTATATTCTTTACTAAGATTCATTAATTATTTACATTCTATAGTACTTACTTTATCATTAATATTTTCTTGATAAATGGATGTTTATAAATTTATACATATAGTATTTTTTCTGAATCAATTGAGAATGAAGTTAGAGATATTGTCCTTTTCCACATAAACACTTCAATGTGTATGTCCTAAGAAAAAAGCATTCTCATACAAAACCACATTATGATTATCAAAGTTGGGAAATTTAACATTGATACAATCTTTTTTTTTAATGAATAGGGCATATTAAAATTTCATCAATTCTCACAGTAATGCTCTTTGCAGCTATTTCTATCTACCCAGGATGAAATCTAAGATCATGTCTTACATTTAGGTGCCATGTCTCTCATCTCTGATCTGGATGGAACATGGGTAAAGAGAATAAAGTACTTTTTCTAGTCTTCCAAACTTTTTTTTTTTCTGATTAGGTTGTGCATTTTGATGTGTTTTGTAAAGTTTCTGTTTTGCAAACTATGAATCAGCATTTTTTAAGAATGTATCACATAGCAAACACACAGTTGTTGAAAATGCATATAATAAATAGCAAATTGTGCACCTGTATTTTACTGTTGACTTTTATGTTGACTTCATTTTCCATTATTAAACTAGGAAATGATGATGATTTCTTAGTGAGTCCTTCATTTTTATGTTGTTATTTTAAACTCTAAATTGCTTATTGTTATTCCAATAGGATTAAAATAGTTAATACTATTAACAATGCCTTTCTAAATATTTCACCCCATTTGGGGATTGTAAAAATTCTTCTACTGAAATAAGTTAGACAATTCAAAATAACTAAAAAAATGCAGAGATACAGTTTTAAATAATTTGCTTAGACATCCTATCATTTTATTAATCTGAACTTCAGTTAATAGTGTTGTCATTCCTATCTAGTCATACCTGTTTACACACACACACACACACACACACACACACACACACACACATATACATACACATCAGCAAATAATAAAATACATAATTCATTAACTAAAAGTTGCCCTTATAAATAATGTAACTATTAGTATATTATTTTTTTTTCCATCAACATGGCATTATCATCCTTTTCCTTTGAAGGAAATTAGAAAGTAATATTAGAAAACTTATATGAAAAAATTATATTTGAATGCTTACTTCTAAAAAAATTTACATTTGTGTATATTGAGAAGTTTTGTCATCCACCATAAAAACACAAGTGACAATTTTAGACATTGCTGATGAAACACTAGAACTTCCAAGAAATTTTCTTAAAATGTATTTTTTTTTTGCTTTTTTTAACTGAAGATTTCAACTTATGAACAAATAAGGGGCACTTTTATCCTACTCCTTTCTTTATTAAAAACATACTTTTTTTTTTTATTAAACTCTTAGGTTGATATTTCATTGGAATAAATTATAGAAGTATCAAACCAGTAGATTAAAATATAGCAACATTTTTATGACTTGAGGCACATATTGTGAAAATGTACCCCAGAAAGTTTTTTTCCTATGTTTTGTTGAAGAAAATACTCAGTGTCTGACTTAGGAGAGAATGAGTTAGTTCAGTGGTCGGCAAACTCATTAGTTAACAGAGCAGCAAATCGAGGCTCTTGAGCCACATGTGGCTCGCGAGCCGCAGTTTGCCGACCTCTGAGTTAGTAGACGGGAATAGTGGGGATTAATACCGAAGTTATATACATATGTCAGGTCTTATTAGTGTAAACTTTATATAGAATTATTACCATAATATTAAGTGTCTGCTGATTAATTTTCTTAAGCGCCAGTAGTATAAAACTGTGTTTTCACAAGGGAAAAAACACATAGCATTTGGATGTTTTAATATATGGTTAGACATCTATCCTTTAAGGACATTTAAATCTTAAAACTCTTTGACCTAATTTACTAATATTGGACAGAATTGTGTTTTACTCAAGACTGCTCTCATTTGTTATTTGTGAGTATTGCAATATGTTTGGGGAAGATGCAGGTCTTTCCTGGAAGGTTAGAAAACTCATTTTTTAAATCACTTCTTTTATTCCAGTTGCTAAAAATATGTCTGACACATAGTCAGTGCTAAGTAATATTTTTGACAGATGAATTTTCAGTCATAAAAATTAATGAAGAAACCAGTTGATCAAAGGTCCCTTTTGGAGGAGGTTGTGGCCCTCAGTGATAAGAACAGGTTCTAACATAGGATATAGCCTGGACCTTAGTAAGACCAGGCCCATGTGCCTAATATATCATGACCCCCTCCTCCTTCCAGTCCACAGGCATGCAGAAAAAAAGATGAGCCGGTAGGCAATGAAAATAACTCATCTGGAAGTAACAAAGAATTGAGTCAGACATGGATAGTCCAGCATTAGCTCTAGGTATAAATAACACTCATATTAGAGTAAACATATCCTTCTTCCCCACACACATATTTGCTTTTTCATTAGAATTGCAGGGAACATACTCATTAATCAAAGTTTGAAGTTAAAATGCTGCAATGAACTAAGCATGGGAAGGTTAATTGTTATTTGTTGTTTCATCTGATTAGGATGAAGAAGTAATCTGCAGTCTTCAGATAGATAAAATCACATCCAAAAATTAAGTGGAAAAAGGCACATGCACATGAGTAGCTCTAATACATTGAAGAAATTTCTGTGGATATTTGTTTCAATATTTATAATATCTGCAAGGAGACAATAATTAGCAGACTGTGGTTATACACAGACTTCTAAACAAAATTATTTTTATTATTAGAACATGAACATATACTTTCATATCTTAAAATCAGGATTAGCTAATATACTTTCATATACTTACATTATGAATGGCTAACTGTAAAAATATGTTCAAACTGAAGCCCAGTGCAAAAGTTTAAAATTTGTAACTCTCACCATGACTGTAGTTAAGAGCTCAATCTTTCCAGGTATTTCTACATGCTTATCTCTGTATCTTTCATTCCCTTTTCTATTGACTTTTAGGTTTTTATGTATTACAACTGACTTTAGTCATGTTTTTAAAACTAAAAATAACACCTTAGATAGATCTTAGAAAGATTCTGATGTGAATTATAAAATTAATAAAAATACCGTGGTACCTCGAGATACGAGTTTAATTCGTTCCCTAACCTTGCTCCTATATCAAGTTGCTCATATCTCAAAGCAAATTTCCCCATTGAAATCAATTGAAATGCCGTTAATCCATTCCAGCCCCCAAAATGCCACCCCAGTTGTTCTTGTTACGTGTTTTTGAATAAGAAAAATGTATTTATAAATGACAAATATTGTATAAAAACATAATAAAAGACAATGTAAAGGAATAAACTGGTTTTATAAAGTGTATTTACCTACTCGTTACACTCTTAATGCTACACTTTATCCCTAAACTGAATGTAACTTAACTAATCTTCACTGAACTTAATTGCTACTGGTCTTTGCATTTTTGGCTGATTTCAAAAAAAACGTCTCCAACGAGGTTTGCCTCTTCCTCCCTTTCAGAATGTTTCTGAAATGAGTGAGGCAAGTTTCATTGAACAGCTCCAATGCACGACCAGTAGCAACTTTTTCGGGGTGTTTCTTTTCCACGAAGTGTGACACCCTCTCCCACATTCCTAAGATCTCCTTTATCTCACTTGTAGAGATCTCCTCCACCTCTGGCTCCTCCTCGAAACCAATTTCTTGGAGAACCTCCGCATGTTGCTGAGACTGCAACTCTTGTAACTCCTCTGTGGTGAGTTCCAGAGAGTGCTCCTCGAGGAGCTCATTCACGTCTCTCTCATCCACCTCCAGGCTCATGGATTTTCCCAGAGACACTATCTCCTCCTCCACTGGCACCTCGGGTTCGAATCCTTTGAAGGTCCTTTCAGCTATGGCCTCAGGCCACAGCTTCTTCCATGCAGAGGTCCAAGTCCTCCATGTAACCCCCAGCCAGGCCTGATCAATAATTCTGAGGCATATCACGATGTTAAAGTGGTTCTTCCAGAACTCTCAAAGGATGAGGTTTGTGCTCTCTGTCACCTCAAAGCAGCACCAGAACAGGTGCTTGATGTACAGCTTTCTAAAATTAGAAATCACCTCCTGATCCATGGGCTGCAGGATAGGAGTGGTGTTGGGAGGTAGGTAGACAACCTTTATAAACTTGAACTCTTCGAGGAGTTCATCTTCGAGGTTCGGTGGGTGAGCATGAGCATTGTCGAGGACAAGGAGGGCTTGCATGGTTAGGTTGTTTTCCTGTAGGTATTTCTTCACAGAAGGGCCGAAAACCAGGTTTACCCACTCCACAAAGAACTGCTTGGTGACCCATGCCTTCGGGTTTGCCCTCCACATAACTTGCAGTTTATCTTTTAAAATCTTATGTGACTTAAAGATTCTGGGGTTTTCCGAATGGTTATACGAGCAGAGGCTTGATCTTGCAGTCACCACTCGCATTGGTACACAGTGCGAGAGTTAGCCTATCCTTCATGGGTTTGTGGCCTGGCATCGCCTTCTCCTCTGCCGTTATATAAGTCCTATTCAGCATCTTCTTCCAGAAAAGCCCTGTCTCGTCACAGTTGAAGACTTGCTGGGGGATATGTCCTTTGGCTTCTATCAGTTCGGAAAAAGTTTTGAGGTAATCCTCAGCTGCCTTCACATCCGAACTTGCTTCCTCACCATGCCTGATGATGGAGTGAATGCCAAACCTTTTCCTGAAGTTATCAAACCAGCCTCTACTGGCTTTAAATGAGTCTTTCGATGCTTTATCCATGGAAATGCGTGGGGTCTGTTCCAGCAAATCACCATAAATCGCTCGCGCCTTCTCGCATATGATGCCCTGAGTTAATGTATCTCCTTTAAGCTGCTTCTCCGTCACCCACACCATCAGTAGATTCTCCATCTTTTCATGGAGAGAGCTACGGAGCTTAGAAATTATTGTAATGCCCTTAGCTGGCATTATACCCTTTATCGACACCTTCTGTTTAAGCACAGTGCATATTGTTGAAGTACTACGCCTGTATTGTCTCGCCAAGTCAGCCACTCGCACACCTTGCTCATATTTTTCTATGATTTCATGCTTTAATTCAATAGACATCATCCTCTTCTGAGCACTGACCTTTCCACTCATCTTCTTCGGACCCAGGTTATAAAAAGAAATGTGATAAAGTATGTAAATGCACAAAAGATGCTTTGCCAATGAGGTAAACAAGCACACTGACTGAGGCATGGGAAACTATGAGATGCTCGAGCCACGGTAAACTGGTGGGTTGTGTGCAGCTGGCCGATCCACGCGATTACTCCTATCTCAAATGTTGCTCGTATTTCAAAGCAAAATATCGCTTGCTTACCAGCTCGTATCTCAAAAATCTCATATGTTAGGGCACTTGTATCTTGAGGTACCACTGTATTTTTATCTAATGTCAATTTATTTATTCAATCAGCATAACACCCAATCCTATATAATAAAAGGCTAACATGCAGAAAGGCTGAATGGTGGAACAACCAAACAACTGAACAACATGTGCACAGACCAAAAGGGGGAGCACCAAATATGGCGGGCGTTGGCCATGGCAGGATGGTGGAGCAGGTGAGCAAAGTGGGGCATTGGTTGCTGTCATTGGGGCAAGCCTCTGGTGGTTACTAAAAATTCTTTGCTCTAGCACCCTACCATCCCATCTAGCACTCATACCTACTGCTGGCGCCCAAGCTGCTGCTCTCACCCATTGCTGGCGCTGGCCCCAATCACTCTGCACTATCAGTGGGTACAAGTGGGGCTGGTACTGTTAGTTCATAGAAGTAGTGGTGGCAAGAGTGGGGCTGCTGGCAGACAGGGGACCGGGTTCTACAGCAGGAGGGCCTGAGTGGGGCATGGAGGATGGGCTGAGACCCGCCCCTGTTCCCACTGCAGCCTCATGGCCCACAATTTCTTTCAAGGTGCACGAATTCATGCACTGGGCCCCTAATACATAAATAAAAGTATTAGATCTCCATATTCACATTAGTATAATGATCACTATAATTGTGGGAATATAATATGTTATCTCATCAGCTATTCACAACTACCAAAAGAATAGATTTCCCTATTTGTGCTTTATGAATAAGGGAAGAGAGCCTTAGAATGAATGAAAAACTTGCTCAATCCCCTGCTAGGAAGTAGAGACAAGATTCAAATCCATCTGCCTGACTCAAAGGCCAACCTAATACACAGAGCCCAGCTGAGTATAATTTCTTCTGAGTCAGTTATTTGGAGTTGTGAACAATTTCCTCTAGAAAAGACACCCCCCCACACACACACACTGTGTCCTGTTGTGTCCAGTGAGTGGGAAATACACTCACTGAGTTGTCCTAGTTTTCTATTACTGCTGTAACAACTACCAAAACCCTGGAACAATGCAAACAATGCAAATTTACGTTGCTTCTTACTTAAAAAATAATATAGCTACATTCATTCTATATTCTGCAACTCAGGCATATGACATGGGTCTCACTGGGCTAACATCAGGCTTCTCACAGCATTTATTTAAGTAACTTTAAGAGCTATAATAAGAATAGTTCTTATATATCAAAGTTCATTTTTATATTTCCTTGATTTTTCACAGGAATTCTTTTTGTAATATAATTATATAATTTTATTAAGCAATGTCATCCCAATAAATTCAATAAAAATTGAAAAAAAAGATACCAGCAGGTCAGCACATTTTTCCTGGAGGACCTAAGAAAACATCTATTTCCTTGCCTTTTCCAGCTTCTTGAGGCCACCAACATGCAAATGTTCTAATGTCTAAATAGCAGTGTAATAATGGATTAAAATAATGTAAATAAATAATAAAATAAATAAGGACAAACCTAATAAAGCAAAATGTTAGCTAGTAAATGAGGAGAAATTAAGGACAAACTGAACTAAAAAATTTTGGGACTCGGAAATAAGTTTCTTTGCTGGGAAGAAGCACAGATACTAGATGAAAAAATATGAAAATGGTCATATTATCTGAGAAAATGAATAAATAGAATAAGCACAAGATTTTAAATAATGATCACAAAAAATAACAATATTTTTCAACATATGATATGTAACAACTACCATATTTAGAATTTACATTGATAACTTCATTTAATCCTTATAACAGTTATATAAAGCAAGTGATAGTATACCCATTTTATATATGACATAAAGTTCAGGGAAGATAAATTATTTAGCACAGTGCAAATTAATAACTGATCCAGGATTCAAACCTAAGTAAGATTTATTCCAAAGATCCTGTTCTTAATTAGTATGTTAAAATTTGGTAGCTATTTAGTTCTGAGATTACAAACTAGGAAAGTCTAATGTGGTATGGAGTATTTCCCAATAAATGCGAAAAACATAGTCAAAGATACTAGTAGCACCAGAGTTGGCAAAGCAAAAATTGTCATGTTTAGATTGCGTCATTTGTACATTGGTTTTTATCTGGAACTGTACATGAGCTGAAGTCAATCCAAAGATGAAAGGTAAGACTGAAAGGCTGATAATGTGTCTATATAAAAGAAAAGAAATTTCACTGGAAATAGAATTCATGCTAAGATAGATGGACTTAAGGAAGATGAGCTTCTCATAACCTTGTATTTCATCAACCAGAAAGTGAACAACCTGGATTTGAAGAGACACACATCAGCACTTGGTTATTTTGAAATCCTATTAGTTCTCATATGACCACCAATTTCAAGAGAGATACCAGGAATATATCCTTATTGGTCTTCACAAGCCCTTTGTTTACTGCGGACCTCCATCTAAACAAAGCATTGAAATCACTTCATATTTTAACAGTCACATTTACATTTTTTTCTCATAGATCAGCACCACATCTTAGCTCTTCTGTCCAATGGAACACAGGATTATAATAGATGTGGGAATTTAAGGTCTTTTTCTAGATTTATAATGACAGATTAAGTAAATGTTATCTTTGCGGTGCATCTTTTTCTGTTTTCCATGCCCCATCTTCCCTATCAGGCAATTAATTTCCCCGGTGGCTTCCCACACTCACGTGTTCTTCCGATAGTGCTTCTCATTGCAGCACTGGTTGTTACACTTTTTTTTGCTGTCACATCTTCCTTCTAATCCATATGGAATTAATTCTCCAAAATCTCTAGTTTGAAAAAATTTGTTATTTTAAAATGATAAAATATGTTTGGCAATGTGCTATTGACTAATGGTGCTTAAGTGTTATCTTTTTACAAATATCACTGATGTTTGTTTATATGTATGTATATATGGTGCTTTTTTGTTTATTTACTTATTTAACCACATCTATGGACACTTACTATGTGCCACGTACTGTATTAGCAGTTTCACATGTGTTATCTCATTTTGGGATCTTAATGTTTCCTTTACTTTCAGCCATTCCTTATTTCATGAATTCCTCCCCAAGAACAATAAAAAACAACAATACCTGCCCATCTGAACTGCATGAATACTGTGATGAAAAGACTTAATATATTAAAATACAGAGTAAATATTCTAACAATAAACCAAAAATATAAGTAATGTTAAAACAGACCTTGATAGATGACCCTAGTGAGTTCCTGCTGTCAGATTTTTATGTTCTTTTTCTTCTTCTTTTGTTTTTTTTTTTTAGGATGAAGAGTACATAATATTGGATTTTCATGAAACATGACAAGGTCATGAGGAAAGATATTTTGGTCAAAGTGCACTTTACTGACTTCAAATTGTAACCTGTAGATAGCTTTCTTTCCTGTATTTAAGGAAGGTCAGTTCTGGTTCAGTATGTGCCGAGGTCAAAACTGAACCACATGTGTGCCCAAATATAGGTCCTCCTGACAACTGTGGTCTAGCTAGGCTTATGCAGATAGGCAGCCTTTTCTTAGAGAGAGTAGGTCCAGGGAAAAACACTGGCTTTCAAAATAAGGAAGAAAGTAGGAGTATGCAAATTAAATAAAGATAAATTGTTAAAGGTTAACTAGTTTCTCTTGGTGGTGTGATAAGCAAATGGTATAGTCATTCACTGGTTCTACAATATTTAGATGTTTTATTTCAGTCACATAGTGGGAGTTGAGAACAAATGTGGGTAAACCAAATACAAAATACCTTCACAGAACATAAGCTAAAACCTATTTCCTTAATCCTTCAGTGTTGAATCATATGTTATGACTGGACCATAACTGTGAAAAATGCCAAAGTAACTCAAGTATTGCAATAGTTTGTTACAAACATACATGCAAGGAAAAGCATATTCATCCTAAAAATATGTTGTCACCATTGCTATTGTATTATTTTTATTTTTCTATTGCTATATAATAAATTGCTGGAAAGTTAAGGGTTTAAAACTCCTATTTATTATTTCCAAATTTCTGTTGGTCAGAAGGCGGGGAACAGTAAACTGGGTTCTTGGCTCAGGGTCTCTCTACATCAAGCATGTCAAACTGATGGCTTGCAGGCACATGCAGCCCACAACAAATATTTTTCAGCCCAGCCAATATAATGGGATGTAAGAAACATTTCACTTAATCTTTACAATATCCTGTTATACATAATTATTAATATCAAACTATAACATTCGCTAATGACTGCTTACTACACCATGTTGCATTCATTTCCCTTACATGCCATATTCACAGGTGCATCATTTCTCTCCACTAATACTGGCAGCAAATTTTTGGTGTGTGCAACAGGAAATAGTTTGCTTTCAGAGAACAATAAAATAGGTTTATTTGCATTACAGTTATTAATTTGTACCATTATGCAGTGACTGGTAAGTTAATGTTCAAGAAAAATATTAATTTTTATTAAAATGTTGTATTATTTTATGTTTACAATTACTCATTTATTTCAGTCCTTTGTATTAAGCTTGTCTCTATCGAAATAAACCTATGTTTTTATGAAAACTGAAGCTTTTGTTTTTTTGCACCCATATAAACTTAAACCTTGTTTATTTGGCCCAAGTTAGCCTTTGAGTTTGACATGCTTTGTTTGACATCCTTGCTCTAGATTGAAATTAATGTTTTGGCAAAGTCATATTCTCATTTGGAGTTTGGGACCCTTTCCAAGGGTTCACGGTGTTGGAAGAATTTAGTTCCTTGCAGTTGTAGGACTGAGATTCCTGTTTTCTTGCTGGCTGCCCTTAGCTCTTAGCTCTTAATGGTTGCCCTCAGATCATAGCCAGGTTACCCTCTCATGACAAGATGATTTACTTCTTCAAAGCCAATGCTAGAATCTCTCTACACTCTGCTACTATGGAAAGGGGTCACATTTAATGCAATGTAACCACCAGAGTGATTATACTTTCATCTTTGCTATACAACATAGCCTAAACAAGGGAGTGTCTGTCCAGTGCATTCACATGTTCCCATCCACACTTAAGGGGAGGGGACTCTTGAAACCCATCTTAGAATCATGGCTATATCAACTATCACTCAAAACATGAGCTGAACTCTATACTATGTGACTAAGGACAGAACCTAAAAGTTAAATGTAAACAGTCTCAAGGCCAAGAATAATGTTTTTCAAGAGAAAAAAAAATATATATAGTCTACAAAGTAAGACACTCTGGTCTCAATCTCAATATACCTTTGAACTATACCTAGTAGAGATGCAAATTCTCATACAGACCAATAATGAGACTGGCAAAGATGCATAGGTGACTATCTAAAAGATACCTATACCTCACTTTCAGGAGCTGAGAATAAGCCCAAGCTGACATCTAGTAAGAGAACGGGGATGTCAGAGAAAGAGTTGCAAGGAATTTATTTATTTTTAAAATATATTTTTATTGATTTTTTTATAGAGAGGAAGGGAGAGGGATAGAGAGTTAGAAACATCAATAAGAAAGAGACATCTATCAGCTGCCTCCTGCACTCCCCCCACTGGGGATGTGCCCGCAACCAAGGTAATTGCCCTTGCCCAGAATCGAACCTGGGACCCTTCAGTCAGTAGGCTGATGCTCTATCCACTGAGCCAAACCAGTTTCGGCAAGAATTGCAAGGAATTTAGTTCTGCCAATGACCTAAAGGAGCTTGCAAGGAGATCCTGAGCTTCAGATCATATCACATTCCAGATGGCACCTTGATTTTGGCCTGGTGAGACCCTGAGCACAGGATCAGACTAATACCTGACTGGAAGGTTAACCAATTAAAACTGGGTGATAATAAATTTGTGTTGCTTTAAGCTGTTAATTCTGTGGCAATTATTTATTCAGCATAGAACATTAATATATAAACAAATTGATACATAAAATAAACAAACTATCAAAATTAGAAATTTTCTGTAGCAACAGCTCTAGTTACAGAATCCCAATTGATCTTATTGAGGAGTTTATTACAGAATTTCCAGACCCTTAAAATGTATTGAAAACTAAAATATACCAAAAAATAAACATACAAAGGTGGTCAACAGTAGGTTTACAATTGTTCACATGACAAAAGACATCCAGGTTATGATTGTTACAATAGCTTTATTAACTCTGTATTGTAAACCTACTGTAAACCTTGTGCCCCCCATTTCTGTGGTACTCCAGAATATTATAGATGACAAATGAAAGTAAAAACTATGTGATGAAAGAATGCCAAAGCAGTGAAGACTTAACCATAGAGCTACAACAAGGTTAAAAGAAAATATGAATAATTAATAATGGTAGATATTTGTATTTAGATATATGTTCAAAAGCAAAGAGCACTTACTTTGAAAATTGTTCTCTGAGAAGACTCGGGGATGATAGAATCCTGCTTTGCAAATGCACTGATAGGCTCCAAGCACAAATCCAAGGCCTTTAATCGGCATGCACTGTAAAAAGGAAAAGATAGCAATATAGTTGATCAGAGTTTATTTCATAGCATAAAGACCCACAGATATCCATCATTGTAAATGGTTACAGAACTAACACATATTCTAGCAATAATATATATATTACTTTTATTTCAGGTATGTTTGCCAACCTACATTTTTAAAGTAGCAAATTAAATATTCTTTCTAAATATATGCCATTACAGCTTCAGTTACCATACATCTTTAATTCATTCAATCATCATAGGGAGTAATTATTAGACATAGTTTCTGTTTTCAATGCCACACATATCATCTTACTGCTTTAAAAGATATTTCCAAAGCCTATAAAGATATTTTAAAAGTGATTCCATGCTATATATTTTTATCAAAGCAAAAGTAGGTAGGTAAGTAGATGAACAGTTGTACTGGGGATGTGCCCACAACCAAGGTACATCTTTGACCAGAATCGAACCTGGGACCTTTCGGTCCTCAGGCCAACGCTCTATTCACTGAGACAAACCGGTTTCGGCAAAGGAAGTGCTTTAAGAAGAAGAAATTGAGAGAGAAAAAAAACAACAACAGATATATATTAAAAAACAAACAAACAAACAAAAAACAGTAAATAAGTACCTATCAATAACAATTTTAAATGTAAATGGATTAAATGCTCCAATCAAAAGATATAGAGTAGTTGAATGGATAAGAAAACATGACCCACATGCTATATACAAGAGACCCACTTCCTCAGAACAAAAGACACAGGTTAAAAGTGAAGGGATGGGAAAAAAATTTTCATGCAAATAGAAACAAACAAAAAAAGCAGGGGTAGCAATATCTATATCTGACAAAAAGACTTGAAAGCAAAGGCCATAGCGAAGAGAGTAAAAAGGCCGGTACATATCAATACAACAAGAGGATATAAACCTTGTAAATATATATGCAACCAATATATTTTTAGATAGATGACCCTGGTAAGTTTATATATAAACTCTTGGATGAGTATAAGGGAGCAATATAATCATAGTAGAGGACTTTAACACCCTACTGACATCACTGGATAGATCTCCCAGAGGAAAAATCAACAAGAAAACAGAGACCTTAAATGACACACTAGATCAGATGGTTTTCACTGATGTTTACAGAACATTTCATCCCAAACCTGCAGAATATGCATTCTTTTCAAGTGCACATGGTATATCTCAAAGTCAGTACACATGTTAGGACCCAGTGCAAAATACAAGGGCAGATTCAATTCAACTCTCTTGGCAAGAATTTATGAAATAACCACTGGATGCCTAGAAAATTCTTAGAACTGGATGGAAGAATACCATATGAAGAGGGAGGCAGAGATTGGGTGATGTGTCTGTAAACAAAGGAATGCAAAGAATTTCCAGCAACACCAGAAAATGGAGAGAGACATGGAACAGATTGTGCCTTAAAGCCTTCAGAGAGAGCATAGCCCTGCCCATCTCTTGACACTGGACTTCTAGCTTCTAGAACAGTAAGATAATGAATTTCTGTTGTTTTAAGCCAAAAACTAACAAACAAAAAGAAAATTGCTATATAACCTAATTGAAATAATACACACTATTCAAACTATGTAGATTATATTTCTGAGCAACGTTAAGAATGGAGTTGTCATTTAGCTGGAAAAGGCTGCAAGTGGAGTAGATTTGAGGGAGAGAGCAGTTCAGTTTTACAAATGTTACATGTGAATTATCTATTTTGAAATTAATTCTAGACATCAAATGGGAAGTCTGCTAGAAAATAGTATAGAGGTTTTTCTTTAAAAATATTTTTTAATCTTCACTGAGAATGTGCTTTTTTAAAATTCATTTGAGAGAAAGAGAGAGAAGGGCAGGGGAGAGAGAGAGAGAGAGAGAGAGAGAGAGAGAGAGAGAGAGAGAGAGACATTTATAGGTTGCCTTCCATAAATGCCCAAACCAGGGAACAATCATTATCTGCAATCTTTTTGATGTTAGAGGGAGCATACTCCAACCAACTGAACCATCCAGCCAGGGCAGTAATAAGTAGAGTTGTTGGGTCTGTATTATTTGGGATTCATTTATATAAATATGATAGATAAATCCAGGAGATCAGATAAGAGTAGATAATTGAGGGAATGGCTTTAGGCAAAGAAGAAAATAGGTCCAAAGTGGTAAGACTCAGGATGCTACAGTGCTAAAAGGTTCAGCAGAAAGGAAGCAGCAGAGAATACTGAGAAGAGCAATTCAGTGTGGTTTAATTATTTCACTACCTGGAGCATAACATGTGAAATTTGTCACGTTTCATTTATTAAATATTAATATAGTAAAGACTAATCTAGGTTAAATAAATCTTAGGTACTAAGAATATAATAATGTCTTTTAAATATTTTGGAGGTTAATGCTATTCATTAAAACAGGATTGATTCCCAGATAATATGATCCAGCTCTACAACAGTGACTCAGTTGAGAATTTTAAATGTTTTAGATAGATCCGAAGGTATTTTGGAATAATAATATCTTTTTGTTATAAGCTAATGCTAGACCTGAAAGAAAAATCAAGATTTTTAAAAATTTAATTGATTAGATAAATATTGCCAAATATAAAGCCCTTTAAACTAAAAAAAAGTGCTTCCTAATTTTATTATGCAAACACAGTGATAGGAATTATTACATCCCTCAAACTATTCTATTCTTAAATTATTTTGTATTATCAAAGAAAAAAGATCAGTCAGTTAAATTCAGTGAAAGAATATCATCCTATTGTACTTATTCAAAAAGTACAGGACCTGCATAGAACCTAATATGGTATTGCTTATGCACACTTGCTTTGGAATATTCAAGTGATCTTGGTTTATTTTTCTATGAATGTTTGTATACTTTCTTGATGCATACTGCCACCATCATTCAATAGCTGCTCTAACTCTGCCACCTCCTAACCAAAAGTATACATGTTCAAGATGAGACAAATCAGGAGTCAGACGCCTTACGGTAGCTTCAGGGGCCTTATATTCTGGGAGGCCTTATGTTCGGGGGAGGTCTTATTTTCGGGGGGGTGCCTTATATTACAGCGAGAGGCAAAACTGAACGTAGGTCTTATTTTCGGGGGATGTCTTACTTTTGGGGAAACAGGATAAGTGAAATAAGCCCATCAGAGAAAGTTAAATATCACTCATTTGTGGAATATAATGAACAACATAAACTGATAAACAAAAATAGATCTAAAGACAGAGAAGCATCTATCAGACTATCAAACCTCAGAGGGAAAGTAGGGGAGAGATCAGCCTTAGGAGTTGTATGCATGCATATAAGCCTAACCAATGGATATAGACACCAGAGGAGTGAGGGCATGAGTAGGGGGAGGGAGGGTAAGGTGGGGATAAGGACATATATGTAATACCTTAATTAATAAAGAAAAAATAAGATAAAAAAAGATGAGACAATTAGTTTAAAATCAAATTATTTGTTCGTTTTCTTAATCTCTGTAAGTATGGTGTAAGTATGGTAACTACTCAACAAACGTTTAGTGTATTTAAAATAAGAAACTGCTTTTTTGTAATTTTTTTCTCATTAGGGAATTAGAATATAGCTATAGATCCTCCCTTAATACAGGAGAATTTTTTTTTCAAAATTTTACTATAACATGAATTGAAGATATTTATTTTAGATATCTGCCATATTTATTTTAGATCATTGGGCTTAAAACTTTCTACTTTACCTTTATAGAAGTCAAAAAGTGTAGAAATGGGAAAAAAACATCATTTATTAAAGTAGGGTAGCTGTTCTGGGGTAACTTTTGATAAACAATGAGCTTCTAATATTAAAAATTATAGTATCTCTGTGAGTAAGGTAATAATTCACAAGATCAGATGCCCTCTTTGGTGAAATCTAGCAAGCCATCTGCAAAGATTTATTAAGGAGAACTCTTGAGAACCCACAAAGTCAGGTTCCTACGAGTAATCTAAATTCAGATAGGAAGAAATGGTGGTCAAGAGTTTACAGCAAATTGAATTGATTCCTAGAAAGAGACACTCTACTAAGTCTGAGCCATAAAGAAATAAAAAATCCAAAATAAATAAAAGAACCTATAACTAGTAAGAGATTAAATCAGTAATCAAAAACTTCCTAACAAAAAGGCCAAGACCAGATAGCCTCAATGTAGAATTCTGTCAAACATTTAAAGAATTAATACCAATATTCCTCAAGCTCTTTCAAGAAATTAAATACAGAACACTTTCTAGCTTATTCTATGAGGCTAGCATTACCCTGAAATCAAAGCCAGACAAAAATACTATACAAAAGAACTTCTTGAATGATATTGATATGAAAATCTTCAACAAAATACTCACAAACCAAATTTAACAGCACATTAAAGAAAGTGTATGCTATGCCAAAGTGGGACTTATTTCCAGAATTCAAGGATGGTTCAACAAAGATTAATTAATATAGTATATCACATCAACAGAATGAATGGCAAAACCACATGATCTTTCTTTTTTTAATTTTTATTAATTTTTTATACATATCTCCCCATTGCCCCCCCTCCCTCCCAGGCATACCTCAACCCCTCAGTGTCTATGTTCATTGGTTATGCTTATATGCATGCATACAAGTCCTTTGATTGATCTCTTATCTACCTCACCTAACTTTAATCTTCCTGCTGTAATTTCACAGTCTGTTTGAAGCTTTACTGTCTCTGTATCTATCCTTTTGTTCATCAGTTTATGATGTTCTTTATTATCCACAAATGAGTGAGATCATGTGGTGCTTCTCCTTCATTGACTGGCTTATTTCACTAAGCATAACGCTCTCCAGTTCCAACCAGGTTGCTGCAAATGGTAAGAATTCCTTCTTTTTAATGATCTTTCAATTAATGCACAAAAAGCATTTGACAAAATTCAATGCTATTTCATAATAAAAACCTTAAAAACTCTGAGAAGAAACTATTTTAACATATGGCAAAATATGAAAAGCCTATAGCTCACTTCAGACTCAATGGTGGAAGACTGAAATATTTTCCTGTAAGATTAGAAACAAGATAAGGATTCCCACTGTCATCACTTCTATGCAACATAGCACTAGAAGTCTTAGCCATAGCCATTAAGCAAGAAAAAAGTTATAAAATATATTCCAAAAGGAAAGGAAGAAGCACAGTTATCTGTTTGCAGATAAATGATATTAAGGACTTATATGTAGAAAATTGTAAAAATTTAACACACACAAAAACAAACTGTTCAAACTACATATTCATCTAAGTTCTGAGATACAAAATCGTGTCGAGTTTCCCAGTACACTAACAAAAACCAATCCAGAAAATAAATTTTTAAAAATTCATCTAAGTTCCGAGATACAAAATCTTGTCAGTTTTTATACACTAACAAAAACCAATCCAGGAAATATTTTTTTAAAAAAAATTTAATAATAACTTCAAAAAGAATAAAATATTTCTGAATAAAGTTAACCAAGGAGGTGAAAGACTAGTAAGTTAACAATAAATATTCCTGAAAGAAGATTTAAAAACACAAAGTAAATGACATCTGTGTGTATGAACTGGAAGATTTAATATTGTTAAATGCCCACACCACCCAACCCCTAAATATTCCCCATGACAATTTTTTCAGAAATAAAAAAATACTATCCTGTGACTCATATGGAATATCAAGGACCCCAAATAGCCAAAAATAATATTTAAAAAGAACAAAATTGGAGATCTCATACCTCCATATTACGTATTACAAAGCTATTGTAATCACAACACAGTGGTACAAGCCATCATATGTAATGGTCAAATGATGTTTGCAAGAATGCAAGGCCCAAAAAATGGGGGCAAGAAAACTGGATATGCATATACAAAAGAATTAAGTTGGACCTTCTTTACACCATATACAAAATTTAACTCAAAATAGAATAAATACCTAAACATAATACCTAAAAACATAAAACTCTTAGAAGAAAACACAGGGAAAATGCTTCATTACATTGGGTTTGTATAAATTCTCAGATATGTAACCAAAAGTATAAGCAACAAAAACAAAAATGCAGGCAAATGAGGTTACATCAAACTTGAAAACTTCTAAATTTTATGTTATGTATTTTTTACCACAATTAAAAATATTTTAGGCCCTGGCCAGTTGGTTAGAACATCATCTAGATAAATCAAGGTTCTGGATTCAATCCCCAATTGGAGCACATACAAGAATCAACCAATGAATGCATAAATAAGTGGAACAATAAGTAGATTATTTTTCCTCTCTCTCTCTCTCTCTCAAAATCAATAAATTAATTAAAATATTTTAAAAGAGTTTAGAACAACTGGCTTATTTCACTTAACAAAATAGTCTCTAGGTCCATCCATGCTGTCTCAAAGGGTAATAGATCCTTCTTTTGTACAGTTTCATAATATTCCATTTTGTAAATGTACCACATTGTTTTATCATTTCATCTACTAATGGGCACAGATCTTAGATATTATAAATAATTCTGCTATAAACATAGGAGTGGATATATTCTTTCTGATTGGTGTTTGGGATACTTAGGATATATTCCCAGAAATGGGATCACTAGATCAAATGGCAGTTCCATGTTTAATTTTTTTAGGAACTTCCAAACTGTTTTCAAGAATGGCTGTCTCAGTCTGCATTCCTACCAACACTGTGCTAGGGTTCCATTTTCTCCACATCCTCACCAGCACTTACTGTTTGTTGATTTATTGATGGTAGCCATTCTAGCAAGTGTGAGGTGATACCTCATTGTAGTTTTAATTTGCATCTCTCAGATGATTAGTGATAAACATTACAATGATCTCACTTATAAGTGGAATCTAAAAGAGCAGAATATATTGATGAATAAAACGGATCTAAGAAGTATGGATGCATGGAACACAATAACAGATCTCAGTGAGGGGTTGGGAGTGATGGGGAGGAGACAAGAAGAGATTAATCAAAGAGCATGTATGCATAATCCATGGACACAAACAATAGTATAAGGAAGGTCTGGGTTGGGGTGGGGAGTAGATTGGGGAGGGAAAAAAGGGAGAAAATGGGAGATATCTGTGATACTGTCAAGAATCAAATTTAAAATAATTTAAAAAAACAACAGTTTACCTGGGTTAGGGAATAGGTGTGGGCTGGAAGAGGTTAATGGAGGAGAAAGAGGGATATATGCAATACAACAAAAATAAAAATTAATAATTTAGAGTAAAATTTCTTCCTCAGCTACTCAAGGATGTGTGTGTAAACACTACAGGATTACTGCAACACATACTTGGGATGACATATAATTCATCTGAACTGCTGATAGACATTATTGCAGAGCAAAACCTTGGCAGGCATTAATATTTTGTGTGGAGGTACTACTGTTTTGCAGTAGAATGGCTAAAATTAGATATATAAAGGAGGAATCGTATTTGGCAGTTAATAGAAACATTACTTGTGCCTAAAGATCATATTTCCATATGATTTTTTAAAACCTAATTTGGACTGAAAGGAGGAGGCAAAAAATGCAAATACAATAAAATGTATGTAATTCAAAATATTCTAGAAATTGATATTTAAACACATTTGCTCTTTATTTTTTTAAAACTCTGTTTTGAAATCTTTCTAAACCATAAAACATTTTCTGGCTTCTCTGACTGAACACCATGAACAGAATTTAACATTTTCTTCACAAGTCAGAATCAATTGAACAACAGGAACTAAATTGTACCTTCTATAGCTATTTAAGGGTCATGGCTACTTTCTCATACACTAAATAGCCCAAACTGCTATACTTCTTGAGTTCTTATGATTAGTTTTTATGTTTTATTTTCCTTCTTTATTTTCAACAACCTTTTTTCATATTTTAATTATAAATATGGACATCATTCTAGAAGTATCTTTTCCTACCAAAATTATGGTTATAATTGCCTGTATACATGGAAACAAAATAATCAAAAACCAAATCAAAAGTATATCTATGTATATAAAAGACTAAGCAATGTTACAATGGGACAACTGGAACAACCAGAATAACTGGTCACTATGACACACACTGACCTCCAGAGGATAGACGCTCAATGCAGGAGCTGCCCCCTCATCCGCAGGCCCCAGTTGCCAATGTGGGCTACCAGCCAATCATCCATTCCAGTCCCTCACCCCAGCCAGGAGGCTCTGAGTGCTGGGTCAGGGCAAAATCCCTGGGCTGAAACAGGGAACCAAGTGTGGGTGGCGGCAGACACAATCCCTTTCCCAGGGGCCAAGGGCCAGCTCCCTCCTCAGGGCTGGCAGCCAACCTCATGGATCCCTCCCCCTACTTGTCTACCCAGTCAGCAGGTCCCAATCGCTCAATAGAGGCTAGGCCCCAGACTGGGATGGGAAACTGGGAGTGGGTGGCAGTGGATGTGGGCAGTGAAGGAAGGAGGAGGTAGGGAGATGGAAAGGTGGGGGACCATGTGATGGCAGCATGCAGGTAGCAAGGGAAGGAGGAGGTGGGGAGGCGGAGAACCACATGGTGGTGGTGTGCAGGCAGAAAGGGAAGGAGGAGGCAGGGAGGTAGGGAGGCAGGGAGGTGGGGAATCTGATTGGCCCTGATTGCTAGCCAGGCCTAGGGACCCCACCTGTGCACAGTTTCATGCACCGGGCCTATAGTTCTAGTGAAATAATAAATAAGAAAGAGTAAGTAAGATAGTAAATAGTTCATATTTAACAAGTGATTACTATATGCCAGGCACTATTCTAAGAACTGTACAAATATTAACATATTTAATACTATACCAATTCTATTATTATCTGGATCTTAAAGATGAGAAAATTTAGGTACAGCCTGCTGAAGTTACTTTCCAAAGTCAAGTATCTGTCAGAGTTAGGATTCAATTCCAATGGTCTGCTTCCAAAAAAGTGGAATAACTACCTGCACAAAGTATAGCTACATAACAGAACTCCATATGTGAGAGCAGATGCTACATTGATCACTTTAGAATCTATTTTATTGTTCCAAGACCTTTATTTTTCCATTCTTGCTTTCAGGCAATTTTGCAAATGGATCCATTTGCTGGAGCATTAAGCTTAAAGTAAGTGAAAGTTATTAATTTTTAAATGTACATATCCTATATAATAAAAGCCTAATATGCTAAGTGTCTGGTCATCCAGTTGGCTATTCAACCAATCAAAGCATAACATGCTAATGATATGCTAAGATCGTTTAACTGCTCACTATGATGTGCACTGACCACCAAGGGGTCAGTAGGTTAGTTTGCTGCTGGGGTCTGGCCAATTGGAACTGAGCAAGATGGGCTGGACACACCCTCCCTGACCCCAATTGTGTACCTCAGCCTGGCCTGCACCCTCTTGCAATCCAGGACCCCTCAGGGGATGTCAGAGAGCTGGTTTCAGCCCAATGGCGGAACTTGCCACTATTACATACACTGACCACCAGCGGCCAGATGCTCAATGCAGGAGCTTCCCACGGGTGGTCAGTGTGCTTCCACAGGGGGAGCACCACTCAGCCAGTAGCCGGGCTCATGGCTGGTGAGTGCAGCCACCATGGTGGCAACACTAAGGATGATCAACTACCAGCTTAGGCCCACAGGAAGCAGCAGGCCTAAGCTGGCAGTCAGACATCCCCTGAGGGTTCCCAGACTGCAAGAGGGCATAGGCCAGGCTGAGGAATCCCCCCCCACCGGTGAGTGCATGAATTTTGTGCACCAGACCTCTATAAAATATAATTTAAAAAACACAGTAACCCTAGGTGGTTTGGCTCAGTGGATAGAGCATCGGACTGTGGATGAAGGGTCTTAGCTTTGATTCTGGTCAAAGGCACATGTCCAAGTTGCAAGCTCAATCCCCAGTAGGCAGCATGCAAGAGGCAGCCAATCAATGATTCTCTCTCATCATTGATGTTTCTATCTCTCTTTTCCTTTCCCTTCCTCTCTGAAATCAATAAAAATATATTTTTTTAAATAAGAGAGAAACACAGTTAATTCCTACACCTCTAACAAATTTTAAAAATAAGCCTTTCCTTGCAAATATATTGGTAGGAGAGATATTTGAGATTTTGCTGATTATGGTTTCTTTCTGGAATTTTTATGGTTTCACAACTTATATTTAAGTCTTTTATCCATTTTGAACTTATTCTGATGTATAGTGTAAGTTGATCTAATTTCATTTTTTTAATGCACCTGTCCAATTTTCACAACACCATTTATTGAAGAGAGTGTCTTTACTCTATTGTATGCTCTTGCCTCCTTGTCAAATCTTAATTGAGCATAATGCCTTGGGTCGATTTTTGGGTTCTCTGTTCTGTTCCATTGATCTATATGCCTGTTCTTGTGCCAGTACAAGACTATTTTGATTACAGTGGCTTTATAGAGACAACTGGGACTATAATAACATAAAAAACTCTGCAGAGCAAAAGAAATCATCAACAAAGCAAAAAGGGAGCCCACTATATGGGAGACCATATTATACATATGATAATGGGTTAATTTCCAAACTATATAAGGAACTTATGCCACTTAACAAAAAGAAGACAAATGATCCAATTTAAAAATTGGCAAAGGACATACAGATGGCCAAAAGACATATGAAAAAATGCTCAAAGTCAGTAATCATCAGAGAGATGCAAATAAATATGGTATCACCTCACAACTGTCACAATGGCTACCATCAACTAATCAATAAATGTATTGGCGAGGTTGTGGAGAAAAGGGAACCCTAGTACACTGCTGATAGAAAGGCATACTGATACAGCCACTATGGAAAACAGTGTGGAGTTTCTCCAAAAAATTAAACATGAACTTCCATTTGACCCAGTGATCCCACTTCTAGTAATATATTCTAAGAATTCCAAAATACCAACCAGAAAAAAAATATATGCACCCTATGTTCTTAGTAGTACTATTTACAATAGCTAAGATCTGGAAACAGCACAAGTGTCCATCAGCAGATGAATAGATAAAAAGCTGTACATTTATACCATGGCATATTATGCTGCTGTAAAAAAGAAGTGTCTCTTACCCTTTGAGGCAGCATTGAAGGGATCTGAAGAGTATTGTGTTAAGTGAAATAATCCAGTCAGAGAAAGACAAGTATCACATGATCTCACTCATATGTGGAAGTTAATGAATAAAATAGATTGATGAACAAAATGATCCAGAGACATGGAAGCATGGAACAAACAGATGAATCTCAGAGGGAAGACTTGGGGGTGGGTGGAAGAAAGAGGCGGGGAGGAAGAGGGATTAACCAAAGAATTTATATGCATTACCCATGGACATAGACAATAGTGTGGCAAAGGCCTAGAGGAGTTGCAGGGTGAAGTTGAGGGAGGGTCAATGGGGTGAAAAAAGTTGAACATCTGTAATACTTTGAACAATAAAGATAAGTTAATAAAATAATAATAAGCTTCTCCCTTTGCAACACAGAGTTCTCAGCTCAAGTCTTAGAAAATGAACCTTCACATCAGGGATACACATAGAGTGTCTATTATCAACTTGAATTCTAAAAACAGAAACTGCTTTGTGTCTAAGGAGAATCATGACTCTTAGTCTCAAATTAAACTCAGCAAGGATAGCAATAGGGACCAGGGACTTTCATGGTGGTCCAGAAGGTCACTTCTCTAGCTTTGCAAATACACATGTCTGCTTTGACAGACCTATCTAATTCTAGAAGGAATTTATTGCTATAATGAATTTACTGAGCTTTATTCAAAAAGCAGACAGCAGTACCACAGAAACATAAAGAAAGATAAAAGGCTTCATACTGGCAAGATGAAGTAGTAACTGGATCTACTAGAATATTTTAAAAATACATCACCTTTTACCTTTTACTCCTTCTATGCAACTTATGAAGAAATACTGTGAAATGTTGAATCTGCTAATTTGGGAGTGGGTTTCGGAGGATCTGGTATTAAAGCAGGTGAATAGGCTAATATCTAGTGGCTCTTCTCCACAACTATTTGCAAGTTTATTAAAACAAAAGGAAAACACTCAAACAGAGGAAATCTAAAAGGTCTCTAGGCAATGATAGGATACATATCACCCACATATTTCATCAAACAATATTCCAGAAAAATAAAACCTCATGAATAACAAATAATATAGTATTTCTCCAGGGAAAAAAATAAACTATATTGTGTCTCTATTCTTCATTGGCTCCCAGATGGAAAAAAATGGGGGGAGAGGAGGACAAGAATGGGGAAAGGGGAATGAGAGGATGTTTTATTTTATGACATAGTTAAAATTAAAAAAGAAACTGTTTGCTATTATTAATTTTTGAAATGTTTCTGTTATAGTCAGTGGAATGAACTCTCACAAAAGCAGAGCTAAAGGATGACAAAACAGCATCTGACATGAACACATTACATGTCTACAAACTTCACATTGATAGAGAGAAAGATATTTGTGGAGGTTTGAAACTGACTAAAGAAAATATATGGGTTATACCTCATTAGCTGAGCAAGAACATTTTTCCAGATCCTCCTGCAGAAATAGTTCCAAAGGCTTTTTAAATCCAATGCTTAGTATGCTCAACACTTTCAAAAAATGAAACACTGTCCTTCCACAAATTCACTATGATGCATCTATGCTCTGCTTTTGACAACTTGTGCTTTTTTGTAGTCAGAGTTCATAAGCACTGGGGACTTCCTTGTCATCCTTTTCTTAATTAAACTCCAGCTTACTAAACTCCATCTATGCTATTTGCTACAGCAACAAAGAAGAAGAAAGCCATGGTCTAGTTCTCAGAGAATTTACAATCCACAAGCACAAAAGCAAAATCAGAGCTGCTATATGGTGCTCTACCCTGTTCACAACTAAAGGGCTTCATGAATGTATGTTTTTTTGAGAAGTCCATCTTTAGATATTTTCTATTCCTAAGAACAAATGTTAATAGGATATATATAATATGATTTTAAATTTTATAAAATTTAAAATATGTAAAAGCTTTATAAAGTACTGTTTAAAGATATATACATATGTGAAATGATAAAGAATAAAAGTGATATACATAAAATTCAAGATAATGATTATCTCTTGGTGGAGCAAATGAGTATAAGATGAAGAAAGGGGTGTAGAGGTGTTTTGTAGTACTGATAATTATTTATTTTTCAAGTTAGATAATGGGTAAGATCTTTTTCATTGCAATGTTTATAACTCCTAGCACAGGTACTCAATAAATATTACTGAAGCGAGGGAAGAAGGAAGGAAAGGAAACCGTGCTTAGTTTCTGGCTATGATATATTACCTTGTAACAGGCTGAAATTCCCACCCAAAACACTTAGAACATGTGGAAAAATGAATGAATGAATGAATGAATGAATGAGAGGGAGGGAGGAACAGAGAGAGGGAGGGAGGGAGGGAGGGAGGGAGAAAGGAAGGAAGGAAAGAAGAGAAGGGAGGGAGGAAGACCGATGTGGAAGCATCAGAAAGCTGCCAATGGAGCCAAATTAAGGGACCAAGAATCCAAGAAAAAAAATGTATAGAAGTTTTACACTCTGTATTTCTGTATCAAATTAAATATTTGATGATATGAGGTTTTGAGGGAAGATTCAGAGTCCAGACAGATGGAAGTGGGTAAGAAGTAGAGTAGACAACAAGGTTTGGGTAATCATATAGGCATGAGGGAAAAAAAAATCAAGTTTGGGGCTTCAAAAATACTCAAGTTCTAAGGACAAAATTCCAAGAGAGAATAGAAGTTCAAAGAAATGAGACTGAGCCTCAGATTTTTTTTTTTTTTTTTGTTTACTTTTTAAGTGGTGTAAGGTAAAAGTCAAAGAAGCAAAACAAGAACTTGACATGAACTTAGTTCAGTTTTTGGCCCTATCACAATGTTAAAATTCTAAACTGGAATTTAGGATCTTCCTAGTATAAAGGATTCTAGTAAACATCTAAGGTTCTCAGTGATCCCCCTAGAATGCTATATCCTATAAGTGAGAGTGAATAAGAAGTAGTCTTAGCCTTTCACAGACTACCCTCCATCTTTGGGACATTTCAAGTACCGGTTGGATTGATATGATCTGTCTCTATATAGTTACTCATCAGAGATAGGGTAAAGCCTCTTTGGAAAAAGGTAACACATCCAGAATAACTGAACAACATAATTTTTGACACATTATGTTAAATTACCAAACACACCAAACAAACAAACAAACAAAAAAACACCTGACAATATAAACAGGTTCTCAAAAGAGAAGGAACTCAAGTTACTGACACAAATTTTCAAAAACTATGACCAGTATGTCCAAGAAAGTAGAGGACAATAATATAGAATTTCCAGAGAACAGATATTCTGGAACTAACAAAACCAGTATTGGACACCAGAGAAGAAAGAATAAGCCAACTAGAAAATAGATTAGCAGAAAATATCCAGGCTACAGTTTGAAAAAAATAATGAGTGGAAATATAGAAAAGAACTGTAAGAGGCATATGGATCATAGAGAAAGGACTATATATATATATATATATATATATATATATCCCTTGAAAGAAGAAGCAATCTATATATATAAATCTATATATATAAAAGCCTAAGCAACTGTCACAACCAAAACAACTAAAGAGACGACTGAACAGGTTGCATGGGGCAACCAGGCCAGCAAGGGCATTAGTGAGGGACAACCAAATGACTGAGCAGGAGGCTGTGTGTGGTGACCAGGTCAGCCAGTGGATTAGTGAAGGACAACCAAATGACTGAATAGAGGGCTGTGTGGGGTGACCAGGCCGGGGGGAGGGGAGTCAGTGAGGGGTGACCAGGCTAGCAGGGGGCAGTTGGGGGTGACCAGGCCAGCAAGGGGGTTCATGAGGGATGACTAAACAATGGAACAGAGGGCTGTGTGGGGTGACCAGGCCAGCAGGTGGGTTAGTGAGAGGTGACCAAATAACTGAATAGCAGGCCGTGTGGGGTGACCAGGCCAGTGGTGGTGGGGGGCACTCAGGGGTGACCAAATGACCAAACAGCAATCTGTGTTGGATGTCCAGGCTGTCAAAGAGAGTAGTTAGGGGTGACCATGCCAGTGGGGACAGTTAGTGATGACCATGCTGGTGGGGGGCCATTGAGGTGCAACCAGGCCAGCGGGGGGGAGAGGGTAGTTAGGGTGACCAGGCTGACAAAGGGGATAGTTAGTGGTGATCAGGCCATCAGGGAGGGGCAGTTAGGGGTGATCAGGCAGGCAGGCAGGTGAGCAGTTAGGAGCCAGAAGTCCCAGATTATGAGAGGGATTGGAGAGGGTGCAGGCTGGACTGAGGGGACCCCCCTCTCCAGGCACGAATTTCATGCACCAGGCCTCTAGTATTAGATGAAAGATATCTAGCTATCAATTTAAGAAGTGTTATATACTGTAAAGTGGATAGACATTCCAGTCTAATTGCAAAATGAAAAAGGAGACTATTGTATGGGAGAACATATTTGCCAATGATACATGCGATAAAGGTTTAATTTCCAAAATATATAAAGTACTCATACAACTCAACAGAAGGAAGAAAATCAACTAAAAAATGGACAGAGAGCTTAAATAGATACTTTTTAAAGAGGACAGACAAATGGCTAAGAGACAATTGAAAAAATTTTCAATGTCACTAATTATCTAAAAGATGAAAATTAAAGTACAATGAGGTATCGTCACACTGCCAAATGGCTACCATCAATAAATCAACAAACAAGTGCTGGCAAGTTTGCGGAGAAAAAGCAATCCTAGTACACTGCTGGTGAGAATGCAGGTGCAGCCATTATGGAAAACAGTGTGGAGTTTTCTCAAAAACTTAAAAATAAAACTGCCATTTGACCCCATTACCCCACTTCTAGGAATATATTCTAAAAATACCAAAATACCAAACAGAAAGAATATATGTGCCCCTTATGTTCATAGCAGTATTATGTACAATAATTAAGATCTGGAAACAGCCCAAGTGTCCATCAGTAGATGAGTGGATAAAATGCTGTGGAACATTTACATCGTAGAATACTATGCACCTGTAAAAAAGAAGGATCTATTGCCCTTTGAGAATGCATGGAGGAACCTGGACTAGCAAAATAAGCTAGTCAGAGAAAAACAAATATCATAGGATCTCACTATATGTGGAATCTAGTGAACAAAATACACTGATGAATAAAATAGAACCAGAGACATGGAAACATGGAACATACTGATGAATCTCAGAGGGAAGTGGGTAGAGGGGAGAGATTAACAAAAGAATTTATCTTCATATATGCATTGCTCATGGACATAGACAATAGGGTGCTGAAGATCTGGGGTGGAATGGGAACTGGGTAAAGTGAGACAATGAGGGAGAAGGAGGGACGTCTGTAACACTCACAATAATAAACACACCAAAATATCTTAAGAAAACAAGAAGATAAAACAAGTATAGTTAGCTTTCAACAATAAAGTTTTTTTAAGCATATTTATAACTGAATAGCAAGAAGTTTGACAACTATATTCAGCATAGAAACAATAGGAGAGAAAATAATGGGCTGATATCTTTAAAGTGCTTAAAGGGGCAAGAATAAACAAACAAAATCGCTACAACTGTATTCCAAGGGGTGGAGGTTGGAATCCCTTCAAATGTGAATGAAATTGAAGCTATTTCAAGTTGAACAAAACCTGCAGAAAATTCCTCATCACTAAATCTATGGCAAAAGAAATGTTAAAGGAATTTTCAAGCAGAAGGGAAATTATGTGTAAGCACAAAAATGTGGGATAGATTGAATAGCAATGGAAAGTAAATATGTGGATAAATCTAAATTAATATATACTGTATAAGATAGTAATAGTAAGAACAATGTCTTATGGGCTTTCATTATATTTTTAATAAGTGCAAGGCAAAAGGCACGAGAAGGACAATGCAATTAAAAGGTGATGATATCTTATTTTGTCTGAAAAAGGTAAAAGGAATAAGCTATACCAGTTTATAATAACCAAGGACGCATGCTGTAATCCATAGAATAAGTGCTAAAGTATAAAAAAATAGTGTATAATAGGCAAAGAGGGGAAAAAGTGGAATAATAGTAAAAAGAAATATTAGGTTAATGCCAAAAGGGGTGGGGGGAGTAGAGAGAGACGGGGGAGAGAGAGAGGAAGAGAGAGAGAGAATGGGATAGAGAAAATATATTAAGATATTCTCTGTGTATAAAATTAAACAAAAAGGAAAGGAGGAAGAAAAATAGCAAAAGTGAGCGATCTGATTTCTAACAATGATTTCTTTTAAAAGTTGCAATCATGGTTATGCCCTGGCTGGTGTGACTCAGGTGGTTAGCATCATCTCATGCAGAAGGTTGCCTATTCAATTCACAGTCAGTGCACATACTAGGGCTGGGCATGCTGGAAGCAGCAGATTGATGTCTCTTTCTCTCTCACGTTCTCCTTTCCTTCCCTAAAAGTCAATTTAAAATATTTTTAAAATAATAATAAAAAGTTAAGAAATAATAAAATTTGCAATGATTGTCTTTCTAGTGATTATTAGAAAGCAATTTCATTTTTTATGGAGGCCATTTATTCTTATGATGTATGCTTACATTGTTAAACAAAAATGGGCAAAACTAATGTATGCTGTTAGAAATCAAGATAGTCATTACCTTCGAAATGGGATGAGTGGGACCATGATCGAGGAGAGCACAACTTGACTTTTTTGCTGGTAATATTATATTTTACCATCTAAGACTTGTTAAACAAGCCTGGGAATTCTGTGCCCAATTCCATATGTAGTCTGCACATCAGTTAAACTGTTTAAAAGTAATGAAGTGCCACTATGAGAAACCACCAAGATGGCTAAAATTAAAGAGTCAAATAAAATAAAATTTAAAAGTGTTGGTGAGGATGCAGAGAAACTAGAATCCTCATAAATTGTTGAAGTGATTATAAAACAGTACAGCCACTTTGGAGAAACAGTTTATTGGTTCCTTTAAATATTAACATAGTTTCCATATGACCCAGCAATTCCAGTCCTAAATATATATACCCAAGGGAACTAAAAATATATTTCCACACAAAAATGTGCACAGAGTTCATAGGAGCATTATTCATAATAGCCAAAATGTGGAACAACTCAAGTGCCCATCAGCTGATGAATGGGTAAATAAAATATGATCTATCTATCTACACTAAGTCCTTAACCTCATCAATAAGTTCATGGAAACTGTGATTTTAAGCAAACAGTGTAGGACAAAATCAATTTTACCATGGGCTAATTGATATAAAGAAGAGTTTAGTTCTAATGACATACTTATGGTTATAAAATCATCAACATCTTCTCAATAAAGACCCAAAACACTTCTATTATTAAATATTGAAATAAATATGAATCACCATATATTCAAGAAATATTAACAATAATAACCAGTAAGTTAGTTATTTTCCAACATGCTTATTACAGCCCTAGCAAACTAATAAAGATTTTGGTACTGGCAATAGGATGCTGCTGTAAACATTTTTTTTTAATTTAAAAATGTTGCAGCAGCTTTTTAACTGGCTGTGTAGAAACTGGAGGAGTTTTGAGGTGCATTATTAGAAAAAATCTAGATTTCTGCGACAGGATTCCTGGTGAAGACTCAGACAGAAAAAAGTAAAGTTAGAGAATACACAAATAATCATGAACAGAAGGTTTGTATATGTATGGATAATGGACAACAAAAGAGGTTCTACAGTAACCTCGAAGGATGCAGGAAGGATCATAAATTCCTTACTGGCAGGTCATGGTGGGTGATCATGACCCAGGCCTAATAAACGGTTTGACTGTGACTTAAGCAAGCCCTGTTCATTGTTCTTGTGCATCTAGACTCTAGATGCTAGAGTAACACACCTTTGAAATGCTAGAGTAATCCTCTTTTGTAGACCTCTGGGAGACATAACCATAAAGGGAACATATAGTTTTAACTATGCTATACCTTGCTTTCACACACCTTCATGTAATCTTCTTTGAGTTCCCTCATAAATTCTAAATGTATAAGAGAAACTGCAAGGCTGTCATTCTCCAGCACATTTGAGATCTTGCTTGCCTATATATTATTACGTGGCTCGAACAAACTCTTGTAAAAATTCTCTACAGACTTGGACGTTTCTTACATCAGCAGCATTTTAAAAGGCCATTCGGGTGAGCTCTCGGAAATGAGAAACATTACTTTAAACTGTATGAAAGATAATCCCTATTATAAAGGGGGAAGTATTTTTGTGGAAGAAAGAACTTGTAAGTCATGAAAATTTAACTGAAGGGATTCCTAAGCAAAATGTTGAAAGTGCAGTCTAGGTCCTCCTGATTGCTTATAGAAAAAAAAAAAATGAGAGGAGAAAGATAAATGAAAGAAAAAATTGTTAAGTAAAAAGGAAATTAGAATCTAAGATTTGGAAAATTTTTGCCAGCCTGTCCATATTATAAAAAATGAGAAAGTGTGTTCAGAGAATACAAAGGGTGTGGCTGGACAATAACTCAGCAAAGGGATTATGGGATTATACAAGCAGAAATACTGTCAGTTTAAAATCAAGGGAATGGTGACAAAAATAAAAGAAGGTTGTACAATTTCTTAAATCCAATAGGACAATATGATAGGGCTACTCAGCTATGAGCATGCTTTATCCTTCAAATGAAGGGGAAAAAATGTCTCCAAAGCCAATTCAAAGAGCATCAGGGCTTCTACTCCCAGGATAGTCTGATGGCACAGGGCTAGCTAACTCCAGTGTGGGGTCAACCTCACAGAAAGCTATGATGGTGGGCCCTTTTAGAGTGTTGAAGGCAGAGCTAGGGGAGTGATGCTGCCATCCCAGTGGCCTGGAGGGTAGAGCATCAAACCAAAGAGGATTATTCTTCTGCCTTAAGATCTAGCAGAATTTGCCTGGCTAAGTTTCAAACTTGCTAGGGACCTTTCCCCACTTTGTTCCTTCTGATTTCTTCCTTTCAGTGTTGAATAGAACTGAATGTCTGCCCTATCCTTATTTGTATCTCTTTCTCTATCCCACCATTATAGATAGTCCTCAGAAAGGAAGACTGAAGAACATTTTGATTAACCTGAAAGAAAATATATAAATAAGAAAAAAGTAAATGTAAAACAGATGATAAATTTAAATACTAATTATAGTAATAACTAGAGGCCCAGTGCATGAAATTCATGCACGGGGAGAGGGGGCTTGTACTTCAACCCAGCCCATACCCTCTCCAATCTGAGACCCCTCGAGAGAGATCGGGCAGTTGAACATCCCTCTCATAATCCAGGACTACTGGCTCCCAACTGCTTGCCTGCCCACATTCCTGATTGCCCCTAACTGCTTCTTCTTGCCAGCCTGATCACCCCTTAATCACTCCTCTGCCAGCCTGATTGATGCCTAACTGCTCCCCTGCCAGCCTGTTTTCCCCTAACTACCCTCCCCTGCAGGCCTGGTCCCCCCCAACTGCCCTTCCATGCAGGCCAGGTCACCCCCAACTTCCCTCCTCTGCCAGCCTGGTCACCCCTAACTGCCCTTCCCTTCAGGTTGATCACCTCCAAATGCCCTCTTGCAGGCCTGGTCCCTCCCATCTGCCCTCCCCTGCTGGCCATCTTGTGGTGGCCATCTTGTGTCCACATGGGGTCAGTCATCTTTGACTACATGGGAGCAGCCATTTTGTGTGTTGGGGTGATGTTCAATTTGCATATTATTCTTTTAGTAGATAGGATAGAAGCCTGGTGCATGGGTGGGGACCAGCTGGTTTGCCTCAGATCAGGGTGTCCTAGATCAGGGTGGGGGTTCCCTTGGGGTGTGGGTTGTCCTGGGCGACAGGCCTGTGGGGGTTTGCAGGATGGCTATGCCCCCCCCCCCCAGCAACCTAAGCGGAGGCCCTGATATCTGGGACTTACTTATCTTCTATAATTGAAACTTTGTAGTCTTCAGCAGAGCCATGCCTCCTGCTCGCTCTGTGGCTGCAGCCATTTTTGTTGAAATTTATTTATGTTCTATAATTGAAACTTTGTAACCTTAAATCGAGGCCAAGGCAGACCAGGGCATGTGTAAAGCTTGGCTTCCTCCATTGCCATGGAAACCCGAGCCTCCTGCTCTCTCTGTGGCTGCATCCATCTTGGTCGGGTTAATTTGCATACTCGCTCCTAATTGGCTGGTGGGTATGGCTTGTGGGTGTAGCAGAGGTATGGCCAATTTGCATATTACTCTTTTATTATATAGGATTACAAAACATATGCTTGAGATAAGTACTTCAGATAAAACATTTATATTATCAAATTGGACTAAACAAAGTTAAAAAGCTGCTAACAAGTACATTTTAAATACAAGAACACAGAAATAGACTAAATAAAAAGACTAAATAAAAGGATATAAAATATCTTAACTTGGAATCTACCAGAAGCACATCATGGAACAAGGATTTGGATACAAATATTTTATTTGGAGATAATTCCATGACAATGGAGAAAGAGAGTAATGGAGACAGGAGAAGAAAAACAATCAAATAAATGATGCTTCATCAATACAGTTGCTATCTGGCAGCTGGGACTTTATTCCTCAAAGGAATTCTGGAAGTCACCGTAGAGTATAAGCTGAGCTACCTGAACCTCAGCTCAGACCTACCTCATCTCATTAAATCTCTGTCTGGCACTTGAATTTTCCATAATCTAGTCAACATATATAGTTCTCAGACAATTGGAAATCTATAGCCCATGCACCATAATCAATAGTAAAATCTGAGGTTTTCCTGAAGATGGTGAGTAGGTGAAATCTACAATAACTTCCTCCCATAGACCATATCAAAATTAAAATGAAAATATAGAATAATCAACCAGGAGTACCACATGAAGACTAGCTAAACAGAAGTCCTATAACTAAGGATATTCAGAAGAAGCCCCATAGAGACTGGCAGGAGGGACAGAGACACCAAAAGAAGCCCTGTAGAAACTGGTAGAAGGGACAGAGACACCTTACATGCACATGTGGCAGTTGATAAATTGGAGGTACATCTCAGCAGCAGGGGGCCCCTTAAGAGCAAGGGGTCTCAGTACCACAGGCTTCCCAATCTGGAACATTAGTGCCAGGAAGAGGAGCTCACATAACATTTGGCAGTGAAAATCAGTGGGGATCCTGTCCATCCACATGAAACAAAAGGCTTCTGGATTAACCAAAGGATTTGTATGTATGAATATAAGCCTAACCAATGGACACAGACAACAGAAGGATGAGGGCATGAGTGGGGTGGGGGAGTTATAGGGTCAATGGGGGAATAAGGACAAATATGTAATAAATATGTAATACCTTAATCAATAAAGAAACAAAACAAACAAAAAAAGCTTCTGGAAACCCAAGTGTCCTCTAAAAGAGACAGTTGCACAAATTTTTGCTTGCAGGCACTCACCCTGGGCTCCGCAAAGGGACAGTGGCTGAAGGGGTGCCAGAGTCATATGAGAAAAGACTGAATTTTGTGGCTTCAAGGTGAGAGCTATAGAGACAACTGTCAATGTCCCTGTTTTGAGTCCTACTCACACACAGGCCAAAGGCACCTTCTTTCCTGAGTTGCCTGCCCCAACACAGAATCAGCCTATTAAGCTACACTGCCCTGATGAGGCCCTGAAGCTGCCCTCCCTACCCAACTCATGCATGACTTAGAGTTTTGTCTGCAGCAGCCAGCCTGGGACAGCACGGCAGTCTCTCTTAAAATACTTGAATTCCAATCAAGGTCATAGGATGCCAGAGACATGCAAGGAAAAACAGAGTTGTTTGGCTTTGGGACAAGGGCCATCTGCCCATACAGCTGACAGGAGTCACTTTTCCTGTGTTAAGCCCTCCCTCCACACAGCCAAATCTTCATCTGCATTAGTCTTTTAGTTTTTATCTGTTGTTCATGATGTTAGCTGTGGATTTGTCATATACAGCCTTTTTATGTTGAGGTATCTTCCCTCTATTCCAAGTTGGGGTGTGGAATTTTGTCAAATTCTTTTTGGCATCTCCTGATATGATCCTATAATTTTTTAATCCTTCAATTTGTTTATGTGGTTCATCACATTAATTCATTTGTCAATATTGAACCAACTTGCATCCCAGGTATAAATCCCACTTGATCACACTGTTTGATCTTTTTAATGCACTTCTGAATTCAGTTTGCTAATATTTTATTGAGGATTTTTCTATTTATCATGAATATTGGCATATAATATTCATTTTATAATGTTTTTGTGTGATTTTTAGAATCATAATAATGCTGGACTCATAGAAAGAGTTTGGGAACCTTCTCTCATTTTGAATATTTTGAAATAAACTAATAAAGATAGCTGCTATTTTTTTTAATGTTTGGTAGAAATCACTTGCAAAGTCATTCGATCCAGGACTTGAATCTTGGAAAATTTTTTATTACTGATTTGATTTTGTTGGTCATAATTGGTCTGTTCAGATTTTCTGTTTCTTCTTGATTTAATCTGATAATTTTTTGTTTTTTAAAATGTATCCATTTCAGATTGTCCAGTTTGTTGGCATAGTAATTGTTGGTAGTATTTTCTTATAATCCAATAGACAGATAAAGGAGAGGATTGAATCAACAATATGGAAGGCAAGGTAGCAGAAAACACCCAGTCAGAAAGAAAAAGAAAATAGTTTAAGGGCTATTTGGGAAAACATTAAACATAACAACAAGTATGAACTTGGGAGAGAACAAGAAATTGAGGACCTTTTTGCAGAAATAATGACTGAAATTTCCCTAACCTGGTGAAGAAAAAAGACATACACGAATAGGTAGCACAGAGTATCAAAGCAGATAAACCCAAAGAGATTCACATCAAGACACATCATAATTAAAATGGCAAGGTTAAAGACAAAGAGTGAATTTTAACAGCAGCAAGAGCAACAGAGTTAATTACCTCTGTTGTGCTCCTATAAAACTGTCAGCTGATTTTTCAAGGTAAGGAAAATACAGAGAGGCCCTCTTTCATCACTCTCATTCAACATAGTAATGGGAGTTCTAGCCACAGCAATCAGACAAGAAGAAAAAGAAACCCAAATTGGAAAGGAAGAAGTAAAATTGTCAGTATTTGCAAAAGACATGATATTGTATATAGAGAACCCCAAACATTTAACAAAAAAACTATTAGAACTAATAAATGAATTCAGTAAAGTAGGATAATACAAAGTAAATATTTAGAAATTGAATCTACTTTTATATATCAATAATAAACTATCAGAAATAGAATATAATAAGTCCCATTTATAATTGCATTAAAAAATACCTAGGAATACATTTAACTAAGGATGCAAAAGACCTGTATCCCAAAAATTATGAGACACTGAATTAAGAAACCGAAGAAGATGCAAATTAATGGAAGCATGAATAAGGAGAGCTAACATTGTTATATGTCCATACTATCAAGAAATCTATAGATTCAATGCAACCACTATAAATACAGTAAAGGAATTTTTCACAGAACTAGAACAAATAATCCAAAATTTTATATGAAAACACAAAAGAACTCAAATAGAACAGCAATTTTGGGAAAGAAGAACAAATTGGAGATATCACTTGACCTGATATCAAACTATACTATAAGTCTATAATAATCTAAACAGCATGGTACTAGCATAAAAACATACACATAGATCAATAGGACAGAATGAAGAGCCCAGAAGTAAACCCATACCTATATGGTCAATTAATATATGATAATGGAAGGAATACTATGAGATAAAACAGTCTATTTAATAAATGATATGGAGAAAATTGGACAGACACATGCAAAAATATGAAACTAGATCATCTTCTTACACCATATACAATAATAAATTAAAAATGAATTAAAGATATGATATTGCATATAGAGAACCAAACTATCCAATTAAATGTAAGCCTCCAAACAGTGAAACTTCTAACAAAAATAGGAGTAAGATCTCTGACATTTTTCTTAGCAATAATTTTTCTAACATTTCTCCTCAGGCAAGGGAAACAAAAGAAAAAATAAACAATTGAAACTACATCAAACTAAAATATTTTTACACAGCAAAGGAAACCATCAACAAATGAAAAGACACCCTTCTTGAATGAAAGAGATATTCACCAATAATATATCCAATAAGGAGTTAATATCCAAAATTTATAAAAAACTCAGACAACTCAACACCAAAATAACAAACTATCCAACTAAAAGATGCGCAGAAAACCCAAACAGACACTTCTCCAAAGAGGACATACAGAAGGCCAATAAATATATAAAAAAATGTTTAACATCATTAATCATCAGATAAATGAAAATTGAAACCACAATGCAATTATCTTTTCACTTCTGTCAGAAGAGCTATCATAAATAAATCAATAAATATG
The DNA here is from genome assembly GCA_011751065.1 of Lasiurus cinereus. Classification (NCBI taxonomy): domain Eukaryota; kingdom Metazoa; phylum Chordata; class Mammalia; order Chiroptera; family Vespertilionidae; genus Lasiurus; species Lasiurus cinereus. The sequence continues at coordinate 40,059,450 of JAAGEH010002534.1, read as the reverse complement.
AAATGTTGGCAAGGATATAGAGTAAAGGAAACTTTTGTGCACTGTTAGTGGTAATGCAAATTCGTGCAGCCATTATGAAAAACAGTAATCAAGTTACTCAACTTAAAAATAGATCTACCTTATGACCCAGCATTTCCACCCTTGAGTATATATACAAAGAAATGCAAAACACTAATTCAAAAAGATATATGCATCTCATCATTCAATGCAGCGTTGTTTACAAGTACCAAGATAACGAAGCAACCCAGTGTCCATCAAGAGATGAATAGATAAATGAGTTGTGATACATATATATAATGGAATATTACTCATCCATAAAAAGGATAAAATATTTCATTTGTGACAACACTGATGGAACTAGAGAGTATAATGCTAAGTGAAAAAGTCAGTCAGAGAAAGACAAATATGATCTAAAAAGCAAAATAAATAAATAAAACAGTAATAGAATCATAGATACAGATAACAAGTTGATGGTTGCCAGATGTAAGAGGAGAAGGAGAGCTAGTTTAAAAAATGTGGAGATTAAGAAGTAAAAGCTGATAGTGACATATTAGTTATGGGAATATAAATAAAATTCAGCATAGGGAATATAATCAATAATATTGTAATAACTAAGAAGGGTACCAGGTGGGTACTTGAATTATCAGAGGATCAATTCATAAATTACATAATATGCTATACACCTGTATAAAAATTAATATTGAATATCAACTGTAATTGAAAAATAAAAACAAAATCTTGACCTAACCTTATACTTTATATGAAAAAAACACAAGATCTTTTTAAAAAATATTTGTTATTGATTTTTAAGAGAGAGGAAGGGAGAGGGAGAGAAAGAAACATCGATCTGAGAGCAAATCATCAATTGATTGCCTCCTGCAACCCTCACAGGGGATCCAAACTGAAACCCTGGCAGATGCTCTGAGTGGGAATCGAACTGGTAACTCTTCAGTGCACAGGATAATACCCACACAATTGAAACACACCAGCCAAACAGTAAGATCTTATGGAGTATATTTAGGGCATTGGCACATATGCAAAAATACACCATGCAAACATATACCAAAGAAAACTTGTATAACTATGCTGATATCAGACAAGAAGCATTACCAGAGATGAAAATGGACATTCATAATAATAAAGATGTCAATCCCTCAAGAATATATCAAAATCTAAATTTATATATATATCTAAAGATATAGTTTCAAAATAAAGTAATAAATGTAAGACAAATGAGAGACCTCTTCATACATAGAATGCTTACCTTATGAAAAGAAATTAAAGACAATAAAGATAAATGAAAAGATATGCTCATGCTCATGATTGATAGACAAATTATTATAAAGATCCAATCTGAACAAATTTACCTATAAATATAATACACTTTCAAATTTATATGAAAATAAAAAATATGAAAAGAAATATGCAAAACAATACAATAATAGCAAAATAACTTAAACAAAAAAATTCCAGAAATTATTAGAGAATGTCAAGACTTTTTGTAAAGCAACAGTAAAAATAACAATGTGGTATTGGTACAAGTCAATAATAATTGTACAATGATTCAAAATATCGAGTATAGAAACAAACCCAAGAACATGTGATTTATGATAAAGATGGATTTGCAGAACAGCAGGAAAAAATAGTATTTTTAATAAATTGTTCTGGGTCCCTTGGCTATTTATACAGAAAATATGAAATTTCCTCCTACTTCCCAGCATATATAAAAATAAATTCTAACTTGATTGTAGATCCAAAATATAAAACATAAAACAAGCTTCCAGAATATAACATAGAAAAACATATTCATGATTTGGCAGTAGTATTAAATATAAAGAAATACATTAAAATTAAAAACCACTTTCGATCAACATATACAAATTATAAAGTAAAAAGTCAAGTTGCCAAAAGAGAAAGTATTTCAATTCATATAATTAAAAAGAAGAGCTCAGATCTCTTACACATAAATAAGAAAAGACACTGCAATGTAAAATTGATCAAAGATTTTAATAGAATATCACAATAGTTAATAAACATAAAAAGTTTCTAACTTCACTAGTCACCAAAGAAGAGCAAATTTGAAATAATATATATCCACCAAAGTGGCTAAAACTTTAAAAAAAAGACAATCTAAGTGTTGTTGAGGATATAGAATAAGTAGGACACTCATATAGTCCTGACAGACATATGAGCTGATACAATCTCTTTGTTAAGAAATTTGGCACTATTTATTAAATTTAAAATAGCATCCTATTATCCAGCAATTTCAATCCTAGTACATACCTGATTGAAAGGTATTTAAATATGTTCCAATAGACATGTAAAAGTAGTTATGTTTGCAATAGTCCCAAACTGTTAAAAAAATCCAAATGTTCATCTAAACTAGAATGGAGAAATGAATTATATTCTATTTATATAATAGAATGCTATACAACAATGAGACTAAATAAGCTAGGCCCTGGCTGAGTAGCTAAATTGGTTGGAGCATTGTCCCAATATGCTAAGGTTGTGTGTTAGATCCCAGGTCAGAGTACATACAAGAATCAACCAATGAATGCATAAATAATCGAAACAATAAATCTCTCTCTCTCTCTATCTCTCTGTCTCTCTCCCTGCCCTCTAATAAAAAAAATGAATGCATAAATAAATAATTAACCTAATACTTTATGCAAAAACATGGATTAATGTCTCAATCTCTCAGTATTGAACAAAATAAGTCATGTATGCTGCATTATTCTTTTTATATAACGTTGAATAACAGGGAAATTCAATAGTATGTAGGTTTGGAAAGAGTATTTGTTAATTTTGGGAACACTGAGAAGGTGGTGATGGGTAGGGGTACAAGAAGGTCTTCTAGAGTACTGGTAATATTTTTTCTCTTGAGCTGAGTGGTAGTTATACAGGTGTATTCCCCTTTTGACAATTCATTATGCTATAGTAATGAGTCTATACTTTTATGTAATGATTAGAGGCCTGGTTCATGAAATTCATGCACAGGGGTGGGAGGGGTGATCCCTTCAGTCTAATCTGCACCCTCTTGCAATCTAGGAACCCTCAGGGGATGTCCAACTGTCAGGCATCCCTCTTGCAATCTAGAACCACTAGTTCCTAAATGCTTGCCTGCCTGCCTTCCTGCTTGATCACCCCTAAGCACTCACCTGCCTGCCTGATTGCCCATTACCACTCTGCCTACTTGCCTCATTGTCCCTAACCCCTCTGCCTGCCTGCCTCATTGCCACTAACCACTTGCCTTCCTGCCTGATCACCTCTAACCCCTCTGCATACCTGCCTGATCACCTCTAACTGCTTGCTTGCCTGCCTGCTCGCCCCTACCCTCCTATGCTTTGGCCCCTGCCACCACGGCTTCATTAGGAAGGACATCTGTAATGACATCTGGAAGGTCATTTGGCTGTCCTGTCTAATTGCACTTTTATTATTATAGACTTTTACTTCAATAAAAAATGACATTAATATGCGAGATTTCTGCCTCCCTCCAAAAAACTTTTTAGCTCATTTTTCTCACCTATTATAAAAATACTATTTTTATTATTTTGATTTATTTGAAAGGCTCATTCCATTTTTGCTGATTGAGAAGGGATCTATGTACTAACTTTAAAGAAGAAAGCCTTTAGACATCAAAAGTAATTATAACAAAAATTATGTGAAACTCAAAATGTGTTTGCATGCACTCAGTACTTGGCTGCTTCTCAAGTATTTATAATCCGAATGTACATTTGCATTTCCCCAGAGAAATTTTAGACGGATTTTTAGTAGTAATTATCAAATCAGCTAAAGAATAAAGGGTATGGGGCTAACCAAAAAGCCAAGAACTACACTGCCTAATAAGTGCTAACTCAAAACTAAAAGCTATATTCTCAAGTGACACTGGGCTTTTCTTTTATTATGGGGAAAATAAAATATTTTTACAAAGAAAATCATTTTAATTGTTATAATTGCTATCAATTTCAGCTAACAAATGTGCAAGATTTTTAAAACAATGTATCTCATTCTAAAAACAATTTCAACATGAATAAAATGTCCCTAGTTCATCACTGTACCACAAAAAGTTTTTTAATAGGACACATTTTGAGTAAATATGTAACGTATAAAATGTTTTAAAGTACTTCAGGAAATATAGTTTTACACAGACAGTTATATGCTGGTTTTACATCATCTTTACTTTATCATTAGAACCATACCCTCTGTAGCATAATATTCAAAGTCCTGCACACACTCTTTAAAGTCATAGATCCTTAGTATGCTTTGTCTTACCTACTACTCTACAACTATTCTGTCCAACAAAAACATTTGGATGGAAATATAAAGTAAAAATATGTCATTTTAGCATTCCTAATATCTGTGAGTAGGAATGTCATCTATAATTGATATGCACCCTAGACTTTAAGTAGATAGGGTTTTTTTTAAAAAAAAAAAAAAAAACAAGAACAAAATTAAGCAATAAAAAACAAAACCCAGAAAAGGAAGGTATTTAGGAACACTGAAAAGATCTCAAAAATACCATTTTGATTACAGAATCAGAAAGAAGTATCTGTTTAAGAAATAAGCCACTTATGAAATACAAGGCATAATAAGCATTAGCACTAAGAGTTTAAAAAAATTTAAAGTACCCTCATTTCCTTTTTGAACAGTCTGCAATGGCCAATCAGGTGGTATATACATATAAGGCATGAGTATGGACTTCACCATAGAATTTTTCATGATTTTTACTTAAAATATTTAAAATTCATGGAGAAATGGTAAAAAGATTTGAAGATATTATTAAATAACTAGGGGGCCAGTGCACAATTTCGTGCATCTTGAAAGGAACTGTGGGCCACAAGGCTGCAGTGGGCACAGGGGCATGTCTTGGCCCATCCTCTGCACCCCTGCCTGGCCCCTTCTGCTGCAGCCCCTGGTCCCCTCTCTGCCAGCAGCCCTGTAACTGCTGCCACAGCAGCTCCCACTGCTAATACTTACAGTATTTCCTTTTGGAATAAGAAACATGCTCCAGAATTAGATGGTAGTAATGGTTTTACAACTCTGTGAAAATGGTAAAAAACCACTGGATTGTACATTTTAGAAAAAAAGAAAAAATAAGTCTTAAAAAAAGGAAACAAAAGAATGACCACGATGACATTATACAAGTTATATTTGGAGAAACCAGAAATATTTAGTCCAGCAATCAGTAAAGACTGATTGAAGATATGAACACTGTCTAAAACATTTTAAAATCATATAGAATTCTAATGAGGCAAAGATACCTCCTGTCTATTGGCTCTATGTTTTATTTCTTTACAACAAGATCACCAATAGTTCAGAAATCCACCAGCAGCAAACTCAAATTTTTATACACTCACCACTTTAAATATTGATCAAAACTCCCCATCTTACTGAGTGACAACATCTAGACATATAAGTGCCCTCTCCAATTGCGCTCTCTCCAAGGACTCCTCTTCTTCCCCTTGGAGTGATAATGCTGCCCACCTGACTTTAGAGGTCAACTATGAGGGACTTGCCCTCTCATGCAACCTGCCCAAAAGCCATCCAGGTAAGACACATGCATGTTTTTTTGCTTTGACCTATCCCCAGATCCTCCAATTCACCACAAGGAGGTTATATCTTTTTACTAAAACCATAGTTTGGCTCAATATAAAAGAAAGTCTAATAGTAAAAGGCAGTCAAATATAAATAATTGGTGAGTTGTTTGTCCTAATAAGTATTCATGCTTTGGTGGACAACTACTTAGCAAAGATGCTCTAAAAAAGGAGCAGCAATTAGATAAATGGTTTGGACTAGAAGAATGTTTGTGTAACTCCCAACCTGATTTTTAATTGAGAAAATAATTCATGATCAAAGTATTCTGCAGTTTGGACTGGTTATTTCACTAGTCTATCCAAATAATGTAATTTAACTATAGTCAATAATGTGTTTTCCTAGAAAATGAGAAAGTTCCAAAATTTAAAAAAATATATAGTTCATCAATTATTATTATAAACGTTCTTATAAATGATGTTAAACTTCATGATGAGAACACTCTGGTGACAATTTCTTAGCACAAAAATAGTAGTAGAGTTCCAATAATAATAGGTAAAAACTAAATTTGGTAAATGTAAATAAATACTATGAGACTGTTAAATAATAATCAGCCACCAATGTTAGTTAATTACACCAATTTTTTTCTTATATAAAATTTATACTTGGGGTTAGAAACAGAAAGCAAAGATGATCAAGATAATGTTTTAAATGAAAATAACAAGAGAAAGAAAATATTCAGTTCCTTACATAAAGACATACCTAATTTCCCAGCTATAGAGAGCCTAGGAGAGTATGGAAATTTGAAGCAAGACATTAAGGGATTTTCATAAATGTAAACATTTTACTATTGAAGTAAAATTTGTTATTTTGTACACCTAAAAAGATTAAGTGAACATTGGTAAATACCACTTTAACTGGACATGGGCACATCATCAATTTAAGATTTTTGAGCCTTCCTTCAGAGGAAAATTGTGTGATTTAACAGAGGGGAAGATCCTCACTCTAAGATATATAGAGGCCGATGTTCAATGCTCATATAAATATTTCTATGTTATTTCATAACATTGGCTGTGGTACCAATGTTAATTATAAAAATCATTAATAGAAACTATTGGTGATTTAAAACTGAAATGTGACTTTTGTTTTGTTCTAGATTTGATAGTTCTAATTAGGCTAAATCCAACTTACAAAAATGAGGTGTAGGACATAATTAATCATTGTAAAGCACTTTTAAATACCAAGTGCTACATAAGTGTTAACTAAGAAACGTAAGTAGTATAAAAATTAACAATTAAATAAATTTGAGTTATCATGGACAACAAAGTACTCAATGGCAGGAATCTGTTTCCTCTAAATTGTAGATAGTTGTAGTCATTACTGCTCCTGAAGAATTCTAACAAAGTTGTTTAATTGTAGAAGCAATAGGTGTTATCACAACAACACTGTAATACTGAAAACTCAAAGAAATATGCAAAGCTATGGAATATTAGCTTAAAAACAACTACTTCAGATTACCTCTTATCTTCTTTCTAGCCCTATACATATAATGTTGTATACTTTTTTTCTATTTGAGCATATGTTTAATTCTGTTTTATTCTTACAATGGCCATATTCAATAATAAGAAACTTCAGGAAGAATCAGAAAAGTAAAGTGCCTTTTCAATATATATTCTGCTTTCTGAAATAATAACAATATGGGTCAGATACATCAGAGACCAATAAACCAAATTCAGTGGCTAACACAATCTGAAATTTGCCATTAGTCAGATTTATCCTCTTAGAAAAGGAAGAAATCTTCTGAATTCGTGCCTTTAATCTGGGATAAGCATCATAATGTCTGTAGTTTATAAGGATATAAAAATTTGATTGTTTAATATTCAGGTAGGCTCTGATAATTGAAAAAACAGAAGCAACTAATCAGCAAAGCCATATTTGACTTTTATTTTAATATTATAAAATTATAAAAATATTCCTACCCTGTTTCTCAGAAAGTAAGACATCTCCCAATAATAAGACCTACTTCCAGTTTTGCCTCTTGCTGTAATATAAAACATCTCCCCAAAAAATAAGACCTCCCAGAATATAAGGCCCCCGAAGCTACCATAAGGTGTCTGACTCCTGATTTAAAGAGACCTTGCACTGCCTGAACAGCTCCAGCTGCGCTGCAGCCAATCAGTGAGCTGGTTTGTGATGACAACTACTACTACCATACCATTTACAGGTAATAAATTTCCCTTTTTTTTTTTTTTTTTGGTCAACAATAAATGTGTACTATATTCTTCTTCATGGAAAAACAAGACATCCCCTGAAAATAAGACCTAGCGCATCTTTGGGAGCAAAAATTAATATAAGACACTGTCTTATTTTCAGGGAAACAGGGTTTATAATAAAAGGCTAATATGCAAATCGACCAAATGAAGGAATGACTGGTCACTATGATGCACACTAACCACCAGGGGAAAGACACTCAACACAGGAGTTTTTCCCTTATAGTCAGTGCATTCTTACAGGGGAGCTCTGCTCAGCCAGAAGTCAGCTCACGGCTAGCAAGAACAGCAGTGGTGGTGGGAGTATCTCCTGCCTCTGCGGTAGTGCTAAGCATGTCCAACTGCCAGCTTAGGCCCACTCCCTATGGAAATTGGGCCTAAGCTGGCAGTCAGATATCCCCTGAAAGCTCCAGGATTTCCATGCAGGCCAGGCTGAGGGACACTACTGAGTACATGAATTTTTTGCACTGGGCCTCTAGTATTAGCATAAACACATAAAAAATTCTCTTTACAATAAAAGTTTCTAGAATGTGAGATGCCATTTTAAAAACAAGAATAAGTGCCAAGAAATATCCTAGAATTTTGCACAGATTTCTTTTTCTGCTTATTTTTAATTGCTACCTCAAAGATTCACTTTGTATCTGAAACAACTCACAGGCTGACCTACTCAGCATGTGGATGATGCTTAGCATGCTAAGAAGCAATAAAAATATATAAAATAAACAAAAAACCCACAATCAAATAAATAAAAATATTGATATGAAATCTTTGATGAATAACAAGAGAAAACTCCACCTGGTTCATATAAAAAAAAATTCAAATACAATGAGATAATAGCTACTTTTACTCCTTTATCCCATACTCTTTTTTAAAATATATATATATATACTAGAGGCCCAGTCCATGAAATTGGTGCATGGGAGAGAGGGGGTGCCCCTCAGCCCAGCCTGCACCCTCTCCAATCTGGGGCCCCTCAAGGGATGTCTGACTGCCTGTTTTAGCTCAATCTCACCACAGTTGGACATCTCTCTAACAATCCAGGATTTTTGGCTCCTAACTGCTTGCCTTCCTGCCTTCCTGATGGCCCCTAACTGCTTCTGCCTGCCAGCCTGATTAATGAATAACTGTTCCCCTGCCAGCCTGTTTGTCCCTAACTACCCTTCCCTGCAGGCCTGGTAAACCCTAACTGCCCTCCCCTGTAGGCCTGGGTCTCCCTCACCTGCCCTTCCATGTAGGCCAGGTCACCCTCAACTTCCCTCCTCTGCCAGCCTGGTCAACCCTAACTGCCCTCCCCTGCAGGCTTGATTGCCCCCAACTGCCCTCCCTTGAAGGGCTAATCCCTCCCAAGTTCCCTTCCCTGCTGGCCACCTTGTGGTAGCCATCTTGTGTCCACATGGGGCAGCCATCTTGTGTGTTGGAATGATGATCAATCTGCATATTACTTATTTATTAGATAGGATAGAAGCCTGGTCCATGGGCGGGGGCTCTAAAGGGTGTCCCAGATCAAAGTGGGTGTTCCCTTGGGGTGTGGAGTGGCCGGGGCGAGAGGCCTGTAGTGGTTTGTAGGCAGACCATGCCCCCTGGCAACCCAAGTGGAGGTCCCTGGTATCTTGGATTTATTTATCTTCTACAATTGAAACTTTGTAGCCTTCAGCAGTGCCAAAACAGGCCAGAGCTGCAGAAGCTTGGCTTCCTCCATCGCCAAGGGCAACCCTAGCCTCCTGCTCTCTCCAGCTCTCTGGCTGCTGCGATTTTGTTGGAATTTATTTATCTTCTATAATTGATACTTTGTAGCCTGGAATAGAGGCCTAGGCAAGCCAGGGTGTGCAGAGTTTGGCTTTCTCCATTGCCAGGGAAAACCAAGCCTCCCTCCTGCTATCTCCATGGCCAGTCATCTTGATTGGGTTTTGTATACTCGCTCCTGATTGGCTGGTGGGCATGGCTTGTGGGTGTAATGGAATGATGGTTAATTTGCATATTACTATTTTATTTAGATAGGATGACCCCATTTGGTTCAACTCAGGAAGCCTGAAATCCTCTTCACATCTTTATTATATCCTGTTTTGTCTGATTTTGATGTTTTTCAACCCAGGACAGGTATTGACACCCCTGACTCCAGGTCTCCCAGATAGTTTAACAGGAAAATAAAGTTGTTTATTTGCTATCACTGCCACCCACTGCCATTCTGTTCAAAATGTCACACAGATTGGTTTAATCCTCCCTCCCTCTTTCTGTCTTGGTTGGAAACTTCTTAAAGTCACATTTTCATTTCATATGTTAGATATCCTACTTGAAAAAATAAAACAAAGTTTTAAACAGAATATCTTCTCTTCACACACATACCTTGTACTTAGGAAAGATTCAAAGTTGAGTGAGAGCACAGGTAGGATGCTAGCCTGACTGTGAAACACCTGCTCAATCTCATAAATTCTTCACAGATGGCACCTCTTTTGTGAAAGATTCTCATCTCACCTGGAGAGAGTTAACTATTTTCTCTTATCATTTTGGTAGCATTTCTGTTATACATGTTATATTACTCATTTTAACTCACTTATCTATAATCAACTGGGCCAGATGTACCTGACAATCACACATTTGTTGAGTGAATTAGTGGATAAATAAATGAACAAAATAATGAATTAAATAAATTGAAGTCCAGGAAATAAAATCACTATGATGAGTACATAGATATAAATATATATATTATTGTTTTATATAGAAGGATAGAGAAGGAAAGACAAATGAAACCTAGAAAAGGAAGAGGAGAGGTCACCAAATGGACATACACTCCAACATTCAGGTCTAATCTTGAAATAACCATCCTGTTTCCAAGGCAACAAATTCTCAGAAAATATTTAGGAAATAAAATTTAACTTCTCTGTCAATAATCCCCTCCCTGGATTATGAACATGGACATGTTTTCTGTTCTCTCACCTTCCTCATTATCCCTACTTTTCATCCTGGTCATAATCCTTTTAAAATTAGTACATAAAATTGTCCAAGTCAATAAAATTTTACTGTAGCTCTACAAATAGTACATTCACTACTATTCTCACATGAAAAGGGCAGTTTAAAGAGAAATGAAATAAAAGAGAGCAATTCAGAGGATTTAGATAAATACTGTCAGTGTATGATGTTAGCTAAGAAAAGGGGGTCTAAAGGTTATTTTAGTCCATTTATCCAATAACCCTATTCTGACTGTAATCTTACCATCAAAATTTAAACACCATTAATCCATTTTATTAAAATATTGAATTTTATTAAAAAGTATGATTTTCTGGATGTTCATAACACATAATCACTTACAGAAGAGATCATCCCTCTATGTCCCATTGATCTTTGCAATTAAGATAAAGTCTATTCTAATTCATCCTTTTATCAGTTAGACTTAAAATTAGTTCAATTAGCTAAAGATGTAAATTCAGCCCCTATTATCTTATTATTACTCCACAGTTCAACCTTATTCAGTTTTTATTGCCATCAGGATCATCTGTGCAATAAGCACGAAATTATTTCCACAAAGCAGGCAAGACAGATTTCCATGGTATAATTCTACCAGCAAAATTTCCAGATGCAAGTTTGGCATATACAGCTTTCCTTTAGTCTCACCAGAAAACATCAGTAGCCCAACTTCATTGACACTAGTGTAGCTATCTCCTGTGGACTAATAATGACTCTTCCTTAAGGTTGACTATATCCTAACCACCAAAACATGTGAATATGTTATCTTACATGGAAAAATAATTTTTTTGCAAATATTAAGGATCTTAAAATGGGCAGTTTATTCACGATTATCTAAGTGGGTCTAATATAACCATGAGGTTCTTTGTAAGATGTAGGCAGAAAGAGACAGTGTCCGAAAAAAAAGTGACAAAAAGAAGTGGGGGTTGGCGGAAACCAGTTTCGCTCAGTGGATAGAGTGTCAGCCTGCAGAGTGAAAGGTCCCAGATTTGATTTCGGTCATGGGCACATACCTTGGTTGAGGGCACTTCCCCAGTAGGAGGTGTGCAGGGGGCAGCCGATTGATGTTTCTAACTCTCTATCTCCCTTCCTCTCTGTAAAAAAATCAATAAAATATATTAAAAAAAAGAAGAAGAAGTGGAGATTGAAGTGGTGCCAGGAAGGGTCCATAAGCAAAGAAATGCAGGCAACCTCTAGAAGCTGGAAAATACAAAGGAGCAGGTTCCCTTTTTTTAAGACCTTCTGCTGACATTTTAATTTTAGTCAAATGGGACTGATTTCAGAATTATGACCTCCAGAGTAATAAGATGATAAATATGCATTGTTTTAAGTCACTAAGTTTGTGATGATTTGATATAGAAGCAATAGGGAACAAATACACCTCTTCATAATTGGGTTAAGTGAAATAGTGGGAAACATCATATTTCAGGTTGATTGGTTTTATTTATGCTCTAAACTAGGATTTAATATTTTTTAAATTAAATAGCTATATGACTAGAGTAAATCTTCAAATCAAGTTTTAGGTCACATGAAGTGATCTGCAATTGAAACTGCCTCTTTTATCTACAAACATCTATCTACAAATGTCTTCTAACCAAGATTTTCAAGAATAAGCTTGAAACCTGTCTACTCATTTGAACCATAAATATTATATAACCTACTTATCATATGTCACAATTTTGAAGAAAAAAGCAGTCATAGGATAGAAAACTTCAAAGAAAAATATAATAGTCCAGAGAATAGAATAATTCAGAGAGCTACATTAACTCTTTGGCAGTTTTTAGGTGAGCACAGACTCAGAGCACTAAATGACAGTCCGGAAGTATGGAAGAAGAATGTAGGCACATACCACAGTAGGCACCAACATCCTTCAATACACAGTTGCACCAAAGACTTAGCCAAGGAGGACCCATAAAAAGGCTGAGTGTTAATAACGATAATGCCAGGTAGCAGAGTGGAATATTAACTGCCTTTGTCACACTGCCTCTAATAAGCTGTATTACTATAATCAGGGGTTCAGCTAGCCTATCTTCAGCTTTTTTATCTGTAAAATTCAAATTGAAGCATATTATTAGCAACATTATTTTTTTACTTCAACATGCCATATTCTGAAAAGTTCAAAATAATAAGTAAAAACACATTAGAATATTGGGAAATATATAACACATGAATGAGTTATTAAAATATGTAACCTTTGCCGTTGTCTATATCCCATAGACAGTATCTTCCAATTTTTCCAGTCTTTTATTATATATATATGTGTATATATATATATATATATATATATATATAACAAATGTTTGCTACGCTCCTAACAAATGTAATGATGATGAGGCCCAGCTGGATCAGTGGTTGAGTGTCGACCTATGAACCAGGAGATCATAGATCATGATTCCATTACTGGTCAGAGCACATGCCTGGATTTCGAGCTCAATCCATAGTGGGGACATGCGGGAGTCAGCCAATCAAAGTTTCTCTTTCATGATTGATGTTTCTATTTCTCCATCTTCCTCTCTGAGATCAATTAAACTTTATTAAAAACAAAACAACTTCAAGAAAAAACACAAAATGTTGATGATGGGAATAATGATTATGACAGAATATATTATTACCAATAAGGCATTAAGGCATTGTGATACCTCTGCACTGCTCTGATATTCAAATCCTAATCCCTGGAACCTATAAATGTCTTACCTTACATAGTAAAGGTTCTTGGCAGGTGTGACTAAATTAAAGACCCTGAGACAGGAAGATTATCCTGAATTATCAGAGTGAAGCAAGTATAATCACATCTCCTTAAAGATGAAGAACCTTTCTTGGAGATTGCCAGAGGTAAATGTAAATGCAAAAAAAAGGGTCAGAAGAACGCTACATAGTTGGCTCTGATGATGAAGGAAGGGGGCCATGAACCAAGAATGCAGAGATCTCTAAAAAGTAGAAAAGACAGAAACATTCTCTCCTAGAGCCTCCATGAAAGAATGCACTCAGCAGGGTGAGACCATCCTATCTAATAAAGAGATAATATGCTAATTGACTGTCACACACTCTCAAATATGGTGGTGCCTGCAGCCAATAAGGAGAGAATATGCTAATGACTGCCACACCCTCAAAGATGAGGAAACCCACACCCATAAGATGGGGACACCTAGTCTTCTTAGTCCCCTAGCCACCTAGGGCCGCCCAAAACTCAGGTAACCAGGGCTGGCCAAATTTTGTGCTGCTGGCCATGGCAGCAGCAGAGGTGTGATGGGGGCATCACCTTCCACTGATCGCTGGCTTCCTTCTGCCCTGAGGGCTCCTGGACTGTGAGAGGGGGCAGGCTGGGCAGAGAGACTGCATGAATTTTCATGCACCAGGCCTCTTGTAATATTACAAACTTGTGTTGTTTAAAACAACTAAATTGGTAGTAATTTCTTACAATACCAACAGAGAACTAATATAAGCACTATACTTGGTACTTTAGAACCATCTCAGTTCATCCTTAACACAATCCTATGCAATAGGAATTATAATTGTTTAACTTAAATATGAGTTTCTATGGATTTATGCAGGCTATGTAACTTTTTAAATATTATACAACTCATGAAAATCAAGCCAGAATTTGAACTTGGGTATATCTGACTCCACTTCTGAGTTCTTAACCTGATACTCCAGGTCTTGTCATTCCTATCTCACCTACTTTGAAGGAAATGAGAAAACAGAACCGAGGCCTTTCATTATCTGTTATAATGAATAGTTTTGCTTTCTGTGACTCAGATAGATCTCATATATACTTTTTTACTTTTGCAGAAATTTTCCCCTTTAGGAAATCTTTATAGAAACAAAACAACGATTAATCCAATTTTGCCATTAAAAACAAAACTTTATATATGTATCACAAACTGCATTTTTATTTCATACCAAGATGTGCCACAGGAAAAATAGAATAGCTTAGAAAATTCCCAAGAACTCTATAAGGAACATATATGCCTGGAAAGAGTTGGACAAGTTGAATATGCACCTGAGGACATTTACAAAATGAAATGTGCTACCTTGTCTGCTTGATTCTACCATTAAGAAATATTCTTAAAATTATGAATTCTTTCAGGCCTACAAAAAAAGTTTGTTTACAGGAGACACTTGTAAATATATGACATATTTAAACACAGTCTTATTACATCCATTTGGGAGCTTCCTAGATCAATAGCTCAACTCCAGGCTGGGAACTTACATATGCTATATTTAAATTCCAGTTTCCTAATTGTCTTGGGTTTCTAGTTTTCAATATGCTTCTAGAAGCTTCATTAATTACTCTCAAAAATTGTAATAAAACATTTCTCTGGGTACTATATCACTTATTTCTTCCCTAGGCTCCTTGCATTCAAATGTCTTGCTGCCCAATGCCCTAGCATTGTTAACATGAATTAAGATACCCTATATCTCCTTTGGGAGCTTTCTGGAAATGAATTTGTTTTCCCTATCTGTAAAATAAGAAAAGCCCTTATTAAGATATATTATATAGCTGAAGTACAAACTCTGGTGAAACCAATATAACCTAGTGGATTTCAATTTTTAGGAGAGAAATTTAGCTAATATTAATAACTTCAACCTCCAAAAAAGCAGATTTATAAAATCATTTATAAATTTGCATTATTAATGGCCATAAAAGGATTATGAGAATAGAGCTAATACTCACCATGCTTAATCAATAAAACTTTTATTTCTGTTCATTGCACATTTTAATCTGACTTATGTGTACATATTTCACTCATAAAAATACAAGTGGCTACTTATAAAATTACTAGAAATATGGATAGTTTCCAGATTTAAGTTCAGAATTCACACAGGGTATTCTGGTTTCCTGACTTACTAACAGATCAAAGTACTACAAAGATGTCTTTATCTTTTGTTCTAGGATAGAAGTCAAAAATCTTGTCAAGAGCCTTGCGACACAGTAAGATGGGCAAGAGAAAGGCCTCCATCAGAGAGAAGCTTAGAAGAGCTCCCACTGATCAGCCAGCAGGAGGGTCCTTTTTGTCTCTGCAGAATATTGCCTATGGGACAATGAGGGACAGGTTAGATGTTCTGTGTGGTTTAGAGAGTAGTTGGAGTCTGTCCTCAGCTTCATGGCAAATGGACACTGGCTTTTACCTAAAGACAGGGTCAAGTAGAGCAAATGGCATTCACTTCGGAAAAGCAGCTGCATTATATGAGTATAGTAACCATGAATAAAACCAGTGTTCCTATTTACTATGCTTAAGGATGGCATGAATGTTTTATGTTTAGACATTTAATTTTTTAATATAAAGCATTTGGAATATGTAAAGTCTGAGATTCTGCAAACTCTTTCTAAAAAATTAAAATAATTAATTCTTGGGAGCCCATGTCATCTTGAAGGGGAGAGCAGTTGAGGCCAGGAGCTCAATCACATCAACATCTAGACTGCCCTCGGACACCACCGCAAACCCAAGCAGCGAACCGCTCACCAGCCATAACTCGCAAGGGACAGCAAAATGGGGAGAAAAATAAACAATTCCCAAAGGAAATAAAAGGAGGAATTGCCAAAAAGGGAAATAAATGCAATGCAAGCCAGCAATTTGTAAAGAAAGAATTCAGAGTAACAGTTATAAGGATGCTAAAATGTCTGGATGGAAATTCACCAACATATGCAAGAATCAAGATGAAATGAATTGTGTAGCTGCAATAAAAAACACAATGGAAGGTTTCCACAGTAGACTAGAAGTGAGTATCAAATCAGCAAGTTAGGAGACAGGGTAGTAAAACACCCAATCTGAATAGCAATGGAGAAAAATTTTTAAATGCAGGAGGAGAGTTTAAGGGAGCTTTGGGACAACATGAAATGAAGCAACATCCACATAATAGGGGTGTCAGAAGGCCTAAGGCTGAGCAAGAAATAGGAAACCTATTTGAAGAAATAATAACAGAAAACTTCCCTGACTAGAGGGGTCACACAAGCATAGAGAATCCCAAACAAGATGAACCCAAAAAGAATCACACCAGACATGCCATAATTACAATAGCAAATGTTAATGACAAGGAAAGAATATTCAGAGCTCCAAAAGAGAGACAGAAAGTTACCTAAAAGGGATTTCCCATTAGACTATTAAATGATTTCTCAACAGAAACGTATCTGGTCAGAAGGGAATGGAATGAAACATACAAAATAATGAAAATCAAGAGACTGAATCCAAGAAAACTCTGCTCAGCAAGGCTATCATTCAAAATTGAAGGTGAAATCAGGAGCTTTGCAGACAAAAGCAGGCTGAGTTTATTACCATCAAACTAGCAATGCAAGAAATCCTAAAGAGACTGGTGTAATAAATAGGAATAGAAAGAGAAGGGGAAACACAGACATGAAGGATAAAAATGGACTAAGAAGTATCTAGCAATAATAAACTTAAACATAAATGGATTAAATGTTCCAATAAAAAAATATGGTGGCTGAATGGATAAGAAAATATGACCCATATGTATGCTTTATATAAGAGACTCAACCTCAGAACAAAAGATTCACACAGACTGAAAGTGAAGATATGGGAAAAATTTTTTCAGACAAATGGAAATGAAAAAAAGCTGAAAACACTTATATCTGACAAAATAGACCTTAAAGTGAATGCCATAACAAGAGATAAATAAGGCCACTTTATAATACTAAAGGGATTGATACAACAAGAGGCTAAAACTCTCATAAATATATATGCACACAATACAGGAGCACCCAAGTACATTTAAAAAAAACTTCTGAAAGATATCAAGGGAGAGATTGACAGCAATACAATCATAGTGCAGGACTTTAATACCTCATTGGAGTCACTGGATAAATCCTGTAGACAAAAAATAAGCAAAGAAACAGAAATCTTTAATAACTCACTAGATCATATGGTTTTAATTGACATCTTCAGAACACTTCAACCCAAAGTTAAAGAATATACATTCTTCTCAAGTGCACATGGGACATTTTCAAAGATAGCCCACATATTGAGACACAGGAAAAGTCTCTAAAAATTCAAGAAGATTGAAATCATATCAAGCATCTTCTCAAATCACAATGGCATAAAATTAGAAATCAATTATAATAAAAAACAATCACAAACAATCAAACACTTGAGGCTAAACAGCATGCTATTAAACAATAACAGCATTAAAAAAGAGATCAAGAAGAAATTTAAAAAAAAACATCCTGGAAACAAATGACAATAAAAACAACAATTCAAAATCTGGAACAGAGTAAAAGCAATCCTGAGAGGAAAGCACTACAGGCCTACCTCAAAAAACAAAACAAACAACAACAAAAAAACACTGGTAATAAGTTATCTAACCATACAACTTAAAGAGTTAGAAAGAGAGCAACAGGAAAAGCCCAAAGTGGAAGGAAGGAAATAATAAAGATCAGGGAGGGAAAAAATGACATAGAGACCAAAAATTAAAAAATATAAAAGATCAATAGAACCAAGAACTGATTGTTTGAAAGGATAAACAAGATTGATGAGCCTCTAGCCAGGCTCACCAAGAAGCAAAGAGTAAGGACCCAAATAAACAAATTCAGAAGTGAAATAGGTAAAGTAACAACTGACCTCATAGAAATACAAAGGATTGTAAAAAAAATAATAATTTGAATAACTCTACTCCAACAGACTGGACAACCTAGATGAAGTGGATATAAATGCTAGAAAAATACAATCTTCCAAAACTCAAAAAGAAAGAATCAGAAAACTCGAATAAGCTGATAACTACTGACAAAATTGAAGCAGTAATCAAACAACTTCCAGCAAACAAAAGCCATGGTCTGGATGACTTCATAGATTCACAGGAGGATTTCACTGAACATTCAAAAAAGATATAAACCTACCTTCCTCAGACTATTCAAAAATATTATGAGGAAGGAATACTTCCAAGCTCTTTCTATGGAGCCAGCATTAACCTAATTCCAAAACCAAATAAAGACACTACAAAGAAAGAGAATTACAGGCCAATATCCCTCATAAACATAGATACTAAAATTCTCAAAATATTATTAGCAAATCACCTCCAGCAATACATTAAAAAGGTCATACATCATGACCAAGTGGAATTTATTCTGGGGATGCAAGGCTGGCACAATATTCAAAAATCAGTAAACCTGATACATCACATAAACTGAAAGACAAAAGTCACATGATCATATCAATTGATGCATTCAACAAAGTCCAACACCCTTTTTTGATAAAAACTCTCAGCGAAGTGAGAGTAGAGGGTTCATACTCCAAAATAATTAAGGCCTTATATGAAAAACCTACAGCCAAAATCATATTCAATAGGCAAAAACTAAAAGCATTTCTCCTAAGAACAGGAACAATACAGGGATGACCACTTTTACCACTCCTGTTCGATATAGTATTGGAAGTGCAACCATAGTGATCAGACAAGAAGAAGAAATAAAAGACATCGAAAATGGAAAAGAAGAAGCAAAACTGTCATTATTCACAGATAACATGATATTGTACATAGAAAACCCTAAAGACGAGATTAAAAAACTATTAGATTTAACAAATAAATTTGGCAATATAGCAAAATACGAAATTAGTACCCAGTAATTTATGGCATATTTTATACACCAATAATGAACTCACAGAAAGAGAAACTAAAAAAAAAAATCCCATTTATCATTGCAATAAAAAGAAAATAAGATACCTAGAAATAAAGTTAACTAAGGAGGTAAAAGACCTGTATTTGAAAAACTATAGGACATTGAGAAGAGAGAGAGAGGGAGATATAAACAGATGGAAGAATATAATGTGTTCATGGATTGGCAGAATCAACATCATTAAAATATCCATAACTACCCAAAGTAATCTATAGAGTCAATATAATCACCATTAAAACACTAACAGCATATTTCACATACCTACAACAAACACTCCAAAAATGTATATGGAATTAAAAAAGACTCAGAGTAGCTGCAGCAATCCTGAGAAAGAACAAATTTAAAGGGATCAGAACCGGAAATCAAACTGTGACCTCCTGGATTTTAAGTCAAGGCTCAAACACTGAGCCACACTTGCTGGGCATTTTGATACTATTTCAATAATACTTTAAAATTTTTATTTCTAACTGCCTATTGTCAGTATACAGAAATGAAAATGATTATTAATTCTAATAGTTATATGTGCTTCTTTTGGATTATTGTGTATACAATTCTGTCATCTCTAAAGAATAATACATTTATTTCTTCCAGATTTTCACATCTTTGATTTGTTTTTCTTCTGATTGCAATAGTTAGAAATTCAAGCACAATATTGAATTGAAGTGTGCATACAAATATAGCAGATATCTTTATTCCCACTTCAATAGAAAAGCCTTTAATATTTCATCATTTAGTTTTTGACTTTTTTTTCTAAAAGTTCTTGTAGATAAGTTTATCAGATTAAGGAAATTTTCTTTATTTGCTAAACTTTTGTCATGAAGGAGTTGAATTTTATCAAATACTTTTCTGCTTTTGGTGTTCTACTGAAATCCTATATAATAAAAGCCTAATATACAAATTGACCAAATGGCAGAATGACTGGTCTCTATGACATGCACTGACCAGGGGACAGATGCTCAACACTGGAGCTGCCTGCAGTCTGCAGGCCCCAGGCCAGCCAAGGTGTGTGCCAGAGGGTCCCCCAAATTGCCCTGCCAGTTGCCCTACAAAGAGAGGTGAATGGTGGTGGCAGAGTGAGGGGCAGGGCTGGTGAGCAGGTAACACCAAGACAGCCAAGGAGGGTGCCAGAAGGGGGGCTCTGGATTGGTCACCCCACTGGCCCTGATCACTGGCCTGGCATAGGGACTCTACCTGTGCACGAATTGTGCACAGGGCCTCTAGTTATTATATAGTATAAAATTATATAATATAGTATAAAATTATATATAAAATTATATAATTCTTAATGTGATGAATTATATTGAGTAGTTTTAAATAAGTTCAAATTTTTCTTCTGGAATAAACCCAACTTTTTCTAATAAATTATCATTTTATATATAGCTGGATTGATTTTGCTTTATACACATGTAATTTGGAAATTAGAACTGCCTTTGGGAAAAGTACATACAGAATGTAAGCTTACTTCTTTTTAGTTCTTCTGCTTTTGTATATTAGTCTTCCAGGAAGTCCTTGATTATAGTATTATCAAAGGAGCACAGCAAAACCCATAGCTGACTTCTTATCATATAGTTTGGAAGCCAGAAAACTATGTGATGATATCTTCAAAATGCCAAACGAAAATAAGTGCTGACTTGGAATGTTATAGCTCTCCTAAATGAAGTGAAATAAACATATTTTCAGACCAAAAAATACAGAAAATTTGGCAGTATCAGAGCAGCACTAAAGAAAATATTAACAAGTTTCCTCAAGCAAAAGAAAAATGACAAATGGAAGTATGGAGATATAGAAAAAACTTCTTTAATCTGATAAACTTATCTATAAAAACTTTCAGCAAACATCATACTTAATGATGAAATATTAAATGCTTTTCCACTGAAGTGGGAATAAAGATGTCTGCTATCTTTGTATGCACACTTCAGTTCAATATTGTTCTTGAATTCCTAATGACTGCAATCAGAAGAAAAACAAATCAAAGGTATGAAAATCCAAAAGGAAGAAATAAACATATTATTATTTAGAGATGACAAAATTGTATACATAAGAACTCCAAAAGAAGCACAAGTAACTATTAGAATTAATTTCATTTCTGTATAATTGACACTAGGCAGTTAGAAATAAAAGTTTTAAAGTATTATTGAAATAGCATCAAAATGCCTGGTGTGTGTGTGGCTCAGTGGTTGAGTCTTAACTTGTGAACCAGAAGGTCCCAGTTTGATTCCCAGTCTGGGCATGATCCCCATTAAAGGGGCATGCAGGAGGCAGCCAATCAATGATTATCTCTCATCATTGATGTTTACATCTATCTCTCTTTCTCTCCTTTCCTCTCTGAAATCAATATAAAATATATATTTTAAAAAAGAAATAGCATAAAAACATTGGAAATTTAGAAATAAGTCTAACAAAATACGTATAAGAGCTCTAACAAAATCATAGCCCATCACTGAAAGAAAATAAAGAAGACCTGCATAAGTGTTAAGTAAGTGAGAAAACTTTATATTGTAAAGATGTTAGTTGTCTCCACCACTGTTGTCCGTTCTGTGAATTTTTGTCTTATTTGTTCATTTGTTGCTTTTAATTTTATATTCCACCTATGACTTTTTCTGCCTAATTTTGCTTACCCTTGTATTTTCAAGGTCCATACATGTTGTTGCAAATGGAAGTATTTTATCTTTTCTGTGACTGAGGAGTTCTCTAATTTATATATGAGCCACTTCTTTATCCAATGATCTACTGAAGGGCACTTTGATTGTTTCCATGTTTTAGCCACCATGAATAATGAAATGAGCATACAGGTGCATATATCTTTGCAAATAAATGTTTTCTAATTTAGGGAGAAGATACCTAGAAGAGGGTCTGCTGAGTCATATGGTAACACTATCCTTAATATTTTTAGAAACCTCCCTACTCTTTTTCATAGTGACTGTAACAGTTTACATTCCCACCAGCATTAAATGTGGGATCCTGCAGAAACCGGTTTGGCTCAGTGGATAGAGTATCGGCCTGGGGATTGAGAGATCCCAGGTTTGATTCCGGGCAAGGGCATGTACATTGGTTGCGGGCACATCCCCAGTAGGGGGCGTGCAGGAGGCAGCTGATCGATGTCTCTCTGTCATCGATGTTTCTAACTCTCTATCCCTCTCCCTTGCTCTCTGTGAAAACTCAATAAAAATATATTTTAAAAAAAGATTTTAAAAAAAGTGGGGTCCTTTTTCTCACAATCTCTTCAATACTTATTACTTGTCCTGTTGGTGATAGCCATTTTAAGGGGTGTGAGGTGGTATTTCATTGTACTTCTGATTTGCATTTCCCTAAGAGCTAGAGAAGTTGAGCACCTTTTCATACATCTGTTAGCCATTTGTATGTCTTGTTGAGAGAAGTTATTTGTTCAGGCCTACTGCCTATTTTTAATTGGACTCTTTGTTTGGAATTGATTTGTATGAGTTCCTTATATATTTTTAATATTAATCCCTTGTCAAGCCTGCTGTTTGAAATATCTTCTCCCATTTGGTTGGTTGCCTTTTTATTTTGTTAGCAGTTTCATTTGTGTGCAGAAGTGTTTTAGTTTGCTATATTCCATTCATTTATTTTTGCCTTTATTTCCCTTGCATTTGGAGTCAAGGTTCATAAAATAGTCTCTAAGACCAAGATCAATAAGTTTAGTTCCTATGTTTTCTTCTATGCCATTTATTGTTTCAGGTCTTATATTTAGATTTTGATCCATTCTGAGTTAATTTTTATGTATGGAGACAAACAGTAGTCTAGTTTAACTTTTTTGCATATAACTTCCCAATTTTCCTAACACCATTTGTTGAAGAGACTTTCTTCTCTCCATTTTATGTTTTTGGCTCCTTTGTTGAAAATTAATTGCCCATATACATTGGTTTTGTTTCTGGACTCTGAATTCTGTTTCATAGGTCTGTATGTCTGTTTTTCTGCCAATACCATGCTGTTTTGATTATTGTCGTTTTCAGTACAGGGAATATGATACCTCTAAAATCATTCTTTTTATTCTCAGGAGTGCTTTTGCTATTCAGGGTCATTTGTATTTCAAAAAAAGTCTGATTTTTATTCTATTTTTAATACCATTAGGATTTTTATGAGGATTGCAGTAAGTCTGTATATTACTTTGGGTAATATGGCCATTTAAACTATGTTGATTCTTCCAATCTATGAATACAGAGTATTTTTCCATTTGTTTGTGTCTTTTTCATTCTTTTTTAAATAATTTTTATAGTTTTTGTTGTATAGATTTTTTACATCCTTTATTAAGTTTATTCTTAAGTATTTTATTATTTTCATTGCAATTGCAAAAAGAATTATTTTTTTCCACTTCTTTTTCTGAATTTCAATGTAGTGTACAGGAATGCATTGGATTTTTGTACATTGATTTTGCATCCTACATTTTTACTGTGTTTATTGGTTGTAATAGTTTTTTGGTGGCATATCATTTTCTATGATATTATAATAATTATCAATCTTCACATTTGATAATAATAATGACAGCAAACATTTATCAGGTGCTTACTGTGTGTGAGCACTGTTTAGCACTTAAAATTTAAGGAACTCCTAGTAAGTCTTTAAGTACAACTGTTATCCCCCATTTTATCATTGATAGAACAGCACCACAGAAAAATTCTTTAAATTCCCCAAAGTCACACACTATTAAATAGTGGATACATTTAGCCATATTTGTGAACTATTCCACAGGGCTATATCTAATAGCAGTGGAATATTTTTATAAAATATAAGCCAGGAATACAGAATATTTTTTCATTTATTTGTGTCTTTTTCAATCTAGTTACCATTTGAGGTATTTTAGATCAAATTCATGAATAAAATTTAAAAGTCAACAGTTGTTTATAAAAACAAGATTACATCATTTATATCATCAACCAAAAAAAACTCTTATTACATCATTTCATAATACTAGAAATTTGTATTCCTATGCAAAAAGCTATTAGTAAGTAATGAAATATTAATAGTAAGAATGAGTTGCATCTTTGGCATCTACTCAACTTTAAGCCATTAGTAATCCATCTATTTAGGCCAAAAAATACAAGGGCAGCATTCATTTGCTCTCTCTTTGTTCAGTACTAACTCAAAAGTTTTGTTGGATTATTCTAGAAACGTAGCATTGCAAAAAATATGTAGATTGCTTTTATATCCTAAATAATTTACTTATTTGTAACAATTGAAGTTTCTTGGTATTCTAGGGGTTTGTGCAATATTGCTGCTAAAAATAATGTGGAGAAAATTTGTCCTATATGATAAAAATTTGTCCTATATGATACTAAGTGCCCAGTCATCTGTTCAACCAATCAAAGAGTAATATGGTAATGATGTGCTAAGGCTGCTCAACTGCTTGCTATGACATGCACTAAGCACCAGGGGGCAGATGCTCCAACAGGTAGGTTAGCTTGTTGCTGGGATCCATCGATCAGGATTGAATAAGACAGGCTGTACATGCCCTGCAGCTCTCCCACAGTCCCTCCCTGGCTGGCTGAACTCCTGCATCCCTCCCAGGTCCTAATTGTGCACCGGTGGGGTCCCTCAGCCTGAGTGTCTGGTCCCTGTCCTCTTGAAATCCAGGACCCTTTGGGGATGTCAGAGAGCTGGTTTCAGCCCGATCCCACAGGCCAGGCTAAGGGACCCCACTGGTGCACGAATTCGTGTACTGGGCCTCTTGTTTAAAACATAAAAGATTTGCATTGACCTTTTTCATCTACCCAATTGTTCACCACTAGATCCTTTTGTCATGACCCTTCCTTAGCCTAAAACTGATTCCTGCCCACTTGCACATCAGTAAGATATAAAGAATTATTGTTTTTAAAAAAAGTTGGGAGGGGGACAGTTTAGGATGGAAAAAAATTGATATATAAAAATGGCAAATCAAAAAATCTCATTTCCTATTGGTTTGATACTTCTTTTTCACATTTTCTGTATCACATTTTCTTTTCAAAAGGTCTTTATACCATAGTAACGAAGATAATATGTATACTTTATAAGTATATATATGTATATAAGAAGAACTGAGTCACATATAAGTTGAATGTCTGAAGTAACCGAGCTATTCAGAAACAATCATAACTACAACCGAGGTTCAAGTTCTTCTCATTCAGACTTTACTTTCTTCAGAGACCACACTTTTTATCTCTGGCTGCATAGTATGAGTGAAAGTGCATTGCTTATTTACAACTGTACTTAACCTGTCACAAGTGGTCTGGACTTCTCAAGACTCCTGATGCCAATTTTATTGTCAGATGCATCAGATCTCCTTTACAATGACAGGAGACTGAAACAAATAGGGGAGGATATGTTTCCAGTAGGACAAAATTGGTAATTATAGATTTTAGGTAAATGATAGTAACAGAACCAGTTGATAATAAATTCCATTTTAGGTTCTCACTTTAATATTTCTGCCAAATTCTACTCATAATATACTTTCTGTTTAAATTCATAAAGTTTTACCAGCCTCAAAGTGAGTAGTTTAATACCTAAACTTTGGAGATTATTATTATCATTAATGCCAAATTTTAATTATTTTATACATGTTGCATATTATCTTTAAATAATTCTATTTTAGCTTTTTTATAGATAAAACTAGAGGCCCAGTGGATGAAATTTGGGCACTGGTAGGGGGTGTCTCGCAGTTCAGGACCCATCACTCCTTACTGTCCTCCTGCTCACTCCTTACCACTCAGCTTGCTGCTTCTTAGTGGCAGGCTTCTTACTCATTGGCTTATTGCTCCTTAGCATTGCTGGGGAGGTGGCAGAGGCTCCCACCACTGCTGCTGCAATTGTCAGCCATGAGCCCAACTTCTGACTGAGCTGTACTCCCCCTGTGGGAGCACACTGCCCTGTCATTCTGGTTGTTCCCCTGTAATGGTTGCTTAGGCTTTTATTATATAGATACTCCCTTCTCCCTTTGGTTCTAGTAGGAAGCCTCTCTCCTTTAAATGTTTGCTTTTATAAGTGGACTTAATGCATTTCCTCCACAGACACCCTATTATACTTGAACCATAATGTAACGGCTTAAAAAATAAAGCAACACCTGAGAAAGCCTGTTAAGAGAAGAGGGAGGAGGCTGTCTGTGGGTTGTCCATACCTAAACACTTGAAATTAAACCTAAATGATATCAAATAAGAAGTTCAGTAATTTTCTTTCTGTCAAAGCTCCAAGAATTCACTCTGAAGTTAGATGGTTGGTACTATCTTCTCTTAGCCAAAAAAACAAGCAGCAAACCAAAAAATAAAAAACAAACAAACAAGACAAAAAACCTAACTACCTATCCTTTGAAAGTAAAATATTTTAATATATAACTTCTGCTTATATGTTTAGTTAATATGGCTTTAGCTTCTCATTTTGGAATTTAGAAACTAGTAAATAATTATTGTCTTCTTGAATGAAAATCCATTTTTAGTCATTTATTCTCCTTCTCCATTCTATCATGGCCAGTACCTTAATTACATTGGGAAAAGTATTTTACTATACTTTACATCATATATTGGGATGATCTCTAAAGTTACCTATAATCAAATGTTACATATTTTAAACTAAGAAAATCCCTTAAATCTACCTTAAGGAATATATATTTGTACTAAAAAAAAAAGCCTAGGTGGTGCCTCATCCTTGTGTCATCACAAGATGGCTACCCCCCATGTTGCCACAAGATGGCCACCCGTGTTGCCATAAGATGGCTGCTCCCACATCATCACAAGATGGCTACCACAAGATGGCTGGCAGGAGAAAGCAGTTGTGGGTGATCAGGCCAGAAGGGGAGGACAGTTGGGGGCGACTGGGCCAGCAGGGGAGCAGTTAGGCATCAATCAGGCCAGCAGGGGAATGGTTATGGGGAGATCAGGCAGGCAGGCAGATGAGCAATTAGGAGCCAGTTGTTCTGGATTGTGAGAGGAATGTCCCAGATTGGAGAGTGTACAGGCTGGGATGAGGGACAATACACACACACACACACACACACACACATATATATATATAAAACTTTGTTTGATAATTATTTTACATATTAAACTTGAGAGCTGTTGAGATACCTATAAAACTAATCATGAGAAAAATTTTATGCAGAAGTATAGGCATTCAAATCATTTTGCATTTAAGACAACTATTAAATTTCTAGTCAATAGGCAATGTGTAGAAATTTCTAATGTCTTTCTGCTTGCCTACAGTGTTTACTTCATTTTTATTGGATATTAGACTTCTATAATCCCAAATAACGTAAGATTTTTTGATGTTATAAGTATTAAATGAAACAAAAAATTTACATGAGAAAGAGTTATATTCTAAAATGAAATTTGTTAAAAAATAAAATCAACTGAACTCCAACATTCTTTTGAGTGACTCTTATCTGGAAGGTCCTCTGACCCAGTGGACACTAAGAAAGTGAAATTGTTTTCTGTCATGCTTCTCTAAATGTGCTTTCAAATGCCCAGTTCACCCTTGAGAGTCCAGCTAATGTCAAGCAAAGATTTATAACTCAGATATCCCATCTTCCTCCTGCTGCTCCAAGCCATCTTTCTTCTTTAGATGCTGATCCTGGGGAACCCTAGAATGTATTGGAATGATTCTTAACTAGAAAGTAACTATCTTTCTTTAAGGGAAATCAGCTGTTATTTTTAGGATTAGCAATGACTTAAGTTATAAAGAGAAATCCTAAGAATTAGAAATAATTTAAAAGATTTTTTGCATGTTTTTATTTTTTTATTGTTTAAAGTATTACATATAGTAGTATACATATCTTTTTTTTCCCCCATTTACCTTTCCCTAGCCTTCCATCCCACAACCCAGTGTCTTGTGTCCATTGGTTGTGCTTATTTATATGCATGCATACAAGTCCTTTGGTTAATAAAGAACATTATAACCTGATGAACAAAAAGATAGATACAGAGGCAATAAAACATGAATAGACTGTCAAATTACAGCGGGAAGGCTGGGGATTGTTGGGGTGGGAGGGAGAGATCAACTACAGGATTTTTTTGAAGTTTTATAGGTTTATGTAAAGTTAGAGGAAAGATGAGAAAAGAGCAACATGGTCTTATATAACAATGAAATGAAAATAGGAAGATATGGACAAGTTTCTCCAGGTCAGAAAATATAGTTTTTAGTAATTCTGTGGTCCAAGTTCTTATACAAACACAATGCCTGTCTTACAGATTTTCAATAAATATTTGCTAAACTTAGTTATTGAGTTTTGTGCAATATCTCTCTAGGCCTCAATTTTTTTATCCCTAAAATAAAGTGATTACACAAGAGATTTCTAAGTAAAATTTTAGCTACAATGTTCTATGAATTCTTGCTAGATCTTATACCAAAGAAGCCAACATTATAACCAACAAGCTATGAAAGGTGTCATAGTTCTATCTTAAGAACTTTACCAATTTTATCAGTTTCTACCTTCATCATTTACCTATGACAAAATCTAGCCAGATAACAAAGGCAGTGGTTCTCAAACCCATCAGCACATCAGAATCACTGCAAAGATCTTTCCCTCCCCAGATTTACTGAATTGGAATATCAGAGGTGGGACCTCAAAAATGTATTTGCCAAAAGCCTCCCTTTCCCTGGGTGATTCTGATAAACACATTTGGTGAATCTTCATGTTTAAAACATAGAACTATATGTATATATTCTTTCTCCTTGGATGCCATATTTTTACAAAGGATGTTTTCCTTTATTATCATTTTTGGACTTCATTTTTGTTTCCCTATTATTTTGTTTCAACCACTTATTGGATAATATTTCAAACACACACAAAGTAGAGGAAATAATAAATATCTTTGTCCCTCTTAATGATGATCAATTCATTTTCAGTTTTATTTTATCTGTGCTGCAATCCCCTCATGCTATTTTTTAAAAATATTTTAATTGATTTTAGAGAGGAAGAGAGAGGGGAAGAGAGATAAAAATATCAATTATGACAGAGAATCACTGATTGACTGCCTCCTGCATGCCCCTCACTGGGGATCAAGTCTGCAACCCGGGCATGTGCCCTGGCCAGGAACCAAAGCATACCTTTTCAAAATTAAAACTATACATTTATTATTATATTACCATATTTATTGTAATTTGGGCATTTAATATAGGACAAAATGTGGAATACTATAGTCATGGTGCCCTTCTAATAAAGAGTAGATTGTTGTATTCATTCTACTGGATTTTCTTTGGTAGTTAAAAAAAAAAAAGGTGTTTGTGTGTGTTTTTTCCAAAAGCTAAGTTAACCATCCAGCTGTTGATTAGTCAAACTGCAACGACTGACCATTGAGTCAACTTGGTTTCATCTATAAGGAAAACACATTTTCTTAATGAAAGATGTCAGCAAGTAAAATTCAACCCCAGCAGCACAGACCATAAACCGTTTCCTAAACATTGCCAGGTTCTATTTTCTAAATATCATCATATCAGAGATCTAATAGGACCAATGTCATAAGATTAAAAATCCTATGTGGTATGTCTGCTATATCCTGTATCCTCAAATTTGAGATCCCTTATGCCATATTTCAGTATGTGTGACTTTGATTCTATGCTTTTTCAGCAACCATCAAAATTCTAGTTCAATAAATGTGAGATACTACTATCGGGGACAATTATAAAAAGAGGGCACATGTTTGCAATGTGAAAAAGAAGCAAAAGGATAGTTTAGCTAGAAGCGAATGGTTTAAAAATTAAAGGGAGTAAACAGATAACATGCAACCCTACATTTCTACACTATTAGAAAAGAAGGGCTAGATCAGTGGTTCTCAACCTTTCTAATGTTGTGACCCTTTAATACAGTTCTTCATGTTATGGTGACCCCCAACCATAAATTATTTTCGTTGCAATTTCATAACTGTAATTTTGCTACTGTTATGAATCATAATGTGAATATCTGGTCTTAGGTTAACTGTTGCTGCAGAGCCTAAGACCATTGGGAAACACAGAATATTTGTACACCAGGTTGGGTAATAGGAATAAAATGCTTCTTAGCATGTACATTATCTACAACAAAGGAAAACAAATTAAAAGCATTTCAATCAAACTACCAGGAAGAATGATCCTAGAAGATTTCAGCGAGCTAGGGATAGTAATGGAAAGTAATCACATATGGAATCATGACTAAATGAAGATGCATTAAAATTTCATTCTATTTTTCTTTTAGTATGCTACATTAATTGTTTCATATCAGTGGATAAAGGAACTCTGTATAATAACTTTTTTGATTTACTGGATATATTGCCTTCTAAATCATTAAATATTTTTTATGCTATCAATATATTCTTCAGGGTTTCCAGAGGCTAAGGAAATATTCCAGCAAGACAAACATTTGGCACTAAATATTCACATAGAGGAAAATATTTAATACAGTAATATTACTAATATTTTTAAATAATTGCCTACTAAAATAAGTAAAGTTTACCAATAAGCCTCAGTCTTTCAGAATCTCTATGAGACCTCTACTTCAATCACATCCCCAAATGTTATCACAGGTGGATTTTAGTATTAAAAAATGTAAGGAAGTCCTGTTTGCATGTATTTCTCTTCATTCGTTATCAAGACAGGAATTAGAGGCTTCTTATTCAGGAATACTTGAATGAATAAATTCTCACACCCAATGCCCCAAACAAATTACAGGAACAAATTGTTTAGGCTTTAGCATTATCCAAAGAACATTTTAAAAAAAATCTTTGTGTTAAGTTTCAGAAAATGGTTTCTTTAGCAACTAAGCTATTAATTACTGTAGAGGAGTACATTCAACATGAATATCTACTAATAGATTTATTGTAATAAATTAATATATGCAAACTTCTAAAGAGACAACTCTTTATTTTTTTACAATATTTAAATTTAATTAATTAACTAATTAATTAATTAATTAATTTCCCTATTGCCCTCCCCACCCCCAGTACATGCCCTCATCTGTCTTGCCCCCTCCCCCCATTGCCCTGTATCCACTGGCTATGCCTATACACATGTCTGTTTATCTCCTACAGGCCCCTCCCCGCCAGCCTCCTCTGCCTTCCCACTGTAGCATGACAGTCTGTTCATTGCTTCTTTGCCTCTGCATCTTCTAATCAACCCTCTGGCTGGGTGGCTTGGTTGGTCAGAGCATCCTTTCATACACCAGAGGGCTGGGCTGCGGGTTCTATTCCCAATCAGGATGGTATATACAGGAGATGGCTAATCCATTTTTCTCTCTCATATCTATCTCTCTCTCTCTCTCCCTCTCTCTCTCTCTCTCTCTCTCTCTCTCTCTCTCTTTCTCTTTCATCTCTCATCTCTCTCTCTCTTACTCTCTAAAATCAATAAAAACATATCCTAGGGAGAAGATTTAAAAAAATATACTCTACTATCTTCCAAATATAATAATGGTAAAATTGTTTAGCATTTCTAGCCAAATCACTCTATATTTCAGTCTATTTCTTTTGCTCTCTTTTAAAACTTTTTTAAAATTATCTTGTTGAAAGTACTACAAATGTCCCTCTTTTTAAACACATTAATCCCTTCCACCCTGCATCAGTACCCCCCGCCAAGGCCTTCACCACACTATTGTCTGTGTCCATGGGTTATGGATATATATGTATAAGTTTTTTGGTTAATTTCTTCTCAGCCCCCTCTCCCTGCCTTCCCTTGGAGATTCATCAGTCTGTTCCATGCTTCTATGACTATAAATTGACTTTGTTCATTAGATTCCACATATGAGTGAAATCATGTGATATTTGTCTTTCCTGGGTTTTGTTTTCTCCCACTTGGCATAATACTCTCCAGGTCCCTCCATACTGTCTCCAAAAGTAAGAAATCCTTTTTAATAGCTGTATAGTATTCCATGGTGTATATGTAACACATTTTTGTTATCCTCTCATGTATTTATGGGCATTTTGGTTGTTTCCATATCTTAGCTATTGAAAAGAGCAATACTATGAATATAGGGCTGCGTATATGCTTTCTGATGGATGTTTTGGAATACTTAAGATATATTTATTCCCAGAAGTGGGATCACTGGGTCAAAGGCATCTCCAGTTTTAATTTTTTGAGGAGACTTCATATTCTTTTCCAAAGTGGCTGTACCAATTTGTAGTCCCATCAGAAGTATACTAGAGTTTCCTTTTCTCTACATCCTCCCCAGAAATTGTTTGTTCATTTGTTGCTGGTAGCCAAACCATCAGGTGTGAGGCGATACCTCACTGTCATTTTAATCATTTTCCTATACCAATTTAAGCTGGGATTCTATTTGTTTCCCATAGCTTCCTGATTATGATGGTATAAATACATAATGTCATTTTTTTTAATGAGAAAGAATATATGCACCCTATGTTCATAGGAGTGCAATTTATAAGAGCTAATATCTGGAACAGCCTAAGTGCCCATCAGTAGATGAGTGGATAAAAAAACTGTGGTACAGTCCAGTGAACAGCAGCATAGTTCACTGGTTGAGTTTCGCCCAATGAAGCAGGAGGTCATGGTTTGATTCCTGGTCAGGGCACATGACCAGGTTACAGACTTCATCCCTTGTGTAGTGTGTGCAGGAGGAGCCCATCAAAGGTTCTCTCTCGTCATTGATGTTTCCTATCTCTCTCTCTTTCCCACTTCCTCTCTGAAATAAATAAAATTTTTTTTGAAAGCTATGGTACATTCACACTATGAAATACTTTGCAGCTGTGAAAAAGGAGGATCTCTTAACCTTTTAGAGATCTGGAAGGACCTAAAGAGCATTATGCTAAATGAAGAAAGGCAGTCAGAGAAAGAGAAGTATCACATAATCTCACTCATATGTGGAATCTAATGAATAAAATAAATTGATGGACAAAATAGGTCAAGAGACATAGAAGCATGGAACAGACTGACTATTCTGAGGGAAGTTAGGGATAGTGGAGGTGGTAGGGAGAGTTTAACCAGAGAAATTATATGAAGAAACTAATATGCATATATGCTTAGCCCATGGACACAGAGAATACTGTGATAAAGGCCTGGAAGGGTTAGGTACAAGGTGGAGGGGGTCAATGGGAAAAAAAGGGATATCTATAAAACTTGCAACAATAAAGATAAATTTTAATAAAATAACTTACCGGCCCATCCAATGTACAAGAAGAATAAAAAAAATGTCATGAGGTATTTATATTGTAGTGATCTTCTAACCTTTTAAAAATTTTGTCGACTTTTCAGTTTTCAGTTAAGCCTAATAGTTAAGAATGAAATACACAGGCAATTAACTCCCCTATCAATAGTAGCAATTATAAAATCCAATGTGGCAAGTTACATTTGGTTAATGCTTCATTGTTTCTGCCTTCCATCTCAAAGACTCAGAAAACCCTTAATCCCTTCAGAATTCAAGTCTAGCACAGATGGAAGGAGTTTTGTTTCACTTGGGAACTGAAAAGGTGAATTCATTCCAAAGTGAGGGAGAACATTGCCAGTCTAGTGTGCACAATTTAATTCAATGGATACCTTGTGAGGTACTTCATTTGCTGGTGCAATGCTGACAGCAGAAATGCTACTTAGTGCAGCAATATATTAGTCATTTGTGGGGCATTGTATTAGCAAATACTTAAGGCCATGGAAAAACTAAGGAAGTCAATGAAATCAAGCTGCCTGGGTGACTCTGAATCAAGGCTTCAAAACACCAGCTATAAAAAGTATGCCCAGGTGTGTAAAGTAAAAATGGCATTGCAGATAGTTCAGAGAGAGGTTTTTCTTTATTCCACAATTTGGAATGAATGAAACAAAAGTTAAATGCCAATTACAGGATTTATACCCTGATTCTTTTCCTTTTGCTCCATCTCTTCCCTTTTTGCCTTCTCTTTGCTGTATAGACTTATCCTTGGAAGTTGTAGAGAAGAATGGAAGAAAAGTCATAAAAATAACCCCATGTTCATGCTGGACTTCCTATTGGCCTCTCCTGCTTTATTTTCTCCACAGTGCTAATGACATATTTTACTTATATTATTACCCAGATAGAGTTGGCACACAATAGAAAATATATTTGTTGATTAAACAAACATTTGTTTGCTAAAAGTGACTTCGTGGTATAGGAGGAAAACTGAGATTTTAAGTGTGTAAAAATAATGAAGAGTGGGATGTTGTGGCCATGATTACTTCCAGGGAAGACTGAATGCTGTGTAATTTATCTGTACTGTTCCTTCATTCTTCTTTTATAGCCCATTATACCTCCTTCAGACATACCTCTTCTCTGCTTCTACAGCCCTGGTTCCATTACCCTCTTGATGAGGATGATAATTATTATTATTATATTTAATAAGTTCTCAGTCTGTCCCAGACACTGCAAAAGACATTTTATATAGTATTTTATATAATCGTTACAACAATCCTATATGGTCAGAATGTTATATACAGATAATAAAACCTCAAGTGATTTTTGTGAGGATTAAATTTCATATGATGTGATTAAAACAATCCCTAGCTATAAGTGCTACACAAGTATTTGCTACTACAAGTATATATAGCATCATTATTGTTTTATCTCCATCTTGGTGGTGAGGAAACTGAGACTCAGAGTAGAACTGAAAGAACCTGTATTGTAACCCAAGTCAATGTGATTCCCAATCTGTGATTTTTTCACCATACGACATTGATACTCAAGCTCTTGACCCAGTGTCAGTAACTGGTCTGCCCTCGGCTAGAATAACACATTGTCTGTGTTTTAAGAGCAGAACTACCTCCAAATTCCAGAGCAGTATTCTAGAAATACTTTGCTGATATAATAAATGTGAGCTATGGTTTTATACATGACAGTGGTTCATTTACAATGTTCTCTAATAATAATAATAATCTTCCAAAATGTTTTTCATAAAACAATACTTCTACAAGGTGCTCCTTGAAAAAGTTGTCCTGGGCAACTTAGCTTGAGAAGCAATAAGTCATATATTTCTCTTATAGAGTCACAAAGCTTTTTGGCGTTTTAACAGTTTTGAAAAGTCTAGATTAAAAAAAGCAGTTTAACTCAGAGTTTTCAACATATTTGACAAGATCCTTTTTTAAAAAAGACATACTACTGCTCTCTAAATGACATTTTAAGCAATGGTATCTTAATCCAATGGACAAGATTTAATACTGGAAGTTTTAGACTACCAGGGAAACATTTTGTTGGTAGGGTGTTTTCTTTATGGTGACAAAATCATACCAGACTCCAGTAGTTCTATCCATAAGGCCCTGGGAGAGGATGACACTGCAATCTACTGTCACAAATCTGGAGAATACTTTAATCAAAATCCCACTTTTAGAGGAGAAATAAAGAATTAGGACTGTAAATGTACTTTCACGCAATTTTAAATAAAAAAAATACTTTTAAAAATCGGTTTGAACTGAGAAAAGCAGTATTTTATTTCTAGCTGTAATAATTACTTAAAGCAGGGAAAATTAACTAAACTCCCTATAATTCTATTTTCCTTCACTGCAAAGTGTGTTCTCTCCCCTTTACCATGTCTTTACTAGAGGCTATTTTCAGAAATAGCCCAAATAGTTCAAGACTACTTAAAATTTTTAGGAAAAAAAATGATTAGGCATCTTAGAATAATGTTAAAATTAGCCAATAGCAGAACTGAATCAGAGTACATTATAACTTTGATGCTTTCTGTACAGACTTCTTTTATTTAACATTTTTAAAACATTGAGATAATCATAAAATCATAGGTTCAATACAAGAAACTTTTTCATCCTGAACCATTAATAAAATACTTAGGTGTGATGGGGTATCTGAGTGGCAATCTTTGTCCCCATAATTTTCACCATAGCAAAAAAAATATCAGAATCATGTGGTTTATGTCGAAGTCCCCTTCATTTTATAATAATTTGTCAGTATTCTTTTAATTCTTATAATGAGACTTGATTCTTTTTGAAAAGATTAGGTTATTTTGTGGAAAGTAACTCAATCTGGCTTTAATTGATGTTTCAGCATGAAGAAATTCATCTTACACATATCTGGCAGGAATATTACAGAAGTGATCATGTATTCTTCTCATTGTATCCTATCAGGTGGCACACGGGAACAATTGTCCCATTACTATGACTACTTAATTAAAGTGGTACCTTCAGGCTTCTCCACTGTGAAGTAGCTCTTTCCTCTTCATAATTAAGAAATATTTTGTGGGAAAATATTGTGAAACTATGTTACTATACTATTTCTCAGCCAATTTTTATGAATATATGATATTATGTATATAATATCAACTCCTAGTTTCCTATATTATTTAATGGGTTAAAATAAAATAGATAACCATCATTACATATTCTAATGGAAAATTGAACCAGATTTAGAGAGTGGTAAACTAGGCTCCATAAACTTAGACATATCCCATCATTCTTTGAGAACTTGCTTGATTTCTGACACAAGATATTCCAGCTGGATTGAAGAACTCGGGCATGGAGCTCATGCCATCTTGAAGGGGAGAGGCCTTTTTTAGGAACTCATCAGCACCACCAACCAAACAGGACTTTGACATTGCCCGTGACCCAGTAGCCACTCCAGCCAGAATCCTGCTACCCCAGCTGCAAACCCTCAGACCCTGGGACCTCCACCTCCAAAGGTATATCATTCCCACAGCAGTAAGTACATCTTCCCTCTCCACAGCAACAGAACTCCAGACACTGCTTTCATGTGTTTCCAGCTGCACGCAGGCATCCAGGGCACACCACTCTGTAGGCAGCACCTGGGAGTCACAGGGAACCCCTGCTGGGTATGATTCTGTACAGACAAGGGTGTGCTGCCCTGTAATAGAAATTCTGAATTTCCTCTGCATGAATAATTGCCCACAGACACCACAGGGCCCCTCAAAGTACATCAGAGCTCTGCACAGGCAAATTCACCTTCACAGAGGTGCGCATTTCCAAAGGGCAGGTACTCTGAGCCCTTATATCAATTGGGTCCTCTGTGGAGCTGCTTTGAGCCCCTGCTGGGTATGATTCTGTACAAATAAGGACACGCTGCCCTGCAGTAGAAATTCTAAATTCCTTCCTCCTGAATAACTGCCCACATACACCCCAGCTGCTTAACTTCATTGCCAGGGCTGCTGAAAGTGCATCAGAGCTCTGCACAGGCAAATGAACCACCAGGCCATGTGTGCATTTCCAATGATCAGGCACCCTCAGCCCATCTATCCACAGGATGCTTGTGGGAACTACTGTGAGTCCTGGCTGAGTGTGATCTTGGACAAACAGGAATGCATTCCCCCAGGGAGTAGAAGTTCTGAATTCACTCATCCTGGATACCTGCAGAGGCCTGTATTACACTACTTCAATGCCAGGACCCATCAAAGTATTTAGCACTCCTTGCTGGCAAACGCACTGCTGGTGCCCCTGTGATCCTCCACTGGGATCATGTGCAAATCCACCACAAGTGCAGCAGC
Organism: Lasiurus cinereus; assembly: GCA_011751065.1. NCBI lineage: Eukaryota > Metazoa > Chordata > Mammalia > Chiroptera > Vespertilionidae > Lasiurus > Lasiurus cinereus. The sequence continues at coordinate 40,021,717 of JAAGEH010002534.1, read as the reverse complement.
AAAAGCTGAGTCTTCCCATCCCACAACTATAGAACTCTGGAGATCACAATCACGCCTTCCCAAAATGCAAGCCCCTGAACCCCATTACCCCAACAGACGGTTCCTGGGTGCCCCTCTGCATCCCTGCTGGGCACACATTATTTCAATCAAGGGTGCAAGACAGAAAAAAAATGGGACACCCCCTTCCACAACTGCTGACTTCTAGACACCTCAGTTGTACCTTTACAGCTCATAGGCCTACATCAAGAGAACCCAACTAGCTAAAGTAGGGAGCTACACTAGATCACCAAGCCTAGGAGATTTGAGAGATCACACCAGTAGCACCATCCCCAAAAGAACCTAAGTATCAAACCAATTGGACGTACAATTAAAACGTTACGGCAAAACATGGAAAGACAAAAAAAGCAATCCCCAAATGAAAGAAAAAGAGGAATCACCAGAAAGGAAGTTAAATAAAATTAAGGCTAGCAGCATATCAGAGAAAGAATTCAGAGTAATGTTATAAGGATGTTTAAATGGCTGGATAACAAATACACACAACTCAATAACAAGTACACACAACTCAATGAGAACTATAAGTAGCTAAATGAGAATGTCACCAACATGAAAAGGACACAAGCAGAAATGAATAACAACATAGCTGCAGTAAAAAACACAATGGAAGGCTTAAACAATAGACTAGAAGAGGCAGGGGACCACATCAGTAAATTAGAAGACAAAGTAGGAAAAAACACACAAGCACAGCAGCAACTGGAAAGAAGACTTAAAAAAGCAAGAGGAGAGCCTAAGGGAGCTTTGGGAAAAAAAAATGAAACAATATTCACATAATAAGGGTACCAGAAGGAGAGGAATAGAAATAAGGAACAGAAAACCTGTTTGAAGAAATAATGACAAAAAACTTCTCTGATATTGGCAAGAAAAAAACTATGCAAGTCCAAGAAGTACATAGACTTTGAAACAAGTTGAATCCCAAAAGACCAACAACAAGACACATCATAATTAAATTGACGAACACCAATGACAATGTAAGAATATTAAAGGCTGCCAGAGAGAGACAGAAAGTTATCTACAAGGGATCTCCTATTAGAATAACAACTGGTTACTCAACAGAAACACACCAGGACAGAAGGGAATGGAATTAAACATACAAAGTGATGCAAAGCAAGGGACTGAATCCAAAAATACTATAAGCACATTGCTATCATTCAAAATTGTAGGTGGAATCAGGAGCTTCACAAATAAAAAAAAGACTAAGAGAGTTTATTACCACCAAACAAGTAATGTTAGAAATGCTGAAGGTCTACTATAAAAAGTAGAAATAGGAAGTAAAGAAGGAACACAGAGGTAAAGAATAAAAATGGCAATAAACAAGTACCTATCAATAACAACTTCAAATGTAAATGGATTAACTGCCCCAATCAAAGGACATAGGTTAACTGAGTAGATAAGAAAACATGACCATTTTTTCTTCTGTATACAGGAAATCCACCTAGAAAAAAAGATATAAAGACTGGTGGTGAAGGGATAGAAAAAGATTTTTCAGGAGAATAGAAATGAAAAAAAAAAAAAAGCTGGGGTAGTAATACTTATATCTGACAAATTAGATCTCAAAGTGAAGGATATAAAAAGAGATAAGGAAGGCCACTTCATAATACTAAAGCCAGCACTCCAACAAGAAGATATAACTCTGGTAAATAAATACAGGAGCACACAAATACATAAAAAAATTCCTGGAGGATATCAAGGGAGAGATTGACAGCATTATAATCATAGTAGGGGACTTTAATACCCCACTATCACCATTCGACAAATCCTCTAAACAAAAAAATCAGCAAAGAAACATCAATCCTAAATGACTCACTAGACAAGATAGAATTAATTGGCATCTTTAGAACATTTCACCCCAAAGCCACAGAATATACATTCTTCTCAAGTGCACATGGGTCATTTTCAAAGATAGACCATATATTGGGTCACTGGCAAAAGTCTCTTTAAATTCAAGAAGATAGAAATCATATCAAGCATCTTCTCAGATAACAGTGGCATAAAACTGGAAATCAACTAAAATAAAAACAATTTAAAAAAACCAAACACATGGAGACTGAATAGCATGCTATTAAACAATGACTGGGTTACCAGGAAAATTAAAGAAGAAATAAAAAAAACATCATGGTAACAAATGACAATGACAACACAACAATACAAAATGTATGGGACACAGCAAAAGCTGTCTTGAGAGGGAAGTTCATAGCTCTACAAGTCTACTGCAAAAAACAACAACAAAAAAAAAAACACAAAAAACACAAGAAACAATGGTAATAAATTACCTAAACTTACAACTCAATGAGTTAGAGAACAAGGGAAGACCAGTGTAAACAGAAGGAAAGAAATAATAAAGATCAGAGCAGAGATAAATGACATAGAGACCAAAGCAACAATACAAAATATCAACAAAACCAAGAGCTGGTTCTTTGAAAGGATAAACAAGATTGATGAATCTCTAGCAGGCTCACCAAGAAGGAGAGAGAACCCAAATAAACAAAATCCGAAATGACAGAGGAGAAATAACAATAAACCCCCCACACATATGCACCTCCCCCCCGAAATACAAAGGATTGTTAAAAACTACTATGAACAACTCTATTCCAAAAAACTGGACAACCTGGAGGAAATGGACATATTCCTAAAAAAATACAACCTTCCAAAACTCAAATCAGGAACATGCTAAAAATCTCAATAGGCCAATAACTATGGAAGAAATTGAAGTAGTCATCAAAAAGTTTCCAGCAAACAAAAGCCCAGGGTCAGACAGCTTTACAGAGGAGTTTTATCAAACATTCAAGGAAGAACTAAAACCTATTCTCTTCAGACTATTCCAAAAAGTTCAAGAGGAAGGAACACTTCTAAAATCATTCTATGAAGCCAGCATCACCCTAATACAAAAACCAGATAAAGACAACAAAATAGGACAATATCCCTCATGAACATAGATGCCAAAATCCTCATCAAAATTCTAGCAAATTGGATCCAGCAGTACATCAGAAAGATTATACACCATGACCAAGTAAGATTATCCCCAAAATGTAGGTTTGGTACAATATTTGCAAATCAATAAATGTGATACATCACATAAAAAAACTGAGACATAAAAATCACATATTCATATCAATTGATGCAGATAAAGCATTTGACAAAATCTAACACCCTCAGCAAGGTGGGAATAGAAGGATCATACCTCAACATAATAAAACTCTAAGCAAGGTGGAATAGAATGATCATATCTCAAAATAATAAAAGCTATATATGATAAACCTAGAGCCAACATCATACTCACTGGGCAAAAACTAAAACTATTTACCCTAAGAACAGGAACAAGACAGGGATGCCTACTCTCACCACACCTGTTCGACATAGTAATGGAAGTATTAGCCATTGGGATTAGACAAGAAGAAGAAATAGAAGGCATCTGAATTAGAAAAGAAGAAGTAAAGCTGCCCTTATCTGCAAATGACATGATATTGTACATAAAAAGCCCAAAAGACTCCATCAAAAAACCATTAGACTTAATAAATAAATTTGGCAATATAGCAGGGTACAAAATTATGCCAAGAAATCTATGACATTTCTTTACACTAATAGTGAACTTACAGAGAGACTAAAAAAGCAATCCCATTTACCATCACACCAAAAAAATTAAGATACGTAGGGATAAACTTAAATAAGGATCTAAAAGACCTACATGTGGAAAACTATAGGACACTGAAAAAAGAGACAGAGGAAGACGTAAACAGATGGAAGAGCATACCATGTTCATGGATTGGTAGAATCAACATCATTAAAATGTCCATGCTACCCAAAGCAATCTACAGATTCAATGCACTCCCTATTAAAATACCAATGGCATATTTCACAGACCTATAAAGAACTCTCCAAAAATTCATCTGGAATAAAATAAGACCACAAATAGCCACAGCAATCCTGAGAAAGAAGAACAAATTAGATGGGATCTCAATACCAGATTTCAAGCTGTATTACAAAGCCACTGTTCTTAAAACAGCCTGGTATTGGCTCAAGAAACAGACATATAGATCAAAGGAATAGAATACAGAACTCTGAAACTGACCCAAACCACTATGCTCAATTAATATTTGACAAAGGAGGCATGAACATAAAATGGAGTCAAGACAGTCTCTTCAATAAATGGTGTTGGGAAAATTGGACAGATACATGCAAAAAAAATGAAACTAGATCACCAACTTATATCATATACAAAAATAAACTCAAAATGGATAAAGGACTTAAACAAAAGACGGGAAATCATAAAAATACTAGAGAAATTCATAGGCAGAGAAATCTCAGACATATGCCGAAGGAACTTCTTCACCGATACCGCTCCTAGGGCAATGGAGACTAAAGAGAAAATAAACAAATGGGACTACATCAAAATAAAAAGCTTTTGTACAGCAAAGGAAACTATCAACAAAACAACAAGAAAGCCCACTTTATGGGAGAACACATTTGCAAATGTTATCACTGATAAAGGTTTAATCTACAACATCTACAGGGACTTTATGTAAATTAATAAAAGGAAGATAAATGATCATAAAAATAATGGGCAATGGACCTAAATAGGATCTTTTCGAAAGAAGACAGAAGGAAGGCCAAGAGATATATGAAAACATGCTCAAAGTCATTAATTATCGGAGAGATGCAAATCACAATGACAATGTTGTACCATCTCACACCTGTCAGAATGGCAATCATCAACAAATCAACAAATGACAAGTACTGACAAAGATGGGAAGAAAAAGAAGCCTTCGTGTACTGCTGGTGGGAATGCAGACTGGTGCAGCCTCTATGGAGAACAATATGGAGTTACCTCAAAAAAACTAAAAATGGAACTCCCATTTGACCCAGTAATCCCACCTGTAGGAATATATCCCAAGAAATTAGAAACAACCAATCAGAAAGAATATATGCAGAGCAGCACAATTTACCATAGCTAAGATTTGGAAACAGCCTAAATGACAAATCAGTAGATGAGTGGATTAGAAAACTATAGTACATCTACACAATGGAATACTATGCTGCTATAAAAAAGAAGGAATTCTTACTATTTGCAGCAGCATGGATTGACCTGGAGAGCATTATACTAAGGGAAATAAGCCAGGCAATGAAAGAAAAATACTACATGATCTCACTCATTTATGGAAAATAAAGAACATTATAACCTGATGAACAAAAAGGTAGACACAGAAGCAGTAAGCACTGAACAGACTGTCAAATTACAGCGGGAAGGCTGGGAGAGTTGGGGAGCAGGGGAAAGAAATCAACCAAAGGACTTGTATGCATAGACATAAGCACAACCAATGGACACAAGACACTCGGGGGCGCGATGGGATGAGGGCATGTGACAGGGGGTAAGGGAAGCGGGGGGAAAGCTTTTTGTGGGGGGGGGGAAGGAGATATATGTACTACTATATTTAATACTTTAAACAATAAAATTAAATTAAAAAAATAAAATAAAACAATATTCCAGGTTCATCTTGTACTTTGACTGCTCTTGTCCTAGAATCAGCCATTTCCTAAAGGAGCTCTGATTTGTTTTTGTGGTAAATAATATCTAAGAAAGAAAGATCTGGATGTTAGGTATGAATTTCTATTAGTATTTTGCTATTCCTAGACCCTGTTGGTGGACAGAATAAGAAAATATTCACCACATCCATGAACATATACATAACTATACATAGAAATACAGACATTTACATTAATACTTAATTTCTTTACCTAATAAAACTATGAATTCCAACTGACATTTCTAATTCTAATCCAATATGACAAGTATAATCTGGTTTTCTTCCTTTCCAATTTTGTGTCTTTCTCAGATAGTGAGAAACCTAGTTATTGTCATTAATTAATTAATTAATTACATCAATCTCACTCTATATATACTATCTTCTGTCTCTGATGCCACCTCTCCCCATGTATAAGTCCTCCTCTCCCCACATGAATTATACTAATATTAGACAAAGTAGTTTTCAAGAAAAGCAGTATTTCCAGTGTTATAGAAGTAATTTTATTATGGTAAAGGAGTCAATTCTTTACAAAGATATAAAATTCCTAAACATTTATGCACCTTATAATACAAGTTTCAAAATACATGAAGCATATATGTTAACTATATGTCAATAAAAATATATACATGAAGCAAACCTTACTAAAACTGCAAAAAAAGATCAATCTGTAATTACAGTCACTTATTTCAATACCTCTTCATCAACAATTGATAGAACAAGTCAAAAATCAAAGACATATAAGATTTGAATAATGCTATCAACTAACTTGACCCAGTTGTCATTTATAAAATACTCTATCCAGTAACAGCAGAACACACATTCTTGATAAGGAAACATAGACTATTTCCTAAAATAAACTATATTCTGGGCCATAAAATAATTATTACTAAATTTAAATGAGTTAAAATAATACAAAGTGTGTTTTCTAATAACAATAGAATTTAGAAATCATTAAAAGCAAAATCTCAAATACTTGGAAACAATAGTCAAAGACAATTCTAAAAAATAATCTATAGGTCAAAGAAAGACAACAAAATGAAAATTAGAGATAACTTTGACCAAAGTAAAAATAAAAACCAATCTATCAAAATGTGTGGGTGTCAAGCAATGTTTAGGGGAAATTGGTAGCAGCTAACATATATATCAGAAAAGAAAGGATGTCTCAAACCAAGCAGTGCTGCTTCTACTAAGGAAACTAGAAACAAAGAACAAATGAAACCCAAAGAATGTGTGGGAAGGATATAATAAATATATTATATAAGTAGAAAATAATAAAAGTAGAAAATAAAATAGTGAAAAAAATCAATGAAACCAAAAGGTAGCTATTTGAGAAAAATCAATAAAATTTATACCTCTAATTATACTGATTAGAAAAGACTGAAGACAAATTACAAATAAGAGAAAATATAGAAATATCAAATATTAAAAGGTAAGAAAAAACATGAAAAAACTTAGTCTAATATATTCGATAACTTAGATAGAATGCACAAATTCCTTGAAGCATAATACCAAAGTTCTATTGGGAAGAAATAGATAACCTGAATAGCCCTATATCTATAAAGAAATTAAACTTATAGTTAAAAATATTCCCAAAAAGAAAAATCCATTTCTAAGTGGCTTCATGAAGAATTCTAACAAACTTTTAAGGAAGATTACTAGTAATGTCAATTCTACACAAAATCTTGTATGATAATTAAAGAGAGACTATTTCTCCATCCCTTTGAGATCAGTATTACTCTGATACCAAAACCTGAAATAAAAAAAAAGAAACTGTAGGCCAATACCTTTTATGAATGAACATATAATATCTGATATCACAAAAAGAATACTACAGAGTGTCAGAAAATTTTATCAAATCAAATCCAACAATACACAAAGAGGATTAATATGCTCAGACCAAAAAGGGTTTAACATTTGTAATTCACCATATTACCACATTGTATAGGAAAATCTATATAATAGTCTAAAGAATTGGAGAAAAGTCTGAAAAGTCCAAAATCTATTCTTAGTAATATCAATAATAAAGCTTTTGTCAAAATAAGGAATAGACGAACACTTCCTTAAATTGACATAAACATCTATGAACAATATACAGTGGATAAAACATCTTACTTAATAGTTAAAAATATGAATGCTTTTCCTCTAAGAAGGGAAAAAGAAAAGAATGTTCACTTTTGTCATGTCTATTAAACATTGCACTGGAAGTTCTGAATAATAAGACAAGCAAAGAAAATAAAATGCATCCATATTGAAAGGGAGAAGTAAAATAATCTTTATTCAGAAATGACATGATTATTTAATTTAAAAATCCTATGAATCTAAAAATAAGGTACTAAACTAATATTTCAGTTTAGGAAAATTTCAGGATATAAGCTAATTACACAGAACATAGCAATAAACAACTTAAATTGAAAGTAAAAATAAATGTCATTTAAGATAACATTAAAAATGTGAAACACTTAGAAATGAGTCTAACAAAAGATATCAAAGGCATAAACTAAAAACCACAAAACTTTTCTGAGAGAAATTAAAGAACTCTTACATGAAGAGATATGTCAAGGACTCACTATTGTTAAGCTGGCAATTATCCCCAAATTAAGCTGCAAACTTGATGCAATCCTGATCAAAATCCAAGAAAATTTTCTTACAGAAATTGACAAGATTATTCTGCAATTCATATAGAAATGCAAAAAAAATGAGAATAACCAAAACAATTTTGATAGAAGGACTAATACTACCTAATTTCAAAACATTAATTATAATGTTATAGATATCACAACAGTATGGTATTGGCAGAAAGATAGACAAATAGGTTAATGTAACAGAATAGAGAATCCATAAATAGACCAACACATTTATGGACAACTGATTTTTAACAAACGCAAAAACAATTTATTGAAAAAATAGGATAATTTTTCTCTAATACAAATATTAACTGAAAATGGATAAAAATTCAGAAGTAAAATTTAAACTATAAAATATCTAGATAAAATATTTAAAAAATATCAGTGAACTTGGGTTAGACAAAGATTTTTTAGATAGAATATCAAAACCAAAGCCTTTTAAAAATATATACATAAGTTAGACTTCATTGAAATAACTTCAGCTATTCAAACAATCCATTATGATCATGTAAAGACTAGGAGAAAATTTTACAAACCTTATATCTGAAACATATTTCTATCTATAATATATAAACCTCAAGAGTCAACAATTAGCAAAGAAACAACCAAATTTTGAAAATGGGAAATTAAAGAAAAGAGACAACCCAATTTGTTTTATATTTTCATTGTTTATACTACTAAGATCTTCCCCATATAGTCCCCCTCCAAGCAGCCTCCACCCCACCCCCAGCCTTCACCACATTGTTGTCTGTGCCATTGGGCTTTGAATATATGCATATACATTCTTTGGCAAATCTTACCAGTCCCTCACCACCTTCCTCCCCTCTGAGATCTGTCAGTCTGTTCCTTGTATCCATTACTCTGTTCCTATTACATTCATCAGTTTATTTATTTACTATATCTTACATATAAGTGTTATCATATGGTATTTGTATTTCTCTGATTGGATGATTTAGCTTAGCATAATAGTCCCCAGGGTCCTCCATGTTGTTGCAAAGGGTGAGAGTTCCTTATTATTATTATAATTATTTTTACAGCTACATAGTATTCTATTGTGTAAATGTACCATAGCTTTTTTACTCACTCATCCACTGATGGGCACATGGGCTGTTTCCAGATCTTAGCTATTGTAAATGACACTACTATTAAATGGGGGTATATATAATCTTCTTGATTGGTATTTCTGGATTTTAAGGATATATTCCAGAAGTGGGATTGCAAGGTCAAAAGGCAGTTCCATTTAAATTTTTTTGTGTTTTTTTTTTTAGGAAACTTTATACTGTTTTCCAAAGAAGTTATACTAATATGGATTCCTATCAACAGTGCACTAGTTTCCTTTTCTCCACAGCCTCGCCAACACTTTTTATTTGTTGATTTATTGATGGTAGTCATTCTGGCAGGTGTAAGATGATACCTCAATGTCATTTTAATTTGTATCTCTCTGATTATTAATAACCTTGAGCATTCTTTTCACGTCTTTTGGACATTTGTATGTTCTCTGAAAAATTGTCCATTCAGGTCCTTTGCCCATTTTTAACTGAGTTGTTTATTGCCTGGTGTTTAGTTTTATAAGTTCTCTATATATTTTGTAAATTAGCACTTTATCAGATGTATCATTGGCAAATATGTTCTCCCATACAACGGGTTCCCTTTTCATTTTGTTCATGATTCCTTTTGATGTACAGAAGCTTTTTGGTTTGATGTAGTCCTATTGTTTATTTTTCCTTTGTTTCCTTTGCCAGAGGAGTTATAGCAGCAAAAATATTGCAATTCTGAGATTTTTTCCGTCTATGTTTTTTTCTTCTATGACTTTTATGGTTTTGTGACTTGCTTTTAAGTCAAGTAACCATTTTGAGTTTATTGTGTATGTAAGTTGGTGGTCTAGTTTGTTTGTTTGTTTGTTTGTTTCTTTCTTTCTTTCTTTCTTTTGTATGTAACTGTCCAATTTTACCAACACCATTTACTAGTATTGAAGAGACTGTTTTTACTCCATTGTATGCTCTTGTCACATTTGTCAAACATTAAATGACTATATAAGCATGGGTTGATTTCTGGACTTTCTGTTCATTTCCATTGATCTATATGCCTATTCTTGTGTTGGTATCATGCTGTTTTCATTACAATGGCTTTGTAGTTTAGTTTGATATAGAGTATTGTGACCTTTCACACTTCAGTCTTCTTTCTCAAAATTGCTGAAGCTATTTGGGATGTTTTTTTGATTACACATAAACTTTTGGAATATTTGTTCTAGATTTGTGAAATATGCTGTTGATATTTTAATAAGAATTCAGTTGAATTTATAAATTGCTTTGGGTACTATGGACATTTTAATGACGTCAATTTTTCCAATCCAGGGCCAAGTGAAGCTTTTCTTGTGGTTTTTCCATACAAATGACCTTTTTTCTCTCATGCTTTGTACTTTCCTAAAATCTCTCCAGTACATGTCCACTTGTTTGTATCTTTCTCTATTTCTTTCTTCAATGTCCTATAGTTTTCTGAGTACAGGTTTTTTTTACTTCCTTGGTTAAGTTTATTCCTAGGAACTTTATTATTTTGATTGAAATGGTAAATGGAATAATTTTCTTGGTTTCTCTCAATAATAAAGAGAGTTCATTATTGCTGTATGCACATGCCACAAATTTCTGGGTGTTACAGTAGGTAACTAATTCATGTTTCTTTTTCACATTAATGTGTCTCTATGTCCTCTCTCTCTCTCTCTCTCTCTCTCTCTCTCTCTCTCTCTCTCTCTCCCCTCCCTCCCTCCCTCCCTCTTTCAAATCAATGAAGTTGTGAAATCATATTGTCAGGTGAGAATTGGAAAAAAATATGTTTGAACATTTGCTTTCCAGTCAATCTATGAATGTCTCCCTTGAGAAGCAAGGGACCCCAGCCCCATATTGGCCTTCCAGCACAGGATTCCAGTGCCAGAAAGAGAAGTCCCTATAAATTCCAGCTGTAACAACCAGGGGAATTATGGCTGAGACAAAGGACTGTTCTCAGGCAGTTCCTTTTAAAGGGCCAGTGCATAGACTTACTTGGAATAATTCCTTCTGAGTTCCAGCACTGAGGCAGCAATTTAAAAGGAACCAGGGACGTATGGGGAGGACTATTGAATTGTCTGGTATCAGGGAAAGAACTGGGGTTAGAAGATGCCATTGCTCCTTTTCTGAAACATACCCCCACCCCAACACACACACACACACACACACACACACACACACACACAGAGCGACATACAGGTGTCATGTCTGATTCTCCAACAACCTGGCTATCACAGTTCACTCCACCCTGGTGATCCTGAGACCCAGCCTCACCCAATTTGTAGGGCCACTTGAAGCTTTTCCAGTGGTTTTTCCATACAAATGACCCCTCTTTTCTTACGCTTTGTACTTTCCTAAAATCTCTCAAGCAGCATCTGGCCTCTGTGTACCCCTATATACACCTCTTGCTAAGTGGCCTCAGGCCTGGCACTAGGGACAGCTAGCTTTGGTTCTCAGCTTGGCCTCTCTTGGGAACCTCAAAGCTTAGTACAAGTAGCAGCCATCTTCAGATTACTCTGTGGTTCATACTGGGTAGCCCCAGGCAGGGCATAGGTGGTAGCTGACCTTGCAACTTTTGGGAGGCTCCAGAGCTAGTGCATTGTTAGATAGCTTCAAATAACACCTGATTGCAATCTGACCATCTCCATGAGTGATGCATTTAAGGGGTGAACATAGTGAGCAACAAAGCTCCACTGAAGTAAGTCCTGCTCCGTAGGGTCAGCTCCTGCACAGCAGCTCCTCTACAGTAGTTGCAGCCTGTCTTCCCACCAATTGGCTTGGCAATCAATCCCAAGAGTAATCAAGTCTCAATTATAATAGGACAGTATATATAGCGCACACACAGGCACCTCTGGAGCATGCAGTTTGGGTGACCAGGGAGGTTAGGCTACTGCGCCCTATATTATATCTACTACACAAGGCAACTCTATTAAGTCTGGAAAATGTAGCATCTCTACCTAATACACAGAAACAAATATATGGAAGCAGCCAAAATGAGGAGACAAAGAAATGGGTCCAAATGAAAGAACAGAATAAAACCCCAGTAAAATAACTGAACAAAATGAAGACAAGCATTTTTAAAGATAAAATGAAGATAGCATAGGAAGCCTCTAAGACAATTTCACACATACCAACATTCACACCAAGAGGGAGTCAAAAGAAAGTGACAAAAATAAAGAAATTGAAACCCTATTTAAAAAAGTAAAAATGAAAAATGTTGCTACACTGGTGAAGAAAATAGACATACAAGTCCAGGAAGCACAGAGTTCCAAACAGATAAACCCAAAGAGGGTCACACAAAGACATATTATAATTAGAATACAAAAGGTTAAAGACAAAGAAAGGATCTTAAAATCAGCAAGAGAAAAGCAGTAAGTTAACTATAAGACTGTCAGCTAATTTCTCAATAGAAATTATGCAGGCTAGAAGTGAGTGGCAAGAAATATTCAAAGTGATGAAAAGTAAGGTCCTACAACAAAGCAAAGATGTAATTTAGGATGTATAAAGAGCTATCCAGACAAGAAAAACTAAATGAGTTAATCACCAGCAAACCAGTATGACAAGAATTGTAAATGGTCTTCTAGAAGAAAGAGAAGGAGGAGAAGGGGGGAAGAGAAAGAGGAGGAGGAGGAGGAGGCAATAAATATATATTTATCAAAAAGTAAATTTAAAACCACACACAAAATAAATGAACAAGGAGAACAGAAACATACTCATAGATATAGAGAAAGTTTTGAGAGTTGCCTGATGGGAGAGGGACTCAGAGGGTGGGTGAAAAGGTGAAGGGATTCAGAAGTTCAAAATGGTTGTTACAGAATAGTTATGGGGATGTAAAGTACAGTATGGGAATATAATCAATAATATTCTAATAACTACACATGATGTCAGATGAATATGAGATTTATCAGGATGAACACTTAGAAAGTTACATAATGGCCTTAACCAGTTTGGATTAAGGGCCCTAGGTTGGATTCCAGTCAAGGGCACATCCCCAGTAGTGGGTGTGCAGGAGACAGCTGTTCAATGTTTCTCTCTCATTGATGTTTCTAAGTCTCTATTCCTCTCCCTTCCTATCTGTAAAAAAATAAATAAACTATATTTTAAAAAAGAAAGTTAGATAATGTCTAATCACCAGAGTGTACACCTGAAACTAATATAATATTGTATAGCAATTAAAAAAAATTCATGTCATTTTCATTTCTCTCCCAGAATACCCTGCACAGCTATTGTTAAAGAATATATTCTCAACTTTTTAACTAATAATGCATAAAACAAAATTTCAGACAAATAAAAATATAATACTAAAATTTTCTTTGTGAAATAGGGATCTTTGGATGTGAAACAACTTCCCCAAGGTTAAGTCTATAAGGGTCTCTATTTTTCTAATAAATTTCCAATAAGTATATAGCTACTAAGTGGTAAGAGTAAACATATTTTTAAAATATGTTTTCATTGATTTTTAGGGAGAAAGAAGAGAAAGAGAGAGAGAGAGAGAGAGAGAGAGAGAGAGAGAGAGAGAGAGAGAGGAATACACACACACACACACACACACACACACACACACACACACACTAGTGGTCTGGTGCACAAATATTCATGCATGGAGGAGTGTCCTTCAGCCCAGCTTTCACCCTCTCCAATCTGGGACCCCTTGAGGGATGTCTGACTGCCAGTTTAGGCCTGCTCACCTCTTACCTGACTGATTACCCTTAACCACTCTGCCTGCCAGCCAACTTACCCCCAACTGCCCCCCTCACCAGCCTGATCACCCCCAACTGCCCTCCCCTCCTGGCCTGATCACCCCTAACTGCCTCAACCTCACCACCATGGCTTTGTCTGAAAGGATGACTGGAGGTCTCCTGAAAGGTCTCCCAGTCTAATTAGAATATTACCCTTTTATTAGTATAGATTATATATGAATATTATATAATATATTTAAATCTAATAAAAGAGTAATATGCAAGCCACAAGCCACGCCCACCCATCAATCAGGAGTGAGTATGCAAATTAACCCTAACCAAGATGGCTGTGGCCACACAGAAAGCAGGAGAGAGGCTTGGGTTTCTCCAGCAATGGAGGAAGCCAAGCTTTCTGCACACCCTGGCAGGCCCATGCCTCCACTCAGTGCTACAAAGTTTCAATTATAGAAGATAAATAAATTACAACAAAAATGGCAGCAGCCACAGAGCTGGTAAGAGCAGGAGGCTAAGGTTGCCCCTGGTGATGGAGGAAGCCAAGCTTTCCACAGCCTTGGCTTGCCTTGGCCTCCGCTTAAGGCTACAAAGTTTCAATTATAGAAGATGAATAAATCCCAGATACCAGGGTCTCTACTTGGGTCACTGGGGGTGTGGCCAGCCTGCAAACTATCACAGGCCCCTTGCCCACACCACTCTATGACCCAAGAGAATCCCCACCCTAATCCAGGACACCCTTCAAGGCAAACCAGCTGGTCCCCACCCATGCACCAGGCCTCTATCCTATCTAATAAAAAAAGTAATATGCAGATTTACCATCATTCCAACATACAAGATGGCTGTCTCCATGTGGTCAAAGACCCTGCCCCTATCTGGACATAAGATGGCCACCACAAGATGGCCTGCAAGGGAGGGCAGTTGGGAGGGACCAGGCCTGCAAGGGAGGGCAGTTGGGGGCAATCAAGCCTTCAGGGAAAGCAGTTAGGGATGACCAGACCAACAGAGGAGGGAAGTTGGGGGTGACTGGGCCTGCAGGGAAGGGCAGTTGAGAGAGACCAGGCCTGCAGTGGAGGGCAATTAGGGGTGACCATGCCCACAGGGGAGGGCAGTTAGGGGCAAACAGGCTGGTAGAGGAGCAGTTAGGCATCAATGAGGCTGGCAGGGGAGTGGTTAGGGGGTGATCAGGCTGGCAGGCAGAAGCTGTTAGGGGCAATCAGGAAGGCAGGCAGGTGAGCAGTTGGGAGCCAGCAGTCCTGGATTGTGAGAGGGATGTCTGACTGCCTGTTTTGATACGATTTCATATTGGAAAAGGTGCAGGCTAGGCTAAGGGACACCCTTCCACACACCCCATGCACGAATTTCATTCACCAGGCCTCTGGTACATATATATTATATAGCTAATATGTTCAAATATCAAATCATGTTGTAGACTAGAAACTAATATAATGTTATATGTAAATTATATCTCATAAAATGTGTATGTTAAAAGGTATTGAAAAATATATAATTATACACATGGACAAAAATGAAGTCATACTATGTCATACAAAGTCATGGTATTCAGGGAATAGTAAACACAAAATCCCAAACAACCCACTAAAACTAATATTTTTCATAGTGAAAAAAACAACAATGCAATATGTAACCCTTTGATATTGAATTAAATGGAATAGTAAGTATGTTTATAGAGTTAATTTATCTAATTACAGTTTCCCCATTATAATAATTCTTTTACACCTTATTATGTGAATGATGTGATCCTTGAAGACTTTAATTAAGCTGCATAATTCCTTTCATCAACATAGTCTAACATATGCCATCAAAACATAATTTGCCATAGATCATTCTACACACAGTTACATAAACCAGAGTCTGAGAAAATAAATCACATTGTCTTCCATGTTTCCTTGAAAGTAAACAGTTATAAAATAAAAGTGTTCAAAATAATGGTTTCTGACTAAAAGTAAATAAAGCTAAAAATCTATGTAATAAAAGCTGAGTGACTATTACAGCAGAACAACCAGAATGACCAGTTGCTATGATGTGCACTGACCACCAGGGGGCATACTCTCAGTACAGGAGCTGTCCTCTGGCGGTCAGTGTGCTTCCACAGCAGGAGCACGACCTAGCCAGAAGCCAGGCTCACTGCTGGAGAGAGCAGTAGTGGTGGCGGGAGCCTCTCCTGCCTCCACAGCAGCACTAAGGAGAAGTAAGCCAAGCAGTAAGGAGCAAGCAGGCAGGCAGTTAGGAGTGAGCAGGAGGGTGGTTAGGAGCAAGGGGTCCCAGATTGTAAAAGGGTGCAGGCTGGGCTGAGGGACCTAACCCCCAAAACCCCCACATGAGTTTCGTGCATCAGGCCTCTAGTTAATAAAATAATATACAAAAGGCTGCATATTAAGGAGATAAAAACCATCCTACTAAAAATTTTTAGGGGATAGGAAAAAACAGATAGCAGTTTGAGAATTTTTAAAGATAATAATGATAATGAAACAAAATGGAAAGGAAATAGAAAAGGAAAACCACAATTAGTGGATAAAACATAAGATGTTATTAAAGACTTAACATTATGCACTTCATGTAAAAATAGTATATCACACATTTTTCCCCCTTTAAGACTTGCAGGAGTAATTCATA
The DNA here is from genome assembly GCA_011751065.1 of Lasiurus cinereus. Taxonomy (NCBI): domain Eukaryota; kingdom Metazoa; phylum Chordata; class Mammalia; order Chiroptera; family Vespertilionidae; genus Lasiurus; species Lasiurus cinereus. The sequence continues at coordinate 40,005,149 of JAAGEH010002534.1, read as the reverse complement.
ATTATTACACATTTCAATTATGTGGCAATATTCAACTGTCTAAATTCCACAGTGATGATGGTTAAAGGAGGATAATGCAGTATAACTGAACCACAGGTGATACAAACTGCTGCAAAACAAAATTTCTTCTGAGAAAATCATCCCCTGGCTAAATAAGTCTAATGATTTTCCATGTATGTAAAGAATGAAGTCTCGATGTCGAGTTGTTCTCTCTTACCTTATGTCCTAGCCAAACTTGATTAGTCCTTAACCTCCCCTTTGGTGCCTTCTCCACATTGCAGGCTTTCTCAACAATTTTGTTCTCATCCTTTCTAATGCCAACTTTGTTATGAATCTTTTTTTCCATACAAAGTTCTTACAAACCCCAGCCTAAAGTAAATAGTTCCTATCCTCAATTATTACTTAACTTGTGTACAAAATCATAAGCTCTGTGAAAGCAGGACCCATAAGAGATTAATTTTATAATTTCTTAGAATGTATTCAATGGAATATTTACTAACTGAAATTAAATTTTGTATTTTTGAGATTAAAAAAATATATATATACAGGGTGGGGGAAAGTTGTTTGTATGGAAAATAATACAATAAATTAATACATAATAATACAAGAATTCAAGAATAAACTTACAACTGCAAACCTACTTTTGCCCCACTCTGAATAGAACAGTCAATGAATGTGGATAGGCTTAACAAACCAATTCCAAGACAAAACCTTCCATTTGATTCATAAATAAAACCCAACTATATGTTAAATAAGCAAAGACAAAATGATTCAGAGAGGATAAGGCATCTAAAGCAAATGGAAACACAAAGGAGCAGGGATTGTGACCTTGTTATCAGATGAAGTATAATTCAAGCAAAAAACATTAAGTTGATTCTACATATAAATGATATCATATGTATTTGTTTTTCACTATGTTATATACCTAAAATAAATATAAAAAGCATTAAATATAAGAGAGAACTCTCTTAAAGCTAAATACCACAATTCATAATAAAAATATTACATTCATGAGTACTAATGTACCAATTAATACAGCAACTAACTTCATACATCAAAATAAAAAGATATTCAAGAAGGGATGAAGAAAAATATAATATAATGACTCTTTAACACACCATGCTCCATACAATACAAATTAAATGGACAAAAACTAAGTAAAGATGTAGCAGCCCAAAGCTCTACAATTAATAAGCTGGGCCACATGGATATATCAAACCTTTTATCCTCACGAGTCATTAAGTACACCTTCATCTTAAGTGCATTTGAAATATCACAAAAGCTTACTGTATATCATTCATATAAGAAATCTTGAGTAAGTTTCATAAAATAAAAGTATAAAAATTATTTCTGACTAAAATTAAGTAAAGCTAAAAATTAATAATAAAATAATATACAAAAGGCGTTTTCTCCTGAATATTAAGTAGGCAAAAACACTTCTCCTAAATAATTCTTAAATGATCAGGAAAAAAAAAACACAGCCTGAAGGTAGATGGTGACTGGCAGGAAAATAGGGAGGCAGAGATTGTGAGAGAGTGAGGGAACCATAGAGGAGAGTGTAGACATGTATAGTGTGTGTGTGTATGAGCAAGGGACAGTTAGATTCTGCAGGCCCTCCAAGGGGCTGCCAAACCAGGCACTCTTAGATGGTGAAGCCCAGCGCACAAAGCATACACTTCTGGGTGGCCAATGCAGGCACAGAGACCATGCCATCTTGATAAATAGAGCTGCTTGAGACTAGGATCTTGGCCTCAGCACCACCCAGTTGTGTCTCAGACGTAAACCAGGACCCTACAGCCACTGGGGACAAAGAACTGTGACCACAGCTTCAAACCAACAGACCAGAATCCAGACATCCCAGAGGCAGATTTCTGAGTCAAAGAGCCTATCTCCCTCCCCACATGATTGTGGGTAGCACCATAGTAATTGATAGACTTGCCCCTCACTCCGGCTGCAGCACCTTACAGGAATTTAAGTTTGGGAGCACGTGCACAGACTGCAGCATTGCTATAGGAATTTGAGCCTGTGCATGCACAGAGACTGGAATTTGCTCCTGGCAACACAATCGGGCAACCAAACCCGAAGTCCACGCAGGGCAGCAGTCCACCTGACTTCGATTCTGACAAGCACACATGGAAGTCTGTTTTTCTACAGTGCACATGGAAGTCTGTTTTCTACAATGTAGGCATGCCACAGTGCTACTGTGCAACTCAGTCCTCCATGGTGACCAGGACCCAGATACTCTGGGCAAGAGGCAGCATTGAGCAGCATTGAATTGACTCTGTTTCTTATCATGTGTGCCTGGGATCCCTGACTCACAGCATGTTCACACTAAGAGCCAGTGACTCTAATTCTTGGTGCATGCGCACACAGTGACCCTGATTCTCAGTGAAAAGCCTCATGAGGCAACAGAGACTCTGATACTCAATTCTTGGTGCAGACACAGGGGAACTCTGACTCCTGGCACGCACTAGGAGAGTCATTTTCAGCACACGCCAACTGCACAGTGCAGGCGGTGTCCAGATTCTAGGTGCGCACACGAGACTACACTGAACACTGGTAATGCTGACCCTGGGTGAGTCTAGTTCCCAGCAACCCATGGCAGCCACACATCCTAGTGTCGGAGCACTTCAGTGACACTCGGGAGGTATGAAGCTCTCACTGCACACTGCCCAGGTCCATGCAACTGGAAGTTTGAACCTTCTGGTGATATTTAGAATGGGGAGACAACACAATTCCTACAAGAAAGAAAAGGAGGGGTTGCCAAGAAAGAAAAATAGGAAAAATGAAGCATGCAAGATGGCTGAAAAAATAATTCAGAGTAATGGTCATGGAATTTATATATCAGATGGATGAGAAAATCAACAACCTATGCAAGAATCAGGAAGAAATGAAAAGTGATATAGCTACAATCAAAAGCACCATGGAAAGTTTCAACAGTAGACTAGAAGAAGCAGAGTACAGAATTAGTGAGTTAGAAGATCAGATACAGAAATAAATCCAATCTGAACAGCAACTGGAGAAAAAAATTAAAAATCAGAAGGAAAGCCTAAGGGAGCTTTGGGACAAAATGAAACAAAGTAACATACATATAATAGGGCTGCAAGAAGGACAAAAAGAGCAGCAAAGATTAGAAAATATATTTAAAGAAATAATGACAGAAAACTTCCCGGATATGTGGAAGAAAAAAGTTACACAAGTAGAAAGAATCCCAAGCAAGTTCAATCCCAAAATACCCACACCAAGACACTTCATAATTTTAATGGTAAATATTAATGACAAAGAGAGAATCTTAAAGGCAGCAAGAAAGAGACAGAGGGTTACTTACAAAGGATCCCCAATCACATTATCAAATAATTTCTCAACAAAAACACATCAAGATGGAAGGGAATGGAAAGAGGTATACAAAGTGTTGCAAAGCCAAAGACTGAATCCAAGAATACTCTATCCAGCAAAGTTATTGATCAAAATTGAAGGGAAAATCAGGAGCTTCACAGACAAAAAAAAAGGCTAAGGGAGTTTATCACACCGAATCAGCAATACAACAAATGCTAAAGGGAATATTGTAAAAAGGAGAAATAAAAAGGTAAGAAGGAACACAGATACAAAAATAGATATGAGTACAAACAAGTACCTTTCTGTAATAACTTTAAACATAAATGAACTAAGGGCTCCAATCAAAAAACATTGTGTAGCTGAATGAATAAAAAAAAGCATGACCCATATATATGCTGTCTACAACAGACCCACCTCAAAACAAGGGACTCACACAGATTGAAAGTGAATGGATGGAAAAATATCTTTCAGGGAAATGGAAATGCGGTAGTAATACTTATATCTGACAAAATAGACCTCAAAGTGAAGGCCAAAACAAGAGCTAAGGAAGACCACTTCATAATACTAAAGGGATCAATAAAACAACAGGATATAACCCTGATAAACATATATGCACCCAACACCGGAGAACCCAAATACATAACAAAACTCCTGGATGATATCAAGGGAGAGATCAACAACAATACAATCATACTAGTGGACTTTAATATACCACTGACATCACTAAATAAATCCTCTAAACAAAAAATCAGCAAAGACACAACAATCCTAAATGACTCACTAGATCAGATAGACTTAACTGACATCTTCACAAGATTGCATCCCAAAGCTATGGAATATACATTCTTCTCAAGTACACATGAGACATTTTCAAAAATAGACCACATATTGGATCACAAGCACAGTCTCCCCAAATTCAAGAAGATTGAAATCATACCAAGCATCTTCTCAGACCACAATGCCATAAATTTGAAATAAACTACAATAAAACAATCCAAAAATCTCAAACACTTGGAAGCTGAATAACATGCTATTAAATAAAGAATGGGTTACCAATGAGATCAAAGAAGAAATTAAAAGCATCGTGTAAACTAATGATAACAAAAACACAACAATCTAAAATCTATGAGACACAATGAAAGCAGTCTTGAGAGGGATGTTCATAGCTCACAGACCTATCTCAAAAAGCAATAATAATAATAATAATAATAATAATAATAGTAAATCATCTAACTCCAAAACTCAAAGAATTAGAAAGAGAGCAACAACAAAAAAACCCAGACTGAGCAGAAGGAAAGAGATAATAAACATCAGTGCAGAAATAAATAACATAGAGACAAAAAAAAAATACAAAAGATCAAGGAAACCAAGAGCTGGTTCTTTTGGTTCTTTAAAAGGATAAACAAGATTGCTGAACCTCTAGCCAGGCTCACCAAGAAGCAGAGAAAGAGGACTCAAAATAAACAAAATCAGAAATGAGAGAGGCAAAATAACAACAGATTCCACAGAAATACAAAGATTATTAAAAAATAATATGAACAACTCTATTCCAAAAAAAAACTGGACAACCTGGAGGAAATAGACATATTCCTAGAAAAATATAACCTTCCAAAACTCAATCAGGAAGATTAAAAAATCTCAATAGGCGAATAACTATGGATGAAATTGAAGCAGTCATCAACAACCTTCTAGCAAACAAAAGCCTGGGGCCAGATGGCTTCACAGGGGAGTTATATCAAACATTCAAGGAAGAACTAAAACCTACCTTCCTCAGATTATTACAAAAAATTCAAGAGGAAGAAATACTTCCAAACTCATTCTATGAAGCCAACATCATCCTAATATCAAAACCAGATAAAGTCAACAAAATAAAAGAGAATTATAGGCCAATATCCCTCATGAACATAGATGCCAAAATCCTCATCAAAATTCTAACAAATCGGATCCAGCAATACATCAGAAAGATCATACATCATGACCAAGTAGGATTTATCCCAAAAATGCAAGGATGGTATAAGATCTGCAAATCAATAAACGTGATATATTACATAAATTGAGAGATAAAAATCACATAATCACTTCAATTGATTCAGAAAAAGCATTTGACAAAATTCAATATGCCTTCTTAATAAAAACTCTTAGCAAGGTAGGAATAGAAGGATCATACATCAACATAATAAAAGCCATATATGAAAATCCCACAGCCAACATCATACTCAATGGACAAAAACTACAACTATTTACCCTAAGAACAGGAACAAGACAGGGATGCCCACTTTCACCATTCCTGTTCAACATATTATTGGAAGTACTAGCCATTGTGATCAGAAAAGAAGAAGAAATAAAAAGCATCCAAATTGGAAAAGAAGACCTAAAACCATCCTTATTCGCAGATAACATGGTATTATACAGAGAAAATCCTAAAGACTCTATCAGAAAATGATTAGACTTAATCACTAAATTTGGCAATGTAGCAGGATAGAAAATTAATGCCAAGAAATCTGTTATTTCTTTACACCAATAATGAACTTAGAGAAAAAGAGACTAAAAAAGCAATCCCATTTACCATCACACCAAAAAACTTAAGATACCTAGGAATAAGCTTAACTAAAGAGGTAAAAGATCTATATGGGAAAAAATTCAGGACACTGAAAAAAGAGATAGAGGGAGACATAAAGAGATGGAAGAACATATTGTGTTCATGTATTGGTAGAATCAACATCATTCAAAATGTCCATGCTACCCAAAGCAATCTACAGATTCAATGCAATCCCCATTAAAATACTGATGGCATATTTTACAGACCTAGAAAGAACTCTCCAAAAATTCATCTGGAATAAAATAAGACCCCAAATAGCCACAGCAATCCTGAGAAAGAAGAACAAAGTAGGTGGGATCTCAATATCAGATTTCAAGCTATCTTACAAAGCCACTGTTCTTAAAACAGCCTGGTACTGGCACAAGAAACAAACATATAGATCAATGGAATAGAATAGAGGACCCAGAAATAGACCCAAACTACTATGCCCAGTTGATATTTGACAAAGGAGGCTTGAACATAAAATGGAGTCAAGACAGTTTCTTCAACAAATGATGTTGGAAAAATTGAACAAATAAATGCAAAAAAGTGAAACTAGACCACCAACTTACACCCTACACAAAAATAAACTCAAATGGATAAAGGACTTAAAAGACGGGAAACCATAAAAATACTAGAGGAATTCATAAGCAGAGAAATCTTAGACATATACCAAAGGAACTTCTTCACTGATACTGCTCTTAGTGCAATGGAAACTAAAGAGAAACTAAACAAATGGGACTGCATCAAAATAAAAAGCTTTTACATAGCAAAAGAACTATCAACAAAACAAGAAAGCCCACTGCATGGGAGAACATATTTGCCAATGTCATCACCAATAAGGGTTTAATCTCTAATATTTACAGGGAACTCATACAATTTAACAAAAGGAAGATAAACAATCCAATAAAAAAATGGACAAAGGACCTAAATAGACACTTTTTGAAGGAGGATAGAAGGAAGGCCAGGAGATATATGAAAACATGCTCAAAGTCACTAATTATGGGAGAGATGCAAATCAAAACAATGTGGTATCATCTCAAGCCATGCCCCTGTCCTGGTGCTGGGACAGGGGACCTGAGGCTATGCCCACTGCCCAGCAGGGCTTCACAAGGGTGGGACTGGCCGGGTCTGAATCTAGCCCAATGCGGGAAGGGGGCTGGCTGGTCTGGGTCTCACACGATTTTGAGGTGCATGTGGGTGGGCAAGGACTTGACTCTGGGTCCCGTAGTGAGACCCAGACTCTGATAGGAGAAAATTTTTTATATACATTTTACTAATTTTCTTTCATCTCTGACACTTCTATTATAAAGAAAGAGCAAATAGCAATATTAAGTTATTTCCTCTAATCCCCTTTTAATCTGCATGAATTTCATGCACCAGTCACTAGTGTGTGTGTGTGTGTGTGTGTGTGTGTGTGTGTGTGTGTGTGTATAAAACCCTAATATGCAGCCCTAACTGGTTTGGCTCAGTGAATAGAGCATCAGCCTGCAGACTCAAGGGTCCTGGGTTTAATTTCGGTCAAGGACATGTACCTTGGTTGCAGGCACATCCCCAGGAGGGCATGTGCAAGAGGCAGCTGATTGATGTTTCTCTCTCATCAATGTTTCTAACTCTTTATCCCTCTCCCTTTCTATCTGTAAAAAAATCAATAAAATATATTTTTTAAAAACCCTAATATACAAATAGACCGAACAACAGAAAAACCAGTCATTATGACGTGCGCTGATCACCACGGGGCATGTGCAGAACATAGTGGGAGTCAGCAGCAGGCAGCAGAGCATGGAACATCAAAGGTAAAGAAAAATAAATGAACTTTGTGAAATTAAAAAAAAAACAACTATCAACAGAGTTAAAGAGAACCCTTGGAATGGAATGGGAGACAAATCATATATCTAATAAACAATTAATACTTGGAATGCATAGAAACTCAACAACAACAAAAAACCTGACTCCAAAAATGGACAAAGATTTTAATTTCTCCACCAAAGATACACAGAAGATAATAATACTAAGTGAAATAAAAATATACAAAATGCCAAGATGCACATGAAAAGTATTTAACATTACTAATCATTAAGAAACTGCAAATCAAAAACACAGATACCACCTCACATTAGTGCATTAAGATAGCTACTATCACAAAAAGAAGTGTTAGCAAGGGTATGGCAAAACTTTGACACTGTTGGTAGAAATGTAAAATTGTATAGTCTCTGTAGAAAATAGTATGGCATTCCTCAAAAAATTAAAAATAAATTTGGCATATAACCCAGTATTCTACTTCTGGGTTTATATTTTAAAACTTTGAAACTGAGGTCTTAAAGAGATATTTGTACAACCATGTTCTCAGCAGCACTATTTACAATAGTTAAAATATAGAAGTAACTCAAGTACCCAAGGACAAATGAAAGGATATGTAAACATATAATGGAATATTATTGATCCTTAAGAAGGAAAGGCATTTGGACAGGTTCAACCACTTTATGCTAAGTGAAATAAACCAGTCACAAAAAGACAAATATTATATGGCTAGAGACTCAGTGCACAAAATTCATGCTCGGGGGGTGAGGAGGTGTCCTTTAGCCCAGCTTGCACTGTGTCCAATCTGGGACCCCTCAAGGGATGTCTGACTGCCCAATTAGGCCCAATCCCAATGGGCGCTCAAACATCCCTCTCACCATCTGGGACTGCTGGCTCCCAACTGCTTTCCTGCCTGCCTTCCTAATTGCCCCTAACCACTTCTGCCTGCCAGCCTTATCACCCCCTAACCATTCCCCTGCCAGCCTGATCAACACCTAAATGCTCCCCTGCCAGCCCAATTGCCCCTAACTGCCTCCCTTGCCAGCCTGGTTTCCCCTAACTGTCCTCCCCTGCTGGCCCAGTCACCTCTAACTTCCCTCACTTGTTAGCTTGGTCACCCCTAACTGCTGGCCCAGTCACTTCCAATTTCCCTCCCTTGACAGCCTGGTCACTCCTAACTGCCCTCCTCTGCCAGCCTGGTCCCCCTCAACTGGCCTCCCCTGCAGGCCTGGTCACTGCTAACTGTCCGCCCCTTCAGGCTTTGTTCCTTCCAACTGCCCTCCTTTGTAATCCTAGTCCCTCCAAACTGCCCTCCCCTACTAACCATCTTGTTATGGCCATCTCATGTCCACATCGGGGCAGCCATCTTTGAGCACATGGAGGTAGCCATCTTGTGTGTTGGAGTGATGGTAAATTCGCATATTACCTCTTTATTAGATAGGATTCCACTTATATTTGACACCTAAAGTAGTCAAAATCAGAAAGTAGAATGTAGAAGGACTGCAGAGTTGTTGTTTAACGTGTACAGTTTTGGTTTTACAAAATAAAAAGTGTTCTGGAGATGTATGGTGCTAATGGATGCACAACAATATAAGTATACTGAACACCAATAAACTGTACACTTAAAAGTGGTTAAAATGGTACATTTTATTTTGTGCCTACTTTACTATTTAAGAAATTTTTAAAATTAGAGAAAAATGACTGAAATGTAAAAAAAAATCTGAAAAATATGAATAGTAAATTAAAATATAATCCATAACCATAAGAAGATATATTCACTTTCACTAAAAAGAAAAAAAATATATATATATATGCTGGGATGAAATATATCTTACCTGTAATACTGGCCAAAATTAAAAAGTTTGACAACATATTATGTTAGCAAGGCTATGGAAAAATAGGCATTCATATCTTAGTAGTATGAATGCAAAATGGCATAGCCCAAGTGGAGGGAAATTTGATAACATCTAACAAAACAATATATGTGTTTATCTTTTAATTCAATAGTCCAACTGTTTAGAATATTTCCTAAATAAACATCTCTATCAATAAAAATAAATAAATAAATTGATTGATACATTTATGTTATATTTATATCTATATAAGTGTATATATTTATTTTCTATTTATATTTATGGTTATTGATGAGAACACTGTGAAAAATAATAAGATATTAAAAAATATAAAAGCTAAAACAGAAATATAGCTAAATAAACTATGAAATATCCATACAATGGAGTACTACACAGTTATGAAAAGTATAAAGATGAACTCCAAGGATTGTTATAAAATTATTTTCCAAATATATTGCTAAGTAAAATGTCAAAACACAGAAGAGCAGAGCATTGGGAGTATGGTACTTTGGGGATCATAAAAGAGGGGGGATGAGAGAAAGAGAGGGAGGGAGGAAAAAGAGGTTACACAAGAGTTTTACACTTTTTATTTTAGACATAAGGTTAAGTGGTACTGGTTGCTGGTTTCTTATGAAGAATAACAATAATTACTATCCCAAATGCCTTTAGGTATCAATCTAAATGCCACCTTAAATAAAATACTGTCCCAACTTTCTATCATGACCTCACTGACATCAACCATCCTGGCTTAGATAATTACATTCTTCACATTACTTTTTTGCAAATGCTCTCATCTTTTTCAAATGTCTATAAGATTTGGTGTGGATTTAAAACAAAATTGTCAAGAAGAGTATAAATGGTTTTTGTTCAACTTCAACTGGTATCATTCTAAAATATAAATATATGAATTTTTCCCAAGTAAACAGTGATAAAAATTTTACATGGGCCTGCATGTTTCTTTCACAAATAAAAGATAAGAGTGAAGTACTCTGAAGTTGCCCATCATTATCAGAACTGTTAGTGTTAGTTGAGCATTGCTGTTTGTGATTTACTTTAAAGTCTTAAACTTCAGCCTTTTGGAAAGTAAAACTAAATCCCTAATGAACAGTTTTTCAAAATCTTATTTTACAGACAAACCTAGCATCTTCAGTTCAACATGAGCTTAACTAAGGATGTGCAATTTAATATAGTGCCAAAGGACATGCAGCACATTTACCAATGTAGAAAATGAAAAAAAATAATCCCAGTTAACAAATCTAGCATAGAGTAAAGATGTAAAAACAAAAGAATGTGTGTGTGCACACAAGCATACACATATACAGTTAATAAAGCAGAAAAAGTATAATTTATGTCCTTGCACTGTTTCTTAATTAGTTGTTCTGTTAATACTTGTATTCACTCCTGGACTCTATGCGTTGTGACCACAGAGATTATGTCTCATTTACTCTCAGTTGTATCCACAATGTCTGAACAAGTATTCATAGAATAAGAAATGATGAGATCAATTTGACTACAAAGGTATGTAGTGAAAGTTAAGAGTGGGGGAGCCCAGTTTAACCAAATTATGGAGCGTTTTAAAAGCCAACTAAGAAACCAAATGAAAGTAATGTATAGAGTAGATAATAAGGCTGTGTTGTACATCCTCAGTTAGGGAAAGGACCGCATAAAGATGGAATTTGTGGAAATTATGAGAATAAAATAGATTAACAAGAAAGAATAAAAACAGGGAATAGCAAAATAGTTTAGGAAGTAATAGCTGCAGTCCGAGTGCCACATACTAAGATTCAATACTTTTGCTGTTATAGAGATACTGAGAGCACATACAAATAAGATTAAATAATGGCCAGATAACACCTGTTACAGAAATAAGCTGACAGGGATAAATGGCAAGTGGCATTGCTTTCTATGTACCATGCATCATTATTCTGAAACAGAAAATAATGTGATACTAAAATATTCACATTGAAGCTTCAAATTTCCCCAAAAGACTCCATGGTCTCAAATAATTGCTTCTTACTTGCAGTTTTGGTAAAGTTTTTTCTGACACTTCAAATATGGCTTCATCCTGTATAATTAATTTACTTATTTTATATATTACTACAAACTTTCCAACTTGAGACTAGACATACCTTTTTCCCCCTAGATAGTTTATGACAGTAGTATTAGCTATCTGACCAACACAGAGAAAAATTGTTTCATGTCAATAAGTTTTGTTAACAAAAAGATCAGGGGGAGAATCCAAGATGGCGGCATAGGTAAACACCTGCATTGCTGCCTCGCACAACAATTTCAAAACTTCAACTAAAAGACAGAACGAACATCATCCAGAACGACAGGAAAGCTGGCGGAGTGGAAATTCTACAACTAGAAGTAAAGAGAGGGGCTCACAGAGACGCAGAGGAGCTGCAAAAAGCTGAGGTACGGAGACACACGCGCTGAGAGAGCAGGTGACAGCGAACCTGGCTGGCTTTCTCTGGCAGGAGGGAGACTGAGACTCTCAAAGGCATTGAACCCCTTATCCTATGATACTAAACCCCAGATTCAGCCGAAACTCATACGGGGGGAGTTTGGACTGTGAAGGGGGAGAAGTGCACGGAAATTTAGGGGAGTTGCAAAAGATCAGAAGTCTGGTGGCGCGCACAGCATTGCGTGCAGAGGACCTACTGCTGATTGTGCCGCTGGCTTTTGGGACTGGGCGGGAAACAGTCCCTCCCAACTGTGCTACTTCTAACTCCACTAAACCCCAGTTCGGGCGAAACCCTGGGGACCCAGACACGTGTGGTCCTGGAGCGCAGGGGAGCCAGAAAGGCAGAGGTCTAGAGGCACTGCGAGAGTGAGCGCGTGCACACAGGGACCATTCCAGTGATTACCCAGTCACGTGAAACTTGGGAGCCGTGGAGGGCGAGGCTGACTGGAAGGCAAGGCGGACCCTTAAGCCCTGAGACTCCACCCATCCCAAGCTCAACAGAGAGGCTTCTGCAGTTTTTCAAGTCTGGTATCATAAGGCTGAATCCAACACAGAAGTTCTCCCTGCATAGTGAAAATGCCGAGACAAGGAAAGGGATCACAAACAAAAGAATTGGAGGAAAACAAATGACTGGATATAGAGTTCAAAACCACGCTTATAAGGTTTTTCAAGAATATCCTAGAAAAGATGGATAAATTTAGTGAATCCCAAGAGGAGATGAAAAAGGACCAACTAGAGATGCAAAAGATCCAACTAGAGATGGAAAAGAACCAACTAGAGATGATAAAGGACCAAATAGAAATTAAACATACACTGACTGAAATAAAAAATATTATACAGAGACCTAACAGCAGACTAGCAGAAGGCAAGAATCAAGTCAAAAATTTGAAATATAAAGACTCAGAAAACACTCAACTGGAAAAGCAAGAAGAGAAAATAATCCAAAAATTGAAGATAATGTAAGGAGCCTATGGGACAACCTCAAGCGTACCAACATCAGAATTGTGGGGGTGCCAGAAGAAGAGAGAGAGCAAGATACTGAAAACCTATTTAAAGAAATAATGACTGAAAACTTCCCACATCTGGTAAAAGAAATAGACTTACAAGTCCAGGAAGCACACAGAACCCCATATAAAAGGACTCCAAAGAGGACTACACCAAGACACATCATCATTAAAATACCAAGAGCAAAAGACAAAGAGAGAATATTAAAAGCAGCAAGAGAAAAACAATTGATTACCTACAAGGGCGCACCCATACGACTATCAGCTGATTTCTCAACAGAAACGATGCAGGCCAGATGGGAGTGGCAAAATATATTCAACGTGATGAATAGCAAGAACCTACAACCAAGAATACTCCATCCAGCAAAGCTATCATTCAGAATTGAAGGGCAGATAAAGAGCTTCACAGATAAGAAAAAGCTAAAGGAGTTCATCAACTCCAAACCAGTATTATATGAAATGCTGAAAGGTACTCTTTTAGAAGAGGAAGAAGAAAAAGGTAAAAGATAAAAAATTATGAACAAATACATATCTATCAACAAGTGAATCTAAAAATTAAGTGAATTAAAAATTTGATCAACAGAATAAACTGGTGAATATAATAGAATCAGGAGCACAGAAAGGGAGTGGACTGATAATTCTCAGGGGGAAAGTGGGAAGGGGTGTGCAGGGAGTAACTGGACAAAAATCACACCTATGGACTCATCAATGGGGTGGAGGTAAGGGTAGAGGGAGGGGTGGGAGCCGGGTGGAGGGGACCTATGGAGGGGAAAAAAGAGAAACAAATGTAGTAATCTGAATAATAATGAGTTAATTTAAAAAAAAAAGATCTGTTTCTAACTTTGAAGTAAAAGTATGTATTTTGGGTCAAAAGATTGGTATAGAAGGAATATCAATAATTGACAGGCACAAGAGTGAGCATATAGTAAATTTAAGCTTGGCTACACTGTGAAATCACAAGAACACCTCCATGAAGCATAGCCATGTGTCAGGCTCTGTTCAAGTGTCACATAAGAGTTAACTATGTTAGCCCTCACAACAACCTCTGAGGCAAGCTCTATTATGACTCCTATTTTACAAATGTGAAAACTGGAACACAGAGAAGGTAGGCATGTTCAAGGTCATAAAGACAGTAAGAGTGGTAGATGAACTTCCTCCTGCACACCCCCTACTGGGGATCAAGCCAGAAACCCGGGCATGTGCCCTGACTGGGAATCAAAATGTGACCTCCTGGTTCATAGGTAGACTTTCAACCCCTAAGCCATGCCAAGGGGGCAAAAAAGTATATAATTTATTTCATTAATATGAAATTCTAAAATAAGTAAACCTATAGTGATAAAATCAGATCAATAATTCCTTGACACAGAAGTTGGGAAGAAATTGATGGGAAAGAAATACTAGAAAATATTCTTGAGAGGAAATATATATATATATATATATTTGGGTAGCGATAATACAGGTGTGAACTATTGTCAAAAGTAGGTTATCTTATATTTTATCTGTAATGTATAAATAAATTGTACCTCAATAAAGTTGATTTTAAAAAGTTATTTTGGAATCTCATTTAAGAAATCAATACCAAAGATATCAATTTGCATACACAATATTCTAAAAATGAACACATTTGCACCCTACTATCTATCAATATTTTTCCACTTTTTCACAAATACCTCAAAACTCCAATATATAGGATATAATTTATCTAGAACAGGAAGTAATTCAAAGCAAATAAAGCTCTTCACTCATACAATGTAATTTTTCCTTACTAATATTCACTGTAACTTTTAGCATGAAGAGCTTTATTTTGGGAAAGAATACTACATGCAAATAAAATTTGAGTAATTAGACCAGTTAAATCAGTATCTCAAGATAGGGCCCAGACACTGACATTTTCTATTTCATTTCTAATGACTAAACAGGATCAAATTTCTAAAGCTAGAACTATGATTTTAAAAGGTCAACTAAGATTTTCAAAAATCAATCTTATTTTAGAAATGGAGAGATTGAGGTATTGACATAGTTTTTATTAATTGAAAATCTTATTGAAAAACACACTTCTGTACAGTTTCTTCCCTTGCCAACTCTCCAATTTATAGATACACATACGTTTTTTATAAATTCCCTTAATATATTTAGAGGGGATTGATAGCAGATATAATCATATGTAGATATCATATAAAACTTGTGTGAAAAACACAGGAATGGGTGAAACTCAGAAAAAAAAAATAGCTGAATGAAAAAGCTCAGAGACCACTAAGCCACCACATTAGTCTAAGCCTCTACATGAAAAAAAAACATCAAAAAGGTTGTCCTATCTGATGGTGCTTTGTTTGGACAAATCCAAATTAATTCAATTTACTTCTTCTATTTAAATCTCTCTCTCTCTCTCTCTCTCTGTCTCTCTCTCTCTCTCTCTCTCTCTCTCTCTCTCCACACACACATACACACAATTTCTCACAGTCTCTTACACTGTCTCTCTCTCTTCCTCTCCACTCCCCAGAAGTTTCTTTTATTTCCATGTTTCTTTTTGGAGTAAAGGGGTTACCTGGAGATTAAATCAATTTAACAAAATAAACTGGCTACTTTTATCAAAAGGGTACATTTGCATATTAAATCATTTTTATCTATTCAGTAAAATAAGTTAAGGATTTTGGCAAAATTTCCTTAGCCTATTTATACTCAAATGGAACAAACAAATTTGAGAATCTGTGGTAAATAGAATAATGCCCCTCTCCTCAAAGATACCCATGTCCTAATCCTTAGAACTGTGAATGTTGCTTTACATGGTAAAGAAGAATACAGTTGCAGATGGAATTAAAGTTTCTATATAGCTAAAAGTGTTTATCTCAAAATAGAAAGATTAGTTTGGATTTTCCAGGTGGGCACCATATAATCAGTGTTCTTGAACGTGTGAGAGGAAGGCAGAAGAAGGGAATCAGAGGGAGTAGTGGCTATGGAAGAAAGACTAGACATTTGCAAATTTCTGAAGAGCAAAAAAGTAGGCCACAAGCCAAAGAATATAAGCAGACTCTGGTAGGTGGAAAAGGCAAGAAAATAGATAATTTCCTACAGCTTCCAGAAAATAGATTCTTATCTCCAGCCCAGCTAATTGATTTTAGCCCACGAAGGTCTGTGTCAGTTTTCTAATCTATAGAAGTGTAAAATTCTGTGTTATTTTAAGGCATTAAGTGTGGATAATTTACTATGGAAGCAATAGAACACTGATATGAAATGCACCTAACATGTAATAAACTCTTCATTCAAAATCTGTAATGAAAACACATTCAGCTCTTCCAAGAGAAGGATCTAGCTCTTTTACAAACAAATTTGAAAAAAACTTTTCAATTATACTAACTACATCCTCAAATTATTGCTGACAAAGCAGTCAAGAAAATAAACAAGTACTTTATATACATCAAATTACACTTAGCTCCAAAATAAGTAAATGAATTAAACAGCTGCTTCTGATTAGATATTTAATCTTCTGAGCAACCTTATTAAGGGCTCTAAGAACAGAAAAATGGAAACAAAAATCTATGGCAGCTATTTTAATTAGTTCAAGTATAGGTATGAAAAAATAAATTTGTAATAATTTATTTTTAGGAAGAAATAAAAATAAGCAAAACTTCTGAGAAATACTTAGATCAAGATGTTTGCTTATAATTCATCCAAATATTTGGACAAGCCACTCTTTCAATTCAAAGCCAGGATTCTGGCAGAGCTAATAAAGGAAAATTTTAAAAATTAATGAGATAGAAATGTACCTTACGTTGTTTACAAGAACAAACTTGTATTGCACCCTTAATAGAATTAGAAGTTCCAGGCTTGATTTAAACATATATATATATATATATATATATATATATATATATATATATATATAATTTAAAATATTATTTCAATAAAGCACATTTTCTAAAATACATTTTGTTAATTTAATGGCAAAATTCACTGTTTGTGGAATAATGATGTTAGTTTAAATCTAATTTGAAAAACCTGTTTTAAATTAGTGCTCTGAAAATTCTTTTTTGGGTAATGATATTTAATATCAAAAGTTTGCTAAGTTAAAAACATACTTAGCAATAAATAAAATAGAAAAATTAAAATTAAAGCTGCTAGATTCAAGCACAGATTCCAATATCTGGGCCCTTAGAGGTAAGCCTTACTATAGAGCATAGTCAAATTATAGGAACAGTATCCAGGAAGACATACCTATTAATATTATAGAACACAATCCAAATCATTATTGTTTTTGTTGCTAGCTAGTATTTATTGTCTATAATTCTCAATAGACAACTCTGTTAGGCATAATTTATATAATATACCCACATTCACTCAGTTTATACATATAGAAACTGATATTTAGAAATATTAAGTTCTTTGCCCAAGACCCTCCTCTACTAAGGGACAGGAATTTTAACTAAGCTATAACTGGCTCCCAAGTCTATATATGTTCTTCCTAATAAATAACACAGCAAATGTTTTATAAAAATTTCTGAGACATTGTTCTTGCCATATGCATGCCAGCTCATTAGAAGGGGTCTCAAAACACAAACATAGCAGCATTACTTACAACAGCTAAGATCTGAATACAGTCCAAGTGACCATCAGTAGATGAGTGGTTAAAAAGATGTGGTACATTTACATCCTAGCTAAAAAAAGAGTAATATGCAAATTGAATGTACTTCAGCTATACTCACAAGCCATGCCCACAAACCAATCAGGAGCAAATATGCAAATAAACCCAACCAAGATGGCTGCGGCCAAGGAGAGCAGGAGGGAGGCTTGGATTTCCCTGGCAATGGAAGAAGCCAAACTTTCTGCTTGCCCTTGCCAGCTCAGGACTCCACTCAATGCTACAAAGTTTCACTGATAGAAGATAAATAAACTCCAACAAAAATGGTGGTAGCCATGGAGCTCGAGAGAGCAGGAGACTGGGTTTACTCCTGGTAATGGAGGAAGCCAAGCTTTCCATATATCCTGGTGGGCCCAGTCCTCCATTCAAGGTTACAAAGTTTCAAGTATATAAGATAAATAAATCCCAGATACCAGGGCCTCTGCTTGGGTTGCTGGGGGGCATGGCTGGCCTGCAAACTACCACAAGCCCCTTGTCCAAACTGCCCCATCCCCCATCCTGATCTAGGACGCCCTTCTGGGCAAACCAGCTGGCCCCCACTCATGCACCAGTCCTCTATCCTATCTAATAAAAGAGTAATATGCAGATTGACCATCATTCCAACACACGAGATGGCTGCCACAATGTGGTCAAAGATCATGACCCCATGTGGACACAAGATGGCTGCCACAAGATGGTCAGCAGGGGAGGGCAATTGGGAGGGACCAGGCCTGAAAGGGAGGGCAGTTGGGTGTGATCAAGTCTGCAGGGGAGGGCAGTTAGGGGTGACTAGGCTGGCAGAGGAGGGAAGTTGGGGGTGACTGGGCATGCAGGGAAGGGCAGTTGGGAAGACTCAGCCTACAGCAGAGGGAAGTTAGGGGTGATCAGGCCTGCAGGGGAAGGCAATTAGGGGCAAACAGGTTGGCATGGGAGCCATTAGGCATCAATCAGACTGGCAGGGAAGTGGTTAGGGGGTGATCAGGCTGGCAGGCAGAAGCAGTCAGGTGCAATCAGGAAGGCAGGCAGGTGAGCAGTTGGGAGCCAGCAGTCCTGGATTGTGAGAGGGATGTCCGACTGCCCGTTTAGGCCTAAACGGGGTCCCAGATTGGAGAGAGTGCAGGCTGGGCTGAAGGACACCCCTGTCGCTGTGTATGAATTTTGTGCACTGGGCCTCTAGTCCATATATATGCCTAAGCAACCAAACAATTAAATGACCAGTCAATCAATTGCTATGACACACACTAACCACCACGGGACAGACACTCAACATAAGAACTGCCCCCTGGTGGTCAGTGCAATCCCACAGCCAATATCCCATGGTCAGCCAACCTCCTGTGGTCCTGCCCCCTGGCCAGCCAACCTCCCATGTCCCCTCCCCCAGGCCAGCCAGCCAACCTCCCATGTCCCCTCCCCCAGGCCAGCCAGCCCCCCTGATCGACCCCAATAGGGGGTGCCAGCTGGCCAACCTACCATGGTTCCTTCCTCTAGCCAGCCAACCTCCCATGGTAGCTCCCACTTACTTGCCAGCCCCCCAATCAACCCCAATCACCAGCTAGGCCAAGGGACCTCACCTGGGCACAAATTCATGCACCAGGCCTCCAGTCTATATAAAAGCCTAAGTGACCAGTCAACTGGTAGCTACGATGCACACTGACCATGAGGGGGCTGATGCTTAATGTAGGAGCTGCCCCCTGTTGGTCAGTGCACTACCACAGCAGGAGTGCAGCTCAGCTGACCAATGGACACCAGGTTCATGGCTCCTGGTCCCAGCATTAGGACCAACTAGGTCCAAGCATGAGGAGCGAGACTGCAATGACAAGTGGCTGCTGCACAGTCATGGGCATGAAGGTATCACCCTAGGATGGGCATGCGGAGACCACAGCAGAGCAGCAGAGAGCCTACCAAGCGGCAGAGGCGGGAGGCACAGCAGGGCCAGGATAAGCAGGAGCAGTGTGGCCCCCAGCCCAACCTTGGGCTTTTTCCCAGCCACCTGCCGCTTCACACACTACTTTGTGCTGTGTGGGATTGATGCGAACAGCAGGCTAGAGCCTAATGAGCTGGCAGGTAATGCCAGGCTGCAGCAGTACAGAGGCCCACTGATTCCCACAGGCCAGGGACTCTCTGTCTCAGTTGGTCCCTCTGTCTCTGTCCCACCAGTGCACAATCCCTGTACCGGGCCTCTAGTCTACATATATAAAAGCCTAAGCAACGGTCCAACCATCCTACCATCCAACTGGTAGCTACGAAATGCAATGACCAACAGAGGGCAGGCGCTCCAACTGGTAGGTATGATGTGCACTGACCATCAGGGGGCAGACACTCAACGAAGGAGCTGCTGAGACATGGTGACTTGGCAGCTACAGTTCTCAGGTAATGCTCCCAGAACCAGAGAGGAGGGAGCTTGATTCCAGGGTGCATCACCCAAGAATTGCCCTTTCACAATCCTGCACCCCTTGGGGGATGTCAGAGAGCCGGTTTTGGCCCAATCCCCACAGGGCAGGCCAAGGAACCCCACCAGTGCACAAATCCATGAACTGGGCCTCTAGTGCAGGTAGAAAAAGGAAGGATCTCTTACCCTTTGAGACAGTATATATTGACCTAAATATTATTTTGCTAAATGAACTAAACTAGTTATAGAATGACAAATATCACATGATCTCACTTATACATGGAATCTAATGAACAAAATAAATTGATAAACAAAATAGGACCAAAGGCATGGATACATGGAACAGATTGGCAGATCTCAGAGGGAAGGTGAAAAGGAGGATGGGAAGAGATTAATCAAAGAATTTACATGCATATGTGCATAGCCCATGGACACAGACAATAGACAGGGGAATACTTGGGGTGGGGTGGGATGGGCTGGGAGCTGGATGGAGGGAGAAAATGAGGCAAAATGGGAGACATTTGTAATATTGTAAACAATAAATTTAAAATAAATAAACACATTTTTAATAGAAATTCAAATCTATGTTTTCTGCCCCCAAGTCTAGTTTTCTTTCTATAGATTATGTGCCTGGTCATTACACTAATTCATCCTAAAAGTTTGTATCTCCATCTGAGCTTCAGTAATATTAACCTGAAGGGAATATGAGAGTTAAGAGATAAAACAGAGCATTTTTCTGGTTTCTGAATTAAGTACATCCAGGTGAAAAAGACAGCATGTATTGAGGGCAATTAATAAGAAATGCTGTGGGTAACAGACAGAAACTTGGCCGACAGCAGCTGCCCTATCTCTAAATCCAGCCTACCACCAGGAATGCTCAAGGCCTACTCAAGAATGCAAATATTCCTTTCCACTAATATTTACAGGGTAATCTAAGATTGTTGGTAGAGTATTATTATTTGACAGTAAAAGAGTAATCAAGCTTTCAGATTAGTTTAAATTGGCTAATTGAAATAAGTGAATATTCAAAGAAATTTAATTGTACTAGACAAAAAGCTGTTTCTAAAGTATTAACTAAAATTTCTATTGGTAGTTCATCTCATGGTAAAATTGCTTAACATGCAATGAACATAAGACAGTCATATTTTTGTGCAAAAAATTTAAAATTTAAAGTTATCAAGATTGCATTAAAAATTTACAAAAGTCTTCATTAATCAAAAAAGGGGGATAGTAGGATAATATCATGTAAGGAAAAATATCCGGTAAGTAAATTACATATAGAAAATTTTTACTTTAGAAAATTAATTTTCATTTGTAATGCTAACAGCAAGATACCCTTATTTTGATATCAAAATAAGCCAAAGGAAAATCATTTGGGCAAAAATAAAAAGGACCCCAAGTCAATTTTATAGAAAAGATTCCTTTATTAACTTTTAGTTGATAATATGTTTATATACTTTCAGAAAACAACTCCAAACAAGTGGGCTCCTGCAACAGAGGAAGTGACACGTCTGCTCCAACCAAGAGGAGACAAGAGGAGAAACAATCCAGCCTTGCCATGCTAGCAGTCAGCAGCTGAGCATCGTTACAGGATGCTCAGGACCAAACCAGAGAGAGTTGGACCTGCATTGCCACCATTTGTCCACTATCCAGATACCATTGCTGATGTATACACATAAGGTACTGTTTGACATTGAAACTGGGACTCAGAACTGTTGGACATTGAAATTGGGACTCAAACATTTTTTGTTCTTATAGGTTTATTTCTAGCCTGCAGAGGCAAGATTTTTTAAAGAAAAGAATTGGTGGGGAGGGGGGGG